>JAKSZT010026914.1:15808897-16265489 GCA_026826555.1 Tolypeutes matacus | reverse complement strand
ATAGATAGATAGATAGATAGATAGATAGATAGATAGATAGATAGATATAAAGAAACAAATATAGTTGTGTGTTCTAACTTTGTCCACTGAGAGGCCCTGAAAGCAATGGCATTCCAAAAGCATATTTAGATCTTGGTTTCTAAATACCGTTATCCACTAAAAGAAACCAGAGCTTGGAGAAATGACTGGCTCCACTTCTGCAGCAGGGAAAATGCAAGATGTATTTGGGATATTTTATGATACCAAAAAGAAAAAAAAGTACTCCAAGAATGATGGGGACATGTCTATCAGACACAGTAACCAGCATAAAGGGGCTCCCAATGGACAAGTGTGGGACGACTTGAGTATCAAAATAAATAATGATAATAACAGTTGTAACCTTGTGAGTAAAATAAAAATCTTGAGTCCACACTGATATTAATTAAGTAATTAATGTTTGGAAAGAGAAGCTCTATCCTATTTAAGAAATCTAGAAAGAATGATAGGATTTTAAAAATCCCCATTTGATAATCATCAGAGTAATAATTTATTCAGGTTAGTATCATGAATGAATGGTATGACTAGTGAAAGTTTGAGAAAGAACAAGATATTTACATGGTCTCAAAGCTTCTTGCCACAAAACAATTATTAATTACTTTACAATGGAGAACTTGACAAGCACCATGGTAATGAAGTGATAAATGTTAACATCACTATTAATGGTACATATTGACATCATGTGCCAGTCCATATGTAGAGAGATGAGCACAGCGTCACTTCTGTGATATTCCTGCCAAAATGTATATGTTATGAAGAAACACAGACAAAGCCAAATTGGCTTGGACTCTTCAAAACTATTGAGATCATAATGGAATTGAATTAGGTTCATAAATAGACCCTCATATCTATGACCAATTGATTTATTTTTTATTTTTTAAGGTGGTACCAGGAATTGAACCTAGGACCTCGTACGTGCAAAATAGGCACTCAGCTACCAAGCTACACTTGCTCTCTGACCAAGTGATTTTTGACACGGCTGCCAAGTCCACTCAATTGGGAAAGAATAGTCTCTTCAACAAATGGTGCTGGGACAATTGGATATCCATATGCAAAAGAATGAAGGAGGTCCCCTATTTCACACCGAATACAAAAATAAAGTCAAAATGGATCAAAAACTTAAGAACCAGGACTATAAAACTCCTAGAAGAAAGTGTAGGGAAGCACCTTCAGGATCCTGTGTTAGGTAAGACTTTATACCCAAAGCACAAACAACAAAAGAAAAAAAAATAGATAAATAGGACCGCATCAAAATTCAAAACTTTTGTGCATCAAAGGACTTTATCATGAAATTGAAAAGACAACCTACTCAATGGAAGAAAATATTTGGAAACTACATCTCTGATAAGGGTTTAATATCCAGAATATATACAGAAACACTACAACTTAACAGTGAAAAGACAACCCAATTTTATAACGGGCAAAAGGCTTGAATAGACATTTCTCCAAAGAGTATACACAAATGGCTAAAAAGCACATGAAAAGATGCTCAATATCACTAGCTATTAGGGAAAGGCAAATCAAAACCACGATGAGCTACCATTTCACAGCCACTAGAATGGCTACTATTAAAAAAAGAAACACAAAACTACAAGTGTTGGAGAGGATATGGAGAAACAGGAACACTCATTTATTGCTTGGGGAAATGTATAATGGTACAGCCACTGTGGAAGACAGTTTGGCAGTTCCTCAGGAAGCTAAGTATAGAATTACCATATTACCCTGGCAATCCTGCTACTAGGTACAGACCCAAAAGAATTAAAAGCAGGGGCTTGAACAGACATTTGCACACCGATGTTCATAGCAGCATTATTCACAATTGCCAAAAGATGGAAGCTACCCACGTGTCCATCAAATGATAAATGGATAAACAAAATGTGGTATATATATATATACAGTGGAATATTATTCAGTCATAAAAAAGAATGAAGTCCTGATACATGTGACAGCATGGTTGCATCTTGAAGTGAGTGAAATAAGTTGAGTAAAATAAGCCAGACACAAAAGGACAAATATTGTATAATACCACTGATATGAACTAATTAGAATAACCTAACTTAATTTAGAATATAAATTACCAGGGACTGGGTTGAGGGTAGAGAAAGGGGGGTTAATGCTTAATTTTTAGAGTTTCTATTTAGGTTGATTATAAAGTTTTGGAAATAGATGGTGATGATGGTAGCACATTGTTGTGAGTATAATTAACAGCACTGAATTATATATGTATATGTGATTAAAAGGGGAAATTTTAGGTTGTATATATGTTACAAGAGTAAAAATTAAAAGATAAAACATAGGACTGTATATCACAGTGAACCCTATTTGTAGACGATGGACTATCATTAATAGTACATGTACATAAATGTATTGTAACAAATGTATCACACTAGTACAAGGTGTTAATAATAGCGTGGTATATGGGGGGAAATAACACCTAATGAAAACTATAGGCTATAGTTAATAATACAATTTTAATATTCTTTAATCACGTGTAACAAAGGTAACATACTAATGCAAAGTGTCAGCAATAGGGGAGCATATAGGAGCTCTGCATTTTTTTTTTTTTTTTAAAGATTTTATTTATTTATTCATTTATCCCCCCTTTGCTGCTTGTGCTCACTGGGTCAGCTAACCACGCCATGCGGGCGGGCTTGCCTTCACCAGGAGGCCCCAGGAACCGAACCCGGGGCCTCCCATATGGTAAACGGGAGCCCTACTGATTGAGCCACAGCTGCTTCCCTCTGCATTTTTTTACATGATTTTTCTGTAAACCTACAACTTCTCTAATTTAAAAAAAAAAAAAAATTAAAAACAACAACAAACTATTGCAGTCATGAAAAATGACCTAAGGACTGAGAAACAGTTGCAGGTTGAAGAAAACTAAAGAGATATGATAACTAAATGCAACACTTGATCCCAGATTGGGTCTTGGGTTGATAAAGGGACAGTGGATGAGATTTGAACGTGGTCTCTGGATTAGATGGTATTATTGATCAATGTTAATTTCCCAATTTTGATGGTTATTCTGTATCCTTGCACTCAAGAAATACAATTTGAAATATTAAAAGGTAATGGGGCATCATGTCTGCAACTTATTTTCAAATGACTCAGAAATAATAACATGTGGAAGATCTAGGTGAAGGCCATATGGAAGCTCTGTGTACTCTTCTGTAACTTCCCAAATTATTTCCAAATAAAAGGTTTTTTAAAAAGAAAAAATGCTGTCAGTTTCATGCCTGAAGAACCCTAAGAACAGCAAAGCCCATAAACACTTGGGGTTAGGAAATTTACAGAAAACAAAACAAACAAAAAAAGTCATTCCAGTTATTTATTGATATATAATAAACCACTCCAAGATTTGGTGGCTTAAAACACCACCATTGGATTATGGCTCATGATTCTGCAGATTGCTGGGGCTCAGTTGGAAGTTCTGCTCCATTTACTGTCATATGGGGCTGCAGTCATTTGGGGGCTCCACTAGGATAGACTGTCCAGGACAACCCATTCATGTATCTGGTGCCTTGGCTGGAAGGCTGGGCTAGCTGGGGTGTTGGGATGGCTGAATCTCTTTTTCCATGGAGTATCAGACCTCTCCTTTTCAACATGGTCTCTCTAAGTCACTTTTCCATGTTATCTCTCCAGCAGATGTGGTGGTTCAGGACTCTAAATAGTGCAAACTCGGAAATTGCCACGTCTTCTTATGGCTTATTCCAATAAGTACAGTGTCACTTTGCTGTATTCTCTTGGTTAAAATGAAGGTCAGCCCAATTTCTATGTGGGAAGGAATTACACAAAAGCATGAATAAGAGGTTTATCAGGGGCTCTTTGGAGATCAGCCACCACACCACCATAGCTAATTTGCTTGTCTTCTTGCCAGAAATGTTATATTTTACATTATATAAAATAAATAGTCTTTACAGAACCAAATATGGGCAATTCCACTTCTAAGTATATTCTCGAAGAAAGCAAACAGGGTCTCGAACATACTTATACACCAGTGTTCATAGCAGCACTATTCACACTAGCCAAATGGTAGAAGCAACCCAAGTGTCCATCAGAAATTAATGGATAGAAAAAATGTGGTACATACATAAGATGGAATATTATTAGACTATAAGAAAGAATGAAGTTCTCAGACATGCTGCAACATGAAAGAACCTTGAAAACCTTATGCTCGGTGAAATAAGCAAGGCACATAAGGTCAAATATGGTATGATATCGCTTATTAGACATGACTAGAAAAAGCAAATTTGCAGAGATAGAAAGCAGATTAGTTGTTACCAGAGGATGAGGGAGGGGGAACGGGGAATACTTGTTTAATCCCTTAATAAAAAAATTACGAAAGCAAAATAGATCGAACGTTTTTTCTTCTTTTCAGAGACATGCTATAGATTTCTGCGTGAGTTATCGCTTCTTCCCTCTACTAGTCAGCATGTAATTTTGTGGTTATTTCTTGTGGTTTTTTAAAATTGTGCTTTCTCTCCTCATTATAACCTTGCCATATCTGAGCAGCAAGCTCATTACTCAAGGACCGACCCAAATGAATTTTGATCCTATTGTTCTTTCACCATCAAGAATTGAAATTATAATGGTTTTATTGAGATATAATTTATGTCCCATAAAATTCACACATTTAAAGTGTTACATTCAATGGTTTTTAGTATGTTTACAGAGTTGTGCAACCATTACCATGATCAACTTTAGATCATTTTCATCATCTCAAAAAGAAACCTATGCATTAACTGTCACTCCCCACTTCACACTACTACTGCTACCCCAGCCCTTGGTAACCACTAATCTACTTCCTATCTCTGTAGATTTGCCTATTGTAGGCATTTCATATAAATGGAATCATACATTGTGTGGTTTTTTGTGTCTGGTTTCTTTCACTGAGTATAATATTTTCAAGGTTCATCCATGTTGTAGAATCAGTACTTCATTCTTTTTTATTGCCAAATAATATGCCATTGTGAGGATAAGCCACATTTTGTTTATCAATCACTAGTTGATGGATATTTGGATTGTTTCCACTTTTTGGCTATTGTGAATAATGCTGCTATAAACATTCATGTACAAGTTTTTGTGTGGACATATGCTTTCACATCCCTGGGTCCATGAATTGGTATTTTTATGAGAAAGCCAATTTTCCCCAGTTATTAAACTTCATCTTTCTGATATATAGTGAACTGTTAAAAATGGTTAATTTGAGGGGAGGGGATTAGAGAAGAAGTTTATAGGAGCTTTTACTTCAAACTATAAAGGAACTCAAGAGCTTAGGTGCTGTAGTATAACTGCATGATTTAAAATTCTGATTCTACTTTTAAAATTTCTACATTTAAAATTCCACTTAAAAGCTGTGTGACCTTAGGCATGTTACTTAACCTCTCTGAGTTTCATTTTCCTGATCTGTAAGATGGAGGAAAATAGAATAATTATTACCTCATAAGTAATATTGTGAGTGCCAGGCACACTGTAAACGCTTATTGTTAGCAATTATTATTAATTTATATAATGCTGCATTTTTACAGTTTTATAATGAACACGCATTGCTTTTGAAATTTGAAAAATGAGTTTAAAGTCAACCTTAATTTTGTATGTTTATTAATTTAAATGCATTCTTACCTTATCAAATCATGCTTTAAGCTGGAAAGTAGCAATTTGATCCTGCTTCCTTGGTGTCTGTGTTTTAGATTAACTAGGGAAATGAAGACTGCTGACTTAAGGTCTCAGCTGTGCTTTAGTTATTTTTTTCCCATTTTACAAGTCAGGAGGGAGAATTTCCAGGGCAATACAATTCATGAAATTTAGTGGTGCCATTTTTACCAAAAGTGATCCTGAAGTAAATATGAACAATATATTCCATTGATCATTTGGATCTTTGAAACAAAGCAATTCTAGTTAAATGCCTTTTTGACCCCTGAAGTCCTTCTGTTTTAGTGAAAAAGAAATCTACTAACAATTGAGCATCTTGATGACAATGCTGTCTCATCTCCCTATAGCTGATTTGTGCATTCCATTTTAATTCAGACTAGGGAATTATGAAATATGTGATTTTTCTAGTGATGCCAATCTTAAATAGCAATTCCTCTTTACTAAGGCTTCTTTTATTTCCAGAGCTTAAGGAGAAATTAGATTTAAGGGGAAACAGCAGAAATACTACAAATAACCTAAAAGGTACCATTGTCTGGCCTGTTTCTTCTTGTGTTATTTATGTTTCTGGTCAGGAGAACCAGAGTACAGAATGGTGCATGTGTGAGGCCCTCTTCCTGGCTCCACTTGTCCATGCTTGGACTCAACAAGCAGCCACTCTCTGGTATTAACAGAATACCAGGGCCATTTTTCAGACCCCAGGAGGCCTGTGGCCTTTTAACCAATCAATTTATAGGAACCTACAAGGTAACAAGTAATACACTCAAGGCTCATCCCAAACAGAAACTCCATACCTATTAGCCGTCCACTCCCGCCAAGCCCTAGATAAGCAATAATCTGATTTTTCTGTATATATTTGCCTATTCTGGACCTTTCAAATAAATGGAATCACACAAAATGTGCTCTTTTGTGTCTGACTTCTTTCACAATGTTTTCAAGGTTAACCCGTGTTGCAGCAAGTATCAGAACTCCATTCCTCTTCACGGCTGAGTAATATTTCTACTGTATGGATGGCCACATTTTATTTATCAGTCACTAGTTGATGGACATTTGGATTGTTTCTACTTTTTGGCTATTGTGGATAATGCTGCTATGAACATTTGTGTACAAGTCATTGTGTGGACATATGATTTCATTTCTCCGGTACATACCTGGGAATGGAATTGATGGGTCATATGGTAACTATGTTTAACTTTTTGAGGAACTGCCAGACTGTTTTCCAAAGTGGCTGCACCATTTAACATCAAGGCTGTCTTAAGATCTAGTTGGTCTGGGGTTCCTTGCTGTTCCTTCTGAGTATGGTCTTCATACTCAAGACCTTTGCCGTTCAGGTAAGAAGCTTTTGTCAAAGACTCTCACTATGTTATGATCTCGCCTTAGCAATATCAAACAGCATGTGTTTTGCAACAGTTTCTAAAATAATATGATTAGCATTCTACTGTCTAGAAAGGAAAAAGAATGACCCTGTTTATCAAGTTTCCAGGATTCTATAGACTTTCATGGAGCATTTGTCTTCTCTTACCCTAAGAGGCTGAGGAGGCCTTAGGCGCAGGTGGAGCAAGGCCTACTGGTGCAAATTAAGGGAAATTGCAAATATGTCTCCTAACCACAAAGAAATTCCTCATTCCACTTACAACATCTCTGATCACAACAGTTAGAAATTCATATGGGTTAATAAATTTTTAACTGTAGTTACTCACACCTGAGCACAAATTACTTTAATAATCATGCTTTTCTCCTAACCCTTAGTTAAGTAGAGTTGGCCCAAACTACAATGTTCTGATAGCAGAAAAGGTACTAAAAAAGGATGGAAAAAGAGTAATTTTAGAGTCTAAGGAAGGGAAATTTAGAGCAAACTATGCCCATTGCATTTATTAGATCATTTACTCCTTATAACAACTGCATGAAATGAGTACTATTATTTTTACTTTAAAATAAAGGAAATAGGCTCAGTAAGTTAAGTGATTTATTGAAGGTCACATAGAGTATGTGAAGGGCTGGAATTTTAACCCAATTCTGTTTGATCACAAAGAATCAGAGCATCCTCTTTCCATTCTGAATAGAGAGCAAACCCTAGTGGAACTCTGGGGGTGAGAAGAAGGGAAGGTAGAGAGTAGAAGCGTGCCAAAGTCAAATTTTGCCATGTGTACAAATTTGTAAATTTAAGTGTCCCTGGTTTCCACAGACATTTGCTGGCAGCCTCCATGCCCCGCCACCCCCCACAAGGGTTCAGCTGTATAGTAGTGTTAATGAGTCCCTAAATTCTTCCCAGCTTACTGGAGCTACTGCACTTGACTAAGAACTCCAGCAATTGCATGAGGCTGCCTGGACCACACACACTCCAGCAAAAATTCCTTATTTGGAAAAGTGTTTTCCATTCTATTTGAGCAGAAAGAATACAATCTCACATTTAAGCAAAGCAAAACGCCTTGACCTACATCAGAAAAGGCACTTGAAAACATGAAAACACAAGGAAACACACCAAAAAAGATCAATTATATGTCTAACTACTTTGCTTCAAAGGAAGGTGGCTGGGATGGAAGGAGGAACACTTCATCAGAGAATTAAAAGAAAATCCAAATTCCCTTTCTCTTTCGCCCCAGAAGACTAATCTAGTTAGCAATATGTTTTGAAACTCAGTTATATGAAATTTATCACATTTTAAACTGGAGTTAAGAAAATACATGTTTTGAAATTGTTTATACTGTAGAAGCTGGGAGTCCTGAGTGGAAGGAGAATATGCTTTCTCAGGAATGGTTTGGTATCGCTTCTAGCACCCTGAGCAGAAGTTATATTTGAAGATGTAGGACCAAGTAGATACTTGTGGGGTGGGCCAGTGGGGTCAGCCTAAATCAGACAGGAGTTAGCTTCTGTCATTCCCGGAAATTGTGCCTGGGAGCAACATAGTGGAAAGATTAAAAAAAAAAAAAGACCTGGGTCAAATCTCAACTCTACCACTAACTTGCTGGGTGAACTTGGGCAAATTACTTAACCTCTCTGGGCCTCATTTTGCTCTTCTCTGAAGAAGAGTTGGATTAAATGACTTCCAAGAGCCTTTCCAGAATTAACGTTCTATTTTACCATTACATGACTGTGGGAAGGGCTTCTCTAGACAAATGTGTGAAATAGAAGCCGTCTGTCTCCAGTGCTTGCTAGGCCTGCCTCACCTCCCCATTTCCTAACTTTCTTCTTGGACCTCTTACCCTCTTAGCCCTTCTGGAGCATTTGGCCTCCATATTGATTCCTGGCTTCCTGGAGCAACCTCCTAAAGGTCTACACTGAGGCACAAAGTGCAGCAAGTCCTATATCCTTCCCACTGTTCATCAAATCTTATCTGTCCCATGTTCTGTTCCCCCAGAGTCTATTCTCAGTCCCCAGCCCTGGGTGATGGTGGATTCAATCAGATAAAATAAGCCTCACTGATATTTGCTAACATGTGAGCTCTCTCACAAAAACACCTTAAAGATAATTTAAAAATGTGCATGCTCCCCCAAGATACCTAATATCTGCATTATTGGTTTATATGGAAGGAGAGTGTTAATTGAGGGGTCTTCCTGTGCCCCTCAAATTGCATTAAGGTTGGGCTGCCTTCCCTGATCAGGGAGACTTGGGGAAATTCTGTTATCGTGGCAGGAATATTGTGAACTCAAGATGGAGATTTTGTTTTCCTCTGCATTAATCTGCAGCTAATGCCAGTGAACATTATACTTGTTTAATTACATTCACTAACCAAATGACACTACTTCCCCTGGGAAGAAGCTTATCCGACTCTGACTCATGTTCTTACAGCATGTTGGATTTGAGGAAATGGATAATATATGCCCTGCTGGCTTTGGAATTTTAAACAGAAACCCACATGCCTCCGAGTCTCCGGCTTACTCCCAAATATGGGAGAATGTGTGGCCCGGCCGCGGTTGCAGGAGGCATGCTCAGTGTGACAGAAAGCAAAGCCCCTGGCTAGTGCTGAGCGCCAGGCTTGGAGGGCCAGAGCCAGCCTCCACTTAAAGAAAAAGGAACAACCACAGAAAAGGGGAAAGAGGCCAGTACCCCTAAGGACCGGGTCCCTTTCTAGAATTATCATTGCAGTGAATGTTTTATTGAAAACAAAATGCATTTACAGTACCAGGGACTAAAGAGAAGCCGTCCCCAACCATTTCGAGGCATTTAGAACAGTGCTCACAGGCACGGCATTCAGAGCAGGAGATTAAAAGATATGAGCCTTGGGCTGAGCCAGTCAGGTCACCCTGGACACTGACCACGGCCAGGAAGCCTCTGGTGGTCGGCATGCCCTAAGCATCTCTGAGAAACAGCTGCCCAGAGTAGAGCTAATCGGCGCAATTGCGCTTAAGCGTGAGCTCGGAGTGAAGAGGGCAGTATCCCAGAGCGGAAAGAGAGCGCTCCTCAGCTGAAGCCAAAAAGGGTCACAGTCCACGTCAACCCCAGCTTCAGAGCTGAGTCCCTCCCTCTTTCTGCCCACACCCCCCCTAAAGCTCCACATACCCTCTTACAAACTCTCTGCCCCTTCAGAGCTATCCTTGTTCCCTTCTTTCCCTCTTTCCTTCCTACCATCCTTTCTTTTCCTTCCTTCCTCCTTTCCTTCTCTTATTATTTTTACAAAAATATGTATTCATTATTGAAAAAATTATCAAACAATATGGAGATGTAACACACTGAGTATTTTCTTTGCATTTCAGACTGTTCTAAAGCACTTAATGTGCATTACTTCTTTCAAACTTCATGATATCCCTATGAAGTAGGTACATTATTATCACCATTTATTATTATCACAATAAAGTTCATAGAGATGAAATGACTTGCCCAAAGGCACGTAGCTAGTACATGGCAAAGCAATTTGAGCCCAAGTGTTTTTTTCTCCAAAGACTGGGTGCTTAAGTATTATAGATGCTGCCTTAACAAGTACAAAGAAGAGGCAACTGTCAATCCCCATCTATCACTCAGAGATAACTACAGTTATCATTCCAGACCTTTCTTTATACACATGTACTCGGCGTTTCTTTTAACCTGATTTCAGTAGAAGAAAATGCTCAGATTGGTTGGGCTTCCAGGAAGAGGGGGAACTGGTCACCAAATGTAATCTATCCAGATATAAAAGCTCTAAATCAGGGCTTTGGCTGAGTCCTGAGCCCTCTGCTGGTCTCCGAGAGGCTTGGGTGTCTTGCTAGGTGTGTCATGCCGACCACACAGTAGGAACAAAATAACTTCTCTCCAGTGGTATTGCCCGGGATAGATTCTTCTGTGATTCTTAGTCTCTGCTTCAGGGTAAATATTTGAGCTGTGGGTTTTTTCCCTGCTCCGTACAACGATGATGCTGGTTTTGGAGCCAAATAAAGAACCATTGACCCCAGTGAGCCTAAATGGTGCAAGAATGTCTTTATCCCAGGAGCAAATCAGCCTCCCAAAATGTATGCTACTACTGTTGTCCTGAGACTCCCACTCAAAGCCATTGCTGAATTTATAACCCTGGTCTTTCTCAGGGCTGCTTGCTGGTAAGGAGAAAAGATTTGGAGGCAGAGATGGTCACAGATGAGGTTTATGTGTATACTGGGGGAGTGGGACCAAGACTGAAAGGTACTTCTAGAGCTCATAGGTATTCCTAACATCTGGTCCAGCTTGGCTTCAGGGGCTGGAGAGACACCTACAGCCAGTGAATGGATTGACTTCAGGGGCTGTGACATTTCCTTCTTGGTCATAAGCTCTCAGCTGAGAAAGCAGAGCAAGTGCTTGTCACATCAGTGACAGAAGCTAATCAGGGACCAGGAAACCTGTCTTCCCTTCTTACCTCCCACTAACCAGCACCTCCCCTGCCATACACACATACTTTCTCTCTTTCAAAGGAAAAAAAAAAAAAAAAGGCTATCAACCTAGCTTAAATATTCTCTCTTCTTATTGCTCTGTCTAAATACTCCTCAGGTTTTTTTCCTTCCAAGGAATGTAATACACATTATTGCATTTGATCTCCTCCACTTGTGATATGAGTGGTATTCTTAGTGCCCTAAACCAAGGATTAGTAACTTTTTACTTTGCTTTTTTGTTAACTTTTTGTTGAAGTATAGCATATATACATAAAAGCACCCAAATCATAAATATACAGCTCAGTAAATGTTCAAAAGGCAAACACACTCCATGTAGTCTATACCTAAACGAAGAAACGGAATATCACTAGCACTCCAAGTGCCGCCTCGTAGTCCCTCCCAGTCATTACTCTCCCAAGGGTGACACCTATACACAGATTAACAGAAAGAATAATTTTGCCTTCTTTTGAACTTGCTATAAATGGAATCATAAGTGTGTACTCTTTTATGTCTGGCTTTTTCCACTTAATATTATGTTTGTGATTTTTTAAATTGTTGGTGGATATTTGAAGTGTTTCTGGTTTTAGCTCTTAAAAATAGTGCTGCTATGAACATTCTTATCCCTATCTTTTGGTGAATATGTACATTTTAGAAATGTAATTGCTTGTCACAGATTATGCATATGCTCAACTTTAGTAGATTTTGCAGTTTTCCAAAGTGCAATTTATACTCCTCCCAGCAGTGTATGAGAGTTCTAGTTACTCCACGTTCTCACCCAACAATTAGCGTTATCTGTCTTTTTCATTTTAGCCATTCTGGTGGCTGTGTAGGGATATCTTATTGTGTTTTTAATTTGCATTTTCCTGATGCTTAATGAATTAAGTACCTTTTCATATATTTGGAGGACATTCTAGAGGCTTTTAAAGTTTTTGTTTTTCCTGGATATCAAAGTAGTACATGCTAACTGAAGAAGGTTTGGCAAATATAGAAAGGCATTGTGAGTGGCTTTGTACTGTGCCAACGTACTTAGCTAAACTGGAACTAGGTTTTCCAGAGTTTCTTTCCCTGAATAGGTTCTGGGCTAGGGTTAGCCACAAGGAAATTTACACAAGATTTGGAAAGCGGAAGCCGTGTTCATGCTCGGAAGATCTGTGTAGAGTTGGGCGCTTTTGCAGCTCACACAGGATATCTCGGCTCACCTTGGTAAGGGGCGGCACTCACAGCAGCTGCTTTGACTCCCACAGGATCTATCCTTCATCTTTTCCAACTCCTGACCCAGGTGTGTGTTTAGCTCCATGACAAAGGGCCCAGCTCCACCTGCATGTCATCCACACCATTGATTGCTTTGGAAGCAGGGAGAGCCTGATGCAGGCTCCAGTTCATCCCTGTGGTATCTCCTTGTTCCTGCGGGCTCCAGTTTGTCCTTGATTTCCCATACTTCACATCTGTCCTCCCGACTGCTTGGCCTCCTGACTTTGGGCCCAGCACCAGAAGCAGAAATAATAGTTGTACACACACTGTCTGACCAGCTCCCAGAATTGCATCAAATCCCTATAATAAACCTCTTATTCTACATCATTCCTGATAGTTCTGCTTTTCTGATTAAACCCTGACTGATAGAGGCATTCAGAAAACCAGATCTACCTGTAATCCCACACTCCAAGGTAACTACTATACACATCTCTGTGTGTATTCCTCCTGCCTGCGGTATTTTAATTGGAGAGAATGAGTACCGCAGAGGTTAAGGGAAACACGGTACCAACTGGTGGCAGAACCAAGCTGGCTTCATCCCTGCTAGTCTGGTGTTGCTTCCACTGGGCCTCAGAATCCCTGACTGATCCTTTACTCCTCTGGCCTTCCTGGAGGCCTTACTGTGAAAACAACTTTTGGACACGTGCTTTCCTGGACTTTGCATCTACCTGCTCTTATAGCTTCCCCATTTTGTTCCACCTTCCAGTTCCTCCTCAGAAAACAGTCTTTTTTTTTTTTTTCAAGATACCAGGGATGGGGATTGAACACAGGACCTCACATGTGGAAAGCCAGCGCTCAATCACACATTGACTTCCCTGAGTTGGTTTTATCATTTGTTTTGCTTGTTGTTTGTTTGTTTTTTTTTTTTTTCAGGAGGCACTGGGAACCAAACCCGGGACCTCCCATGTGGGAGGCAGGCACTCAACAGCTTTAGCCACGTCCCCTTCCCCAGAAAATGGTCAAGCTGTGTCATCTACATCTGAGGAACTGACCTGAGAAGAAGTTATAGCCACTAGGGGGCCTGATAGAGCCTGAAAACCCACTTGCCCTGCCAAAGACAGCTGCCCAGATGTCAATGAGAAATTTAGTCATTTGGTTAAAGCATTACTCTTGCTAAATTGCTCTTTTAAAATATAAGTACTCCTGAGAGAGAGAACACATGAAATCCTTCATTCTTTGCAGTGAATGATCCCCCTGACACGGTGATAGATGTGGTATCATAAAACCTTTAGTAAAGAACAAATTGGGGAAGGGATGGACAAGAGCAGGAGAGTCAGAAGACAAACTTTACCTGCTTTGCAATTTGGCTGATAGCCTCCTCGGCCCTGAGTGTTTTAAGAACAAAAGTGAACTGAGGGGAGCGGATGTAGTGCAAGTGGTTGAGCACCTGCTTCCCACGTATGAGGTCCTGGGTTCAATCTTTGGTACCTCCTAAAAAACCAAACACACTAAAAAAATCATCTCATTGGGGAGCGGATGTAGCTCAGAAGTTGAGTGCCTGCTTCCCATGTCCGAGGTCCTGGGTTCAATCCCCAGTACCTCCTGAGAAAAAAAAGAGTGAATTGGGCTCTTTTGCTCAAATGTAAGACCTGGGCCTGGTCTACATACCCGATTTGGAGAGTGAACTCACCAGGAGGACAGATTTGCTTCCCTAAAACCATATTTGGACACCCCAGGCCCCAGAGAGAATCAACTGGGAATGAAGTGTAATTTAGAAACTAACGAAGATGAGAGGAAACTGGTGACGCACCCTCCCCATAGGGTCAGTTCTGTCTGGCTCGTTTCTCAAAGAGGAACAAGAAAATGGATTTTGTATTTGAGGTTTCTTGCTTTGTTTTCTTTCCTCTTCCAATGGCCTTCGATACTGTTGTCCTCTTTCCTGGCCTGCCCCTGTTCCTGCCCCGCAAGTGGAGCGGACGGTTGCCCCACAGGTTGGCTGCTGAGCTGGGAGTCCCAGGCTAGCAGGGAGGCCACAGCCCAAAGCCCCGGAGTACCCAGGGGTAACATTATCCTGCCAGAGCTAAACAAGGAACCAAGTGTTTAGAATAACTTCAAGAAAGTCGTGGGCGTTTCCTCTGCCAGGGAAATGAGAAACCACAGTGAGATAATGGATAGCTATATTCAGGTCACAGATTATCAGCTGCCACTGCTGCTTCCTCTTCAGAATTCGATGAAATGTCTTTCTAGTCACTGGAGCCTCATGGGTTCTGCGAGCGTGACAGCATTTGGTGACCTGGGACGTGACTGCTAGGCCTGGAGCTCTGACCTAACATGAAAGCAGGAACTCTTCTTCCAGGGATGAGACTTCAGAGGCCAGTTCCTGGTGGAGTAAATGGTGGGTGAGGGGCCAGCAAGAATAACTTTTACTGAACACTTAGTATTTTCCAGGCTCTTGTGCTAAGAGATTTTTGTGTATTATCTCATTTAACCCTCAAAAACAATCCTATAAGAAGGGTATTTTTATCATCCTCTTTTTAGAGTTGAAGAAAGGGGTTCAGAAATGTTGAGTAACTTGAGCAAGGTCACAGTGGTAGAATTGGGAACCAAACTTGTTTTCCCCTCTTCCTTTCTCTCTCTCTCTTTTGTTCTCTTTCTTTTCTTCCTTAGACAGTACTTTATTGAGCTATAACTTACATATGCTAAATAAGTGTACACCTATGTAACCACCACTCAAATCAAGATATAGAACATTTCCATCACCTCCAAAAGTTCTTTCATGCCTCTTCCAGTTAATAAATACCCACTCCCTCCAACCCCCAAGAAAACCACTATTCTAACTTCTCTATCCACATAGATTTGTTTTACTTATTCTTGAATCTTTCATGAGATTTACTATGGAAAAGTATGTTGAGTCTAATACAGAAGAATATGAACGGAATCATACTCTTTTTATGCCTGGCTTCTTTTGCTCAATATAGTGTTTCTGGGATTTGTCCATGTTGTCGTATCTGAATAGTACTCCATTTTATGAACAAACCACTCAACTTATTGATCCATTCTCTTGCTGATGAATATTTCGGTTGTTTCCAGTTTTAGGTTATTTTGAATAACATCACCATGAATGTTCTTCTTTGTTTAACTTTATTAAACACTGCCAAACAGCTTTCCAAAGTGGTTGGGCCATTATATATGCCCATGAGAAATATATGAATTTCAGTTGCTCCATGTCCTTGTCAGCATTTGAAATTGTCAGTCTTTTCATTTTAGCCATTATGGTCTGTAAGAATCAGGTCTTCCTGATTCCAAAGCCCATGCAGTATCATGAGGATCTGGGTCTGTCTGTCTCAGTGCCTGTAACATCCATGGCTCTCTATCTTGGGTGGGAACAAGAGGCTTAAGTACCACTTATTTGCTGGCATCAAGGATGGAAAGTGGTTCCCCAGGACAGGAGAGTGCCAGGAGACCTGCCTTCTTCATCATTTTCTAAGGGTGTTCACCAACATCTAAGTGTAGATGTATACATGCCATTTGCTAGGAAAAGCTCTCTTGGGAAAAGCTCTCCTGTGACTTCTGGGTACAACGGTGTGTAGTCAGAGCCTACTGTGACGTTGGCCCCGTCCTTCCTTTCTAACAACTTGAAGTAGTTCAAGCCAGAACGTCAGAGGGCTCTCAAAGATAGGACCTGGCCCAGCAGCGATTGTGGTCTGAAACATAAGATTCTTAGACTCGAGTTCCAGATTAGCTTTATCCCTTAATGTGACCTTGGGCAAGTCACTTAAACTCTCTGTAACTCAGTTTCTCAACTACTAAATGGGGCAATAATGCTTGTACTATATCTCATGCATGCTCCTGGAGCTCTGACCTGAAAGCAGGAACTTTCTTTCAAGGTTTCTGATCATTTCTAGTATGCCTTTTACTCTAGCCCATGTTTTCCCCATATCCCCTGGGCTTTCGCCACACTGATCTACTTGATGTTCACGAACAGGATTATCCTATTTGATTCATCCATATTTTTACAAAAGATGTTTTTACAAAAGGTGTTCTCTTTCTCTGGAAAATCTTTCCTCATCTTGTCCAACTGGCAAACTCCTACACATCCTTCAAGACCCATCTTAAGCAACATTTCCTCAGTGAACCCTTCCCTGGTGATTTCTTGACTCTCCTGGCAGATAGGATGACCCCATAATACTTTGTATTATATATCCTCTCACATCACATTGTTTTCCTGTGAGTCTTCCCCACAAGACTTAGGAGTTTTCTTAAGAAGAAAAATTCCTAGCTAGCACCATGTCAGGCACATAGCAGATGCGCAATATACATTTATTGGATGACAATGAATCTTGAATGAAAAGGAAATATGGAAACAGTTTAAAATTGCCTCTTATAGTAAAAGGAATACATACACATTGTAAAATAGTCAAGCAGTAGAAAGCAGAGGTTTCCCCTCATCCACCCCAGACTCAAGGATGGCCCTTTTAGCAATTCTCTTGCAGAACTTTATATATTTTTTTCAAAAGTGGGGTAATCCTGTTATGAACCTCTTTTCTATTTATTAGATTATGAACAAACTTTGGAAATGGTAAAAAAAAAAAAAAAAAAGTTACTGTTCAAATATAAATTGAAAGAACAGGTCTCAGATCTGGTAGATAGGTCAGAGGGAGAAACTTAAAGGCCAAATTTCCTTCTCTACTCACCCTTGTGAGGACCCTAAAAAATTCATCATTTGTTCTTTCATTCATTCATCTTAATTATAAAAGCAATACAAGAACACTGCAACAAATTCGGATGATACAGAAATGTGTAAGTAAAAAGATAGACATCCCCCCACATATATGTGTATATGTTTGTATAGTTTTTATTTATTTATTTATTTTTTTTTTAAGATTTTATTTATTTATTCATTTATCCCCCCCTTGCTGCTTGTGCTCACTGGGTCAGCTAACCACGCCGCGCGGGCGGGCTTGCCTTCACCAGGAGGCCCCGGGAACCGAACCCGGGGCCTCCCATATGGTAAACGGGAGCCCTATTGATTGAGCCACAGCCGCTTCCCTGTATAGTTTTTAAAAAGAAAATAAGTCTGTACTATATATGTAATGTAGCTTGATTCTTCATGTAATAGCTCATGGACATCTTTGTATATCAATAAATACATATATCTATGGTATTCTTTTTTTTTTATTCCCTTCCCCCCTTCCTCCCACCCTGAGATGGCTCCCTCATCTGCCTGCTCGTGTCTGCTTGTCTTCTTTAGGAGGCACTGGAAACCGAACCTGGAACCTCTCATGTGGGAGGCAAGTACCCAACCACTTGAGCCACTTCCACTCCCTCCTGGTTGCGTTATCTACTGGTTGAGTCATCTGCTGGTTGCGGCATCTGCTCTTTGTGGTGTCTGCTGGTTGCATCCGCTCGTTGCGAGTCTGTGGTGTCTGCTGGTTGCATCTTCTCGTTGTGGTGTCTGCAGCATCTGCTCATTGTGGCAGCTGATCGTCTTCTTTAGGAAGCACCAGGAACCGGACCCGGGACCTCCCATGTGGGAGATGGGCACCCAATTGCTTAAGCCACATCTACTCCCCTATGACATTCTTTTTAATGGTTGCTTTGTGTTCCATTGAATGATGTACCCTAATTTAGATATTTTCTAACCCTCTGCTAATACAATGCATCTGTTCAATAAATACTCAGCACAAAAAGGGAAATTAAATAACAGTGTGGGGCTTGTGATGACAGGCTTATCACAGGATGCTCTGAAAGCTCAGAGGAGACACAAACTGGGAGCCTGGGCTCGGCAGCCCCAGGAACATCAAGGATGGAACTGAAGAGCATGAATCTAAAAGCTCAGCTACCCAGCACTCTCCTTCCCACTCAGGACTTGCATTTCATTGGGTAGAACCAGGCAGGATCCAGGACCCCCGTGGGATCTTCTAGGAATGTGAGCTGAATGGAACAAACACAGTTTGCTATACATGAACAAATTGGTTTTGCAGAAACAGGAAATTTCTTTCATACTTTAGTCCTAAAATAGAAGAAATAGGCTGGGATGCTCAGGGATTTGGGGAATTTGGTTAATGTTGTGAAGTAAATTTGATGTGCATTTTGAATCTGACAGTCTCAATGTGAGCTGTTACATACTTCTCAAAGAGACTTTTATTGAAAATCAAGGAATGGCAACACTCAAGATGTGTTCACACAGTAAAGTAATGGAGGGAAGACAGCACCTCTAAACCTTGCCGGTCTCAAAGGTGCAGGAAACGGGTCCTCTCTTGCACTGTTGGGAAGACAGGAAGCCGGGCAACCCAGAGGGCTAGTGCATCTGGCCCAGCCATCCTCTTTGGCCTCACACCCCAGATTTTCTTCCCCACCTACTACAACCAGCACCCTGGCCTGGTGTTCCTCCAACTCAGTACGCTCAGATCCACCTCAGGGCCTCCGCACAGGCCTTCGCCTTGTCTGGAAGGCTCTTTCGCCCCCAATTCTTCCCCCAAACACCCAGTCTTCCTTGTTTATTCCTGTACATCCTTTAGTTCTCAGCCTGGAGACTGTCCCTGAACCCCCAAGTATAAAGTAGTTTCCTCTATGTTCTTTTTTTCTTTCTTTTTAAACAAATCAATTTTATTGGTACATATTAATAAAGCATACAATTCATCCAAAGCATACAATCAGTGGTATCTGGTATAATCACATAGTTGTACATTCATCACTTCAGTCATTATTAGAGCATCTTCATTATTTCAATAATAATAATAATAAACAAAAAACAGACAAATAAGAAAATTCTTCACCTCTCAATCTCACTGTGCTTCCCCTGCTGTATATAGCTGCTAGTTCTGGTTATTTTTCCACAATCATTTATTTATCTATTAAGCAGGGTTTTTTTTTTAGATATATTCTCATACCATATGAGCTATCTAAAGTGTATAATCAATGACTTTTAATATAGTCACAATGTTGTGCATTTATCACCACAAAAAAATTTAGAACAATTTCATTACTCCAAAAAGAAAAACTCCACACCCCATAGCAGTCCTTTCCCAGCCCTACATAACCACTAATCTAATTTCACCTTTATAAATTGATTTATATTTACATTTTATATAAATGGAATCATACCATATGTAGTACTTTGTGTCTGGTTTCTTTCACTTAACATAATGGTTTTTTTGGTCTGATATTAACATCTTGTAGTATTAACAAACATTTGTTCAGTTCCAAAGAAAAAATATATGCAATTTTACCCATATCCATATTTCATATGTGGTTTTACTATGCTATACAGTTTCATGTTACCTTTTTTTTAGCTTTCCTGACCTTAGACTTTCCCTTAAACCACTTCCATACCCACATAATAGTACTGCTAGTTAGAAACATTATGTTGGGCTTTCACATTTTCTATTCATTTCCAAAGATTAACACACATCCTTTTTACTAATTCTGCACAGTTTAACCCTCAACTTTCCATTCTCTAAACTCATTCTATTTTCTGGTGGCCCATATTCTAGTTAGTAACTCCATGAGATTACACAATATATTTAGTTCATAGTAGCATACAGTATTTTTTTTTTTTTTTTTTTTAAATAAAAACAACCCCACAGCATTTATTGTGATCTGGTAATAATATAAGGGTAATCAAAAACAATATGAACAATTGTTTTAGAACTATACTTTCAACAAAGGACACCTAAAAAACTGTATTGACTTCTCAACAACTTGTCACTTCATTTCTAGTTGGAAACACTTTGTAGCAGAGTAATATTATCTCCTTTTAGCATGATCTGACCCAGTTGTTTTCTTGACTTTGTTTTAGAATGAATCTCTTCTGCATCATCTAATACCAGGTTCATGTACTCATCAAAACCAATAATACACCCCTCTATCCGCATATTTACTTGCTCATAGAGCCACACCTGAATCCGGGATCTATTTTGCAAATATCTGAAGATTAGGTTGATGGGCTGCACCATCACCTTCTGCACTTTGACCCTGGCCACGGTAAGCCATGGTGGTAGTTCACAAAGACCGCACGAAACAGCACGACACCTCAAAAAGCAACTTCCGGAATTCAGCATACAGTATTTGTTCTTTTGTGTCTGGCTTGCTTCACTCAACAGAATGTTCTCCAGTTTCATTCATGTTGTCATATGTTTTACAACTTCATTTCTTCTTTCAGCTGCATAATATTCCATCGTGTGAATACACAACAGTTTACCCATTCATCTGTTGATGGACACATGGGTTGTTTCCAACTTTTGGCAATGGTGAATAATGTTGCTGTGAGCATCGGTGTGCAGATGTCTGTTCGTATCACTGCTCTCAGTTCTTCTGGGTATATACCCAGGAGTGGTATTGCAGGGTCACATGGCAAGTCTATATTCAACTTCTTTAGGAACTGCCAAACAGTCCTCCACAGTGGCTGTACCATTCTGCATTCCCACCAACAGCAAATACGTGTTCCCAACTCTCCACATCCTCTCCAACACTTGTAGTTCTCTGTCTTTTTAATAGTGACCATTCTGATAGATGTGAAATATCTCACTGTAGTTTTGATTTGCATTTCCCTAATCACTAGTAATGTTGAACATTTTTTTCATGGTTTTTTTTTTTTTTTTTGCCATTTTTATTTCTTCTTTGGACAAATGTCTATTCAAGCCTTTTGCCCATGTTTTAATCAGGACATTTGTCTTTTTTTTTTTCTACTTTTTTTTTTTTTAATATATATTTTAAAAGATGCTTAGATTACATAAATGTTACACAAAAATTACAAGGATCCCCATGTTCCCCACCTCCCACACCTCCCATAACATCCCACAAACACATGTTTCATTAGTGTGGCACATCACCTGCAATGGGTATACACATCCTGGGGCTTCAATTAAGCATGGACCATAGTTCACATTGTAGACCACACTCTCTCCACACAGTTCTGCATGTTATATGCTGATGTAAAATGGCCTATATCTAGGACATTTGTCTTTTTATTGTGAGTTGTAGTACCTCTTTATATATTATGTATATTAAACCCTTATTGGACATGTGATTTCCAAATATTTTCTCCCATTGAGTCAGTTGCCTTTTCACCCTTTTGACAAAGTCCTGTGAGGTGCAGGAGTGTTTAATTTTGAGGAAGTCCCAATTATCTATTTTTTCTTTTGTTGCACATGCTTTGGGTGTAAGGTCTAAGAAACCACCACCTACCACCACAAGGTCTTTAAGATGTTTCCTTATATTTTCTTCTAGTGGTTGTATGGTCCTGGCTTTTATATTTAGGTCTTTGGCCCATTTTGAATTGATTCTTATATAGGGAGTGAGATAGGGGTCATCTCATTCTTTTGGTTATGGATATCCAGCTCTCCCAGCACCATTTGTTGAAGGGACTGTCTTGTCCTGTCAACATGGTCTTGGTAGGTTTGTCAAAAACCAGTTGGCTGTAGAGGTGAGGGTTTATTTCTGGGCTTTCAATTTTCTTCCACTGATTGATGTGTCTATCTTTATGCCAGTACCATGCTGTTTTGACCACTGTCGCTTTGTAATATGTTTCAAGATCAGGCAGTGAAATTCCTCCCGTGTTGCTCTTCTTGTTTAGCATGCTTTTTTGCCTATTTGGGTGCACTTTCCCTTCTAAAAATGAATTTGATAATTGCCTTTTCTATTTCTGTAAAGTAGGCTGTTGGAATTTTGATTGGTTTTGCATTGAATCTATAAATCAGTTTGAGTAGGATTGACATCTTCATGATATTTAGTCTTCCAGTCCATGAATACAGAATGTCTTTCCATTTGTTTAGGTCTCCATTGATTACTTTTAGCATTGTTTCATAGTTTTCTGCATTTAGGTCCTGTACTTTGGTTAATTCGATTCCTAGGTATTTGAGTATTTTTGTTGCTATTGTAAATGGAATTTTCCCCCTAATTTCCTCCTTAGATTGTTTAACTAGTGTACAGAAACATTACGATTTTAGCGTATTGATCTTGTATCCTGCCACTTTTGCTAACTCATTTATTAGCTCAATTAGCTTTATCATAGATATTTCAGAATTTTCTAAATATAGGACCATGTCCTCCACAAATAGTGAGCTTTACTTCCTCTTTTCCCAATCTTAGAGGGAAAGCTTTCAATCTTTCCCCATTGAGTATGATATTGGCTGTGGGTTTTTCACATATGCTTTTTATCATATTGAGGAATTTTCCTTCTATTCCTACCTTTCGAAGTATTTTTATCAAGAAAAGATGCTGGATTTTGTCAAATGCCTTTTCTGCATCGATTGAGATGATCATGTGGTTTTTTTCCCTTCAATTTGTTAATGTGGTATATTACGTTGATTGATTTTCTTAGGTTGAACCAGCCTTGCATGCCAGGACTAAATCCCACTTGGTCGTGATGTATAAGTCTTTCTTTTTCTTTCTTTCTTTCTTTTTTTCTTTCTTTTAGGTACCAGGGCTGGGGATTGAACCCAGGACCTCGTATGTGGGAAGCCAGTGTTCAACCACTGAGCCACATCGGCTGCCCTGAGTTGTTTTTTTCATTTGTTTGCTTGTTGTTTGTTTTTAGGAGGTATGGGAGACTGAACCTGGGATTTCCCATGTGGTAAGCAGACACTCAACTGCTTGAACCACATCTGATCGGTCATGATGTGTAAGTCTTTTGATATGCTGTTGGATTAAATTTGCAAGTATTTTGTTAAGAATTTTTGCATCTATGTTCATTAGAGAGATTGATCTGTAATTTTCTTTTCTTATAGTGTCTTTATAGGGTAATGTAGGCTTCATAAACTGTGTTGGGTAATTTTCCCTCCTTTTCAATTTTTGGAAGAGTTTAAACAGGATTGTTGTTAATTTTTCTTAAAATGCTTGGTAGAATTCACCTGTGAAACTATCTGGTCCTGGATTTTTCTTTGTTGAGGGATTTTTTTTTTTTTTTTTTTTTTTTTTTTTTAGATACTGGGGCCAGGGATTGAACCTGGGACCTCATATGTGGGAAGCCGGTGCTCAACCACTTAGCCACATTGACTTGTTAGAAGCTTTTTGATGACTGATTCAATCTCTTTAAATGTGATTGGTTTGTTAAGTTCTTATATTTCTTGTAGTGTTGTTGTAGGTTTTTTGTGCATTTCTAGGAATTTGTCCATTTCATCTAGGTTGTCTACTATTTGTTGGCATACATTTTCTCATAATATCCTATTATGATCCAGTCATAACTTCTCCCCTTTCATTTCTGATTGTATTTATTTGCATCTTCTCTCTTTTTTTCTTTGTTAGTCTAGCTAGGGGTGTGTCAATTTTATTGATTTTCTCAAAGAACCAGCTTTTGATTTTGTTGGTTTTCTCTTTTTTTGTTGTTTTCAATTTCATTTATTTCTGCTCTAATTTTGACTAGTCTTTCTTTCTGTTTGCTTTGGGAATGGTTTACTGTTCTTTTTCTATTCTCCCCAGTTGTTCAGTTAGATATTTGATTTTATGTCTTTCTTCTTTGTTTAATATAGGTGTTTGGGGCTATAAATTTCCCTTTCAGCACTGCCTTCACTATATCCCATAAGTTTTTTTTTTTTTTTTTTAAGATTTTATTTATTTATTCATTTATCCCCCCCCTTGCTGCTTGTGCTCGCTGGGTCAGCTAACCACTCCGTGTGGGCGGGCTTGCCTTCACCAGGAGGCCCCAGGAACCGAACCCGGGGCCTCCCATATGGTAAACGGGAGCCCCACTGATTGAGCCACAGCCGCTTCCCCCATAAGTTTTGATATGTTGTGTTCTCCTTTTCATTCATCTTGGCTGACTAATACAATTGGGAAGTTTAATCCATTCACATTCAATGATATTACTGTAAATGCATTATTTACTTCCACCACTTTTTCTTTGGTTTCCATATGTCATATCTTATTTTTATCTGTCTTTTTTTTTTTTTTTTTTTTTTAAGGGGAGGTCCCAGGGATCAAACTCAGGTCCCTCCATATGGGAGACAGACACCCAACCATTTGAGCCACATCCGTCCCCCATTTGTCTTTTTATGTTTTTGGTTACCCTTTCTGCCTGTCTTCTTCTATACTCTCCTCCAAGCCTCTCTCTCCTATCTTTTTCTTTTGGGCTGTAAGGCTTCCTTTAATATTCTCTGCAAAGGTGGATTCTTTTTTAAGAACTCTCTTAGTTTGTTTGTTTGTGAATGTTTTAAATGCACCTTCATATTTGAAGGACAGTTTTGCTGGATAAAGAATTCTCAGCTGACAGTTTTTCTCTTTCAGTATCCTAATTGTATCGTATCACTGTCTTCTGACCTCCATGATTTCTGATGAGAAATCCACACTAAGTCTTATTGGGCATCCCTTGTATGTAATGGTTTGCTTCTACCTTGCTGTTCTCAGAATTATCTCTTTATCTTTGACTTTTGACATTCTGAGTAGTATGTGTCTTGAAGTAGGTCTATTCAGATTTATTCTGATTGGGGTATGTGGCACTTTTTGGACATGTAAGTTCATTTCTTTCATGAGAGTTGGGAATTTTTCAGCAATTATATCCTCAGATACTCTTTCTGCACCTTTACCCTTCTCTTCTCCTTTGGAAATCCCATGACATGGTTGTTGTTGCATTTCTTGTTATCATTCAACTCCCTGAGCCCCTGCTCTTTTCTTTCCATTATTTTCTCTCTTTGTTCTTTTCTCTCTTCATTTTCAGCTGTTTTGTCTTCCATATCATTATTCTTTCTTCTATCATTTCATGTGTGCTGTTTTATGCCTTTAATGTGTTTTTTATTTCACCTATTGTGCATTCCATTCCCATGAGCTCTGCTAATTTTTCATTCAGGTTTTCAAATTCTTCTGTGTGCTCACTCAGTGTCTTCTTGATGTCCTTTATCTCTTTAGCCATACTGTCTTTCAACTTATTAACTTGATTTTGGAAATTTGTGTGCATCTTGATTAGTTGTCTAAAATTCTGCATCTCTTCTTGGGCTTTGAAATATTCCTTTTCTTGGGCCATTTCTTCCATTTTCTAAGTATGGCTTGTAGATTTTTTTGCTGATGTCTAGGCATCTGATCAGGGTGGTGAGTTTACTCAGATGCCCAATTTCTCTCTCTTTTGTAGGATTTTAGTGGTGGGCGGCTGTGTATTACTGCTGTTCTTTTTTTTTTTTTTTTTTTTTTTTTTTAAAGATTTTATTTATTTATTCATTTATCCCCCCCTTGCTGCCCGCGCTCGCTGGGTCAGCCAACCGCGCTGTGCGGGCGGGCCTGCCTTCACCAGGAGGCCCTGGGAACCGAACCCAGGGCCTCCCATATGGTAAACGGGAGCCCTACTGATTGAGCCACAGCCGCTTCCCTACTGCTGTTCTTTGATTTTTGGTTCAACTTGTTCTGGGTCTTTAGGATTATCCCTGTTAGTTGCTCAAATCTGGCCTCTGATCTAGTAATGGGTTGCAGACCCACTTTCTAGGGCCTTGGGAGGGAAGGTTGAAATTACTTTTTATTGCCTCATGTGCACTTCTTAGGTCTGCCAGCAGATGGCGCTCTTTGGCAGCCCTCACAGTTCAATGCCTGGTTGGCGTGTGTTTGCTACACCACCAACCAGATCGTTGTGATAGAGGTTCTTGCCTGGAGGCTAAGAGGCTCATAATTCAAAGTTTCTTAGAGGCAGTTCTCCAACCTTTGCTGGCAGCCCCCTTCCTTTTCTTGGGTAGAAAGTAATTCCAATCCTCTCTGAGTCCTCAACAACCAGTCCTGGTCAGTTGAGAGGGAGATTGATAGGGTGGATCTCTTTACTCCCTTGCAAACAATGGTGCAGGCCATCGGGCCTGGAAGGGCTCCTGGGACACAGTCAAATTTATGGATCAAAAGCTGAGTCAGCCTTAGGCTGTGTCTCTTTCTCCCCTTTCCTGGGTAGGTGGATCCGTGGGGCCCCCTTTGTCTGTAGCTGCCAAGCCCCAAGTCCTGAGAATTCAAAAGTGTCTATAGTGTGGGGGAGGGTGCCGGCTTTTGCAGCTGTGCCTTTTAACTCACAGTTTTGCCATCGAGATTCTTTGCCTGTCTCTCCTCTGGGCCTTCCCCTGGTGTCATAAACACTAGAAGATATTTTTTTTCAGGCTGCTTCTGCCTATCCTCTAGCTATTTTTCTGGGAGAGAAGAGAGTCCCTTGTCTTTCTAGTCTGCCATCTTCCTGGAAGTCCCTCATGTTCTGTTAGAGCACTGTCCTTTTCCTTTGGAGTAGTGACCACAATTGTAATAATATATTAATTTGGGTGATTATTTGTTTAGTGTTCATGTCCTCCACTAGGAACTATATCTGTTTTGTATGAGACTGAGTTCTTGGGGCCTAGTAAATGTCTGACACAAAATAAATACCCAATAAATATTTGTTGAATGAATGGATGCTTTTAAAGAGCAGTCTCTCTTTAAATTATACATGTGATACTGTGTGACTCAGCCACCCTACCTAAAGAATCTAGCCTGCAGAAATAACATTTCTGTACTAAAATATAGGTGCAAGTGTATTCACGGAAGCATCATTTGTATTAGCAGAAGGTTAGAAAACTGAAGTTATGGTACAGCAATCAATGGAATACTGTGTAACCATTAAAAAGAATGACATAGACACAGTTGATTCTCATTATTTGCGGCAGTTATCATCTATCAAGTCTTCCTGAACACTAAATTTGCAAATACTGTACCATTGCTCCTCAGGGAAACACAAGGTTAGGTTCCTGCAAACCTCTGATCACATTTTCGTCAACCGATCAATGCACGACTTTGTTTTATGTGTGTTTCTGTTTAAAGACACCTTATGTAATATATATTGTTGATTCATTGACACTTAACTCACAGCCAACAGTACTATAACTCGTGTCTGAAAGAAGCTTATCTAACCCATGTATTTTCTCCATAAGGCACATCACAGATTTCTTGTGCTGAGTCAGCACCTCAGCACTACATTTGGAGGCTATTTTATTTTATTTTATTTTTTTTTTCTTTTTCTTTTCCATTTTACCATGAAGTACAAGGATGGAGGCTATTTTAAACAGCAAAACTACCAACAAAAAACACAGAACTGTGAAAAACATGGCACTAAATATACTGCATAAAGGATACTTATTTACAGTTTGAGAGCTGAAACAAGAAGGCAGAGCTTTGCTTTGACTGACCTCAGCTGGGAACATGCACATTGGGTGACACAAATTTTTCGCCACTCTGTGAATGTCCACAAACAACAACAGAAGCACAGGGAGTATTGATTTGGGGGTTACAAATACATTTTAGTGAGTAGGTGAATTCACAAATATGGATCCACGAATAATGAGGACCGACCACCTGTATTTACTGATATGAAAAAGGTCCATGTGTCATGTGTAGGGGATTTCTGCTTTTTTATTTACACATTTATGTGTTTTCTGAATTTGTTACTGTGCACATGTATTACTTTTGTAATTAAAATATTAAGGATCAAAAAGAAAGGAAGAATGCTGTCAATCCATACATATAATCCATAAGAAAATCCAAACACATGTGAATATGGTCATAGCTTTCCAACCAACTATAATAGCATATGAGGGGGAGCAGATGTGGCTCAAGTGATTGGGCTTCCGCCTACCACGTGGGAGGTCCCGGGTTCGGTTCCCAGTGACTCCTGGAGAAGGCGAGCTGATGCGATGGGCAGGCACGGCAAGCTGACGCAACAAGATGATTCAACAAAGAGACACAAAGAGGAGAGACAATGAGAGACACAACAAACCAGGGACCCGAGGTGGCTCAAGCCATTGAGCATCTTTCTCCCCCATGGGAGGTATTGGGTTTGGTTCCCAGTGCCTCCTAAAGAGAAGAGGAGCAGACACAGAAAGCACACAGAAAATGGATACAGAAAGCAGACAGTAACCGCAAACAATGAGGGTAGAGGAGAATAAATAAAATTAATCTTTTTAAAAAATAGCATATGAGCTCTTCCCTGAACACACATTTTCATTAACTTGTAGAACGTGGACAGGGGAGAAGAAAGCTGCTCATCCCCAGGAGATTGGCTCAGATCGGCCCCTGAGAGAGTATGAGCCTGGGATCCAGTAGGATTTGGAGCCTGTGCAGGACATCCACGGAGGTATCTTCGGAGCCTGGTACCCTGTTCCTTCGGGCAGACCCAAATGAGTTTTTTCTCATAATAATGAAATTTACACATTTTTATTGTGAAATAGTAAGACAGTACAGAACAATACAAAGAAGAGAGTCCATCATCTATAGCTCCATATCCTAGTAATAACATCACCTAGAAATAATAGGATTTTTGTGTAAACTCTTCCAAACTTTAAAATTCACATATATATACAAACACATATGTACACCCACATTTGATATATAATATTTACCTGATGTATATGTTTATCTATATTCATTTCTTTTTAAATGCCCTTGGGCTGAAGGTGACTTTTCTTTTTCTAACAGTTTATTTTGGAATAATTTTAGATTTACAGAAAAGTTGCAAAGACAGTACAGTGAATTCCCATATACCCTTTAGCCAGCTTCCCCTAATATAAACACCTTAGATAACTATGGTGCATTTGCCAAAACTAAGAAATTTACATTGGTACAAAACTATTGGTACAAAACTATTAACTAATCTACAGGCATTATTCAGATTTCAGTTTTTCCACTTAACGTGCTTTTCTGTTCCAGGATGCCACATTGCATTTAGACAAATACATTTTTACAAATTTCAAGTGCTTCTTAAGTTGTTCCTTTTCTCTTCCCATCATGTGTAGCACTCACACGGGGTCAGAGCGCCCTCCTTTATTTTTCTGTCTCCCTGCTTTCAGTCCAAATGTTTGCCTTCCTCACAAGCTTCCCCATATCCTGCCTTTGGGAACCCCACAGACATGAAGTCTCCCCAAAGATTCCTTTGATCAAACAAATCCTGCTCATAGTTCTTCCCACTGAGAAGGGTAATCCCTGCCAGGAGATGTCTTTCCCAGGATGGAACTGGATCTATTGGCTTCCCTTCAGTGTGTCTCTTCCCTATAACTTCCACTGTAATTCCAATGCCATGAATTCCCCAGACATGTCCCCTAGGGGCCTCACCTTTTACCTGCTTTTTCACCCCAACAATCCCTGTGTCACCTGGAAATGCCCCTAAGATACCTGCAGCATCTTATGATGATCTTCATGGTCCTTTCTTTGAAATGTCTATCCAAATTTTATAGAACCACCAACAAGTCCAGTCATTAAGGGGGCACTCCAGATGCCCTTATTGTTGACCATCTGTGTGACTTTTAGAGGGTAATTTTCTTTTTCTTTCCTTCCTTCCTTTTCTTCCTTCCTTCCTTCCTTCCTTTTCTTCCTTCCTTCCTTCCTTCCTTCCTTCCTTCCTTCCTTCCTTCCTTCCTTCCTTCCTTCCCTCCCTCCTTCCTTCCTTCCTTTCCTCCCTTCCTTCCTTCCTTCCTTCCTTCCTTCCTTCCTTCCTTCCTTCCTTCCTTCCTTCCTTCCTTATCTTTTCTTCTTCTTCTTCTTCTTCTTCTTCTTCTTCTCCTTCTCCTTCTCCTTCTCCTTCTCCTTCTCCTTCTCCTCCTTCTCCTTCCTCTCGCTCGCTCTCTCTCTCGCTCTCTCTCTCTCTTACCTTTGGTACAGAGAATTGGGCAAATCTCTTCAGCTCTTGGTATACCATTTTGTCACTGGTAGGTAAGTGTCCTCTCCTATGTTTTCCCATTTCTCTCCCTTACCGTTCATTCTTCTCACCACCCCTCAGGGGGTACTCACTCCAATGTGTTCAGTGCATGCCCTTGGATCTGAACACATTCTCAGGGAATCAATACATTTCATGTGCCTAGTCTTCTGCTAAATCTCTCAAGCCCCACTCACCTTCCCTAATCCAGGAACAATTAAAATACTCTCTTTTTGTGTTAACCCACTTGTTAAAAGTGATTGGGCTGGGATCATCTATGTTGACTGTCCTCCAAAATATCTCTCATGATTGCTATAAAACTCAGCAAAAAAAATGTCTGCTTGTGGGAGGAGAGAGGTGTTGTGATTGGGGCAGGACATTTGAAGGGGCTGGCAAAGATCTATTTCTCAATCTGGGTAGTTTTGCCTTATAATTGCTATACATTTGATTCGTGTAGTTTTATTTATCTATGTTTTATTTTACAGTAAAAGGTTAAATATATATCCTTTAGTTATCTTTCATTTTTCCGCTATTGCTCTTGTGATTGTAAGAAAAACCCATTTTTCAAAGAAATCCAGTTTCTCGCTGAGTCTGAGCAAACCTGATTCTTAGACACAGACTGCTTCAGAAATGAGGCTTTTCAATTATCACAAATCTGCTTTTCTTCCTTGTCATTGATAAAACCCACCACCATGCAGTGGTTGATCCCATGATCTCTGTCCATGAAAACCATAACCATGATAAGGGCGTGTGTAACCAACAATCCAGAGCTCAACCGGGCATGTGAGTCGGGGTGGTGGCGGCATGATTTCAGGAATCTCCAAACATACCTCCTGAATCTTGGGGTTAGCTCGACCACACTTCTCCATCGGCCCTGGGTAATATACAAAACAAAGGAATGGAGGACAAAATTTGGGGAGACTGAGTGCCAGGTACCACTAGTAATTTAGGGGCCCAAACTTCACACACAAATGTTCTTAGCCCATGTGAAACTATGCCACTCTTTCTGTAGTTTAAAGTCTCCTTCCGCAACACTCAACTAGGGGAGGAAAACCAGCTGTGGTGGCATGACCTATCTTACTCAGGATAACTAAAGCCTCTGTTTGTTTTGAAGTGAGCCTGAACCAGGCCTAAAAGACACTCCCCCCACCCCAACCTGATACTAGCTTCAGTGAAGGCGTTGGTCACAGCAGCTGCACTAAGCCTGGTCTCCCCCATGTGCTATTTTTATCCCAAATACTCACCGGGACCCACTTAATGACCACAGAAGGGTGTGAGGGTTTGAATCCCACCATCCGCTGTCCACAGGAAGAAATGCCACACGTGCACTGAAAAAGCATTTTATGAACTGGCTGAGTAAGGCTCCCAGACGCCCTCAGAACAAGGTTCTTTCATCAGAGCTGGGCCAGAACTCAGCTTTGGCCAGGAGGCCCAAGCAAGTTTCCCTGTTCCCCCTCTCTGAATCTGAGAGTTTGTGACCCAACCAGCTGTGTGGAGGCAGAAGGCTGCCCTGCTCAGAGATGCCAGGCCCTTTATGGTCACCATATGGAGGCAGGAAACAGAAGAGAAGAAACTGAGTCATTCATTCCCACCCAGCAACAAAACATTTTGCTCCCTGGCCTCAGTCATTTTGCCCTCAGACCTGCACACGCCTCTCTTCCTCAGCACCACTAGTGGAGCGATTTTTAAACCCAGAGCATGGAATAAACAATCTCGAGGTAGACAGAGCTGGTCTCCCTTGAGTCTCTTCTGACACCAAAGATGTCCCGCTGCCCACCAGGCGGTCCCACCCAGCCTCTCAGTTCCCAGCCAGAGCCCTGGGCGCCAACCCATCCGTTGTTGCCGTTCACCCCCGGCCCAGCAGAGGCCGCCAGAGTGATGCAGATGAAGCCAGAGCTGACAGGAGCAATGAAAAGAAGGGCTCCCTCAGGGCCCCGGAGCTGGCGGAATATGGCCCCTCTCCTTTATTTTATTTTATTTTATTTTATTTTATTTTATTTATTTATTTTTTTTCTTACCGGGAGGTCCTGGGGATCGAACCCAGGTCCTTCCATATGGGAGACGGACGCCCAACCATTTGAGCCACATCCAGCCCCTGGCCCCTCTCCTTTAGAAGCTGAGTCCAAGCACCCAGATAGGACACCCACTCTGAGCCTACTGCTATTTTTTGTTTGTTTGTTTTTTTGTGAGGAGGTAGCGGGGGGTTGAACCCAGGACCTTGTACATGGGAAGCAGGCACTCAACCACTTGAGCTACATCCGCTCTCCCCTACTGCTGTTTGGAGTGTCCCTTACCCTTCTCAGAGGTGAAGACAGGACCACACCACTTCCTTTTCTTGTTGTGTTTTGTTGTTTTTACTATTCCCATTTTTTTTAAGGAGGTATCAGGGATTGAACCGGGGACCTGGTACATGGGAAGCAGGGCTCAACCACTGAGCTTCAACCACTCCCCACTATTCCCATTTTTGAGGCTCCTGATAGATATTTTTTTAAATTCCAAGATAAGGTTACTAAAAGTGTGATTTATTTCACCTGTCACATGCATACACACATATAAAACGATATGTATGTATATGCAGACATACATGTATAATGCAACAAGCTATGTAAAATTGATATATTTACAGCATGCTACAGTTGACATGGACTGTTATAGGACCCAGTTTGGGGTGTATGTATTCTGCTGATCCCTATAAGCAAGGTTGAATGTAGCACAATGATGGGTGCATAACCCCAAATACTTAAGGTCTATATTTGAGGACCTTTATGAATGTGAGAAGTTGGCCACATGGCTTCCCTGATCCACTGCCCACTCCCCTTCCCCCTTGTCCCCATGGACCAGACCATAGTGAGGTAATAATCTAAGTACAGAGTGGAGAAGAAGGGTCGGGGGGGGGTTCAAATGTTACTGGACCCTTTTTCCAGTTCCCAACTTGCCACCTGCAGTGGCTCCCGGCTGTGTGTGAGGAGCATAGCTGGACAGGGAGAGGGAGGCTTCTCTGCTTCTGGGCTGTTCTTTGTATAGACCTCCATCCCCAAAGTCCCTGCTCTGGTCCATTATTCCCTTCCTTTAGGCCCCGGAGCCTTTTCCTGTATTTGTGCTATTTTTGTTAGAGCAGGAAATCTTCCTGGAAATGCTCCAGAAAGCCTACATCCTCCCTCCTTAGCCAGAGGACATGGCTTAGGCGTGAACTCCACCCCACCCCATTCCACCTCAGCTCTGGGCTGAGGTACCAGGGTCGGAACAACAGGAAGCCATCTTCCCAGGGACCGGGGCACCCTGCCCTCAGGATGAGCATCAGCCCTGTCTGCCTCCCTCCCTCAGAGACACTAAGAGCTGCATCTTCTTGAGGTAGAAAATGACACTATGGTAGAAAAGGCTTGTCTTTTTATTTTAAAGAAAATTTGAGAAATGCAGAAGTGTGTAAAGTGTTATTTGCACAACACGGTTCTTCTTTGTGTGGTCCCTTTATTCACCCAGGCCTGAAGGCTGAGCACCAGATCCCTGACCAAAGCTGCTTGTTCTGGTCAGTGCTCAGTGCTCTCAGCCTCTTCCTCTTCATCCAACTCTCAGAATCCTCATCTTACTGAATTGTCATGGGAGATGGTAAGGCTAAAATGTGAAGGCATGTCAAGCACTTGGTGTGTTCTCTTTCCTGGGAAGGCTGCACTATTAACTAATAGCTCAGGGAGTCCTAAAGAGCCTACAGAACCCTAGTCCTGCCAGATATTTCTTGAAAAGGAGGTTCTGTGGTCAAATAAGTTTGGGAAACATCATATTCAGGTCTGCAACTCCTTATCGGCAATGTTGAAGTCTAAAATATCCTGAAAACTAAAAGTGATTTCATAACTCAGGGGCAAAATCTGACCTAAATTGATGTGTAGCTTTTCAGATTCTTTATTTAACCTATGTAGTTTGAATATATGTTTTGCTGCAGAAGTGTGCATTTGACTGCTGGGCCTGCCTTACCCTGCTGGGTGGGGCTAGGGAATAAGTAGCATATTCACCATATTAGCTTATTAAAATCTGAATTCCAAACACATCTAGCCACAGAATTCCCACATGGACACTGGGAAACATGGGATGTTGAGGAGAATTCATCTCTGACAGTGGGCTTTCAGATATAGGAAAACAATGAGTCTTCCTGAGAGCACTTAGGTCCCAGGACCTAGGGACATGTGGTCCCTGCTCTCAGGGCTAAAACAAAAAGCTAGAATAGAGGAGACTGAGACAAGACTTTGATGGCCCACATGGGTATCAGAGGCAGGGCCTACTGGGAAACTCAACAAGGACAGAAGCACATGTCAAGAGTCAAAGCAAAGCAACAGACAAGAGCCAGGAAGGCATCGATCCCAGAGGAAAGAGTTGAAAGTTCAGCTAACAAGAGATTTGCATGATCTAAAGCACTTGGGAGCCCGAATGCCCAGCTACAAAGAGTCTTTGAAACTAAGATAACCTTTTGCCTCATCCTACAATTTCTATAAAGGTCTATACCCATCCTAGAGTTTAAAGGAGAAAGATAAGTGGGAGCTCCTGGCTGGTTTGCTAACTCAGAGAATAGGTAAACTACCCACCTAATATCCACTTTTGACCCAGACTCAAGGGATAGGAAGCGACCTGAGAGAAAGGCAGATTCAGGCAACGAAGGTTTTGGGGTATTTTTCTGGTGTCTCTGGTCTCCTGGAAGCTACAGTTCTTTGAAATTACACATTGACCACAAATGTTGGGTTTGGGATCGTGTGTCTGCAGGATGAGAGCTGAGAGCCATGGCCTGTCAGAATGTGCTTGTGGGGAGCTATATCTTGGCTAGTACCCCTCACAGAACCAGGGCCTGTTAGATAGCAGGAAACTCTTCAGAGTAACTCAACGGTCGTTCATTTCCAGTTTCCTCTGAGCTCTCAAGGCTGGTCCTTGGGAGCAGCAGGAACACGATGGGAAAAGCATTCACTGAGTACCTCCCAGGTTTTGCTGGAGCTGACTCCTGTCTCTCACTGTTGTAAATATGGTATGTATGAGACCTTTAAAAAGCATCTCTTCCAAGGGGAAAAGTTGTCTCATGTCAACCCCTAGCTTCCTCTGCATGCATGCTCTCGGCAACATATCCTCTGTCTCAGGGTTTCTAATCTCAGCACTATTGGCATTTTGGGACCAGATTATTCTTTGTTGTTGGGGGGGAGGGCTGTTCTGTGCACTTTAGGATGTTTCGGAACATCCCTGGTCTCTACCCAGTGGCTTCCCCCATGTGTGATAGCCAAAAATGGCTCAGGACCTTGCCAACTGTCCCCTGGGGGACAAAATCAGCACCCATGTTGAAACCCACTGCTCTCTCTGAATGGGAGGTAGCAGGGTAGACTGGATGAGTGCCTGGGTCAGACCTTCAGTGCCTCCTGGGATAGCGGGGTGCCCAGACAGCCATAGTATTTCCTGTGTGATCCCATAATATTTCCTGCTGAATTTTACCTCTTTAAGCTTCGGTTTCCTCACCTCTAAAATAGAAAAAAAATCAAAACAAGTATTTCATAGGCTTGTTGGGAGAATTAAATGAGCTAACTCATGTAAAAAGATTACAGTGCTTGTCTCAAAGAGTGCATTCCAATATGTGTGGGTTAATATTAACCCCAGTCCCTTGGGGCTCCACACCTGACTACAAGGTGACCACTAACTAACCTTGAACTCACTTACAGAAGATCTCAGGATCCCTCCTTACCTCTTCAGCATCATTTCTCCACATATCCCCTCCAAACTCTAGCCCCCAAACCTATGGACTGCTCACAATTCTGGGGCAGCAACCAAGGTTTTCATGGTCCCTGCTGTCTTTGCACATGTCACATTGTTCCCTCTGCCTGGAACAGTCTTCTTCTCCTCCCCTGTACACTCTTCTGTACACTCAGGTCTCAGCTTGGACATTGCCAGGTCCAGGAAGTCTTCCCCTCCCTGAGTCTGTGCAGAGAAGCCTCCTTTGTAGCTCCCTAGTCTCTGTGCTTCCCTCACCATCAGATTTATGACACTGTGTGGCCATTGCCCGGTTATCTGTCTGAATTGCTCTCCAGACCAGGGTCTCTGTGAGCCAAGTCATGCTGTCTTGCTCAGTACTGAGTCTCCAGAACCTATCATGGTACCTGGCATCCAACAGGGACTCCATATATATTTGTCAAGTGAATGACTGTGACTCTAGGATTAGTTTGAGCACTTATAATGGATGAGGGCTCACTTTTTCTCTCCCTTCCCAGGTGATCATGCATTGTCCTCCCGTTCGAATAGGTAATACTTGCAAATGGAATAAAATTTAAAAGTTACCAGAGGATATATGGAAAAGAGGAGGTGTTCCTTGCCTGTCCTCTAACCACCTGGGAGGCAACCACTGTTACTGGGTCTCAGGCAAACTTCCAGAGATTGTCCAACTGTGCTTTTTTTAAAAAAAAAAAAAGATTTATTTATTCCCACCCCCCTCATTGTTTTGCACTCTCTGTCTGCTCTCTGTGTGTTCTTCTGTGTCTGCTTGTGCTCTCTTTAGATGGCACCAGGAACCGATCCTGGGACCTTCCAGAGCGGAGAGAGGCTCAATCTCTTGCACCACCTCAGCTCCCTGGTCTACAAGGTCTCCTATTGTCTCTCTTCTGCGTCTCTTTTTGTTGCGTCATCTTGCTGTACCAGCTCTCCCACTCTCCGTGCGGGCCAGCTTGCTTTTCACCAGGAGGCGAACCCAGGACTTCCTATATGGTAGATGGGAGCCCAATCACTTGAGCCATATCCGCTTCCTACAACTGTGCATTTTGAATGGAGCCCTAAATGCTACCCATTGTCAGGACTCCAGGCTGAGCTGTCCTCCCCTTTCCCCAAATCTCACATTCTATGTATATTCAAGGTAATTTACTCTCTGGGGGCAGAAAACAAACTTCTGACCCTCCTCAGAAGTCAGAAGATGAGAGGTGGCAGAGGAAAGGGGTGAGGGTGAGGGCAAGGGGAAAGCCAGCCCACAATTCTCCCAGACTATCCGCGGTCTACACACACGCACACAGAGTAAAAGCAGAAGCTGCAGGGACTGGGAAGCTCTAGGGAATGCCCCCTGGAGCACCCTCACCTATAAAGCCCCAACCTCTCCCTCACTACCTTGAGAAATCCAAGGGAGGGGGAGGGTCAGGCCCAGCTTCAGGCTTCCTCCTCCCTCCCCAAGAAGAGGAAACCAGCTTCAATGCTTAGTCATTTCCCATCGGGTTGGGCTTTACCTGGGGGTCTGAGTCACCACCAGGTTCCAGGAGGGAGAGGTACTACCCCATATGACACATCTGCCTGCCCAGGAAGGAGGTTAGCTACAGGGGGTCTGGTGATAGGGGCTCCAGGGACCACCTCAAGTCTGACTCTAGAGGCTAAGAATCCCTGCTACTCTGTGAGGGGTTTTGGAGCCCCAGGCCAAGGTGAGGATATCTAGAGTCCAGAGTTCCTTTGCTTGTCTAGTACCGGTTCTTTCCCCTCACCCCTCCTCTTCCACCCATCCCAGCCTGCATCTCCCAGGACCTCAGTGGGCAAAGTCACAACCCTCCCAAGAGGGCTCGGGTAAAGGCCCCCTCAGTCCCAAGAATCTAGTGGGCCTTCAACAAACTTCTGAGTTGAGAACAAATTCCATGACCTGAGACTCACCAATAAGAGGGCTGATCCCAAAGCAGCCGCAAACATCTCCAGTGCTTTCTGGAGGTGACCAACCCAACCCTGGGAGGGGCTGGACTCTAGACTGGGTGTCTTCACCTCTGCTCTGCTTTTACTGTCCCTCCAGCAAGTTTTTCCACTTCCGTTAGGTTGTGCTGTGGTCGGTTGAATAATGGTCCCCCAGAGAGGTCCATGCCCTAATCTCTAGAACCTATGAATTTGTGTTAGCTAAAGGGACTTTGGAGATGTGATTAAGATAAGAACCTTGAAATGGGGAGATTATCCTGGAATATCAAGGTGGGCCCAATGTAATCACAAGGGTCCTTGTAAGAGAGAAAGAGAAGGGTCAGAGAAGGGTCAGAGTGACAACAAAAGCAGCAGTCAGAGTAATGTGGGGCCATGAGCCAGGGGAACAGAAAACTGGAAAAGTCAAGAAAACAGATTTTCCCCCAGAGTTTCCAGAAGGAATGAAGCCCTGCTGACCCATTCTGGATTTCTGACCTCCAGAATTAGAAGATAATACATCTGCATTATTTTAAGCCACTAAAGTCGTGTAATTTATCACAGCTGCAGTAGGAAATTAATATGCTCTCCCTCTTCCTATACCAAACCACCACACCACATGAACCAACCTAGTCACTCTCCTACCTGAGGCCCCTTCCACCTATCTCCCCTGGACTTCCAACATGAAAATCCCTAACAGCTTCCACCAACTGTTTCTTTGACAGTCTTTTACTTTCTCTTGTTTCCTGACTCTTCCCAGATCTGCATCTACCTTTAAACTCAGAGTTCTCAACCCTTCCTACACATTAAAATCACTTGCAGGTGGGGTAGGACTTTAAAAAATTTTGAAGTCCTAGTCCAGACCAATTATAGCAGCCTTTCTGGAGATGGAACTCAGGTGTCAGGTAATTGTTAACGGTCCCCAGGTGATTCCAATTGTACAGCCAGCATTGAGCACTTCTACTAACCTATTACTCAGTGGTTATCAAACTTCAGCATGCAAGGGAATCACCTGTAGAATGCTAGCTGTAGCTGCCAGAGCTCCAGGCCCAGAGAATTCAATACATCTGATGCTGGCCCAGGCTCCTGCTTTTCTAACAAGATCCCCAGAGGTTTGGATGCAGGTGGCATTTGGAACTCTGAGAGACATTTCCATAGCCCTTCTGTCTGTTCCCTCCCCAGGAGATGCAGCTAATTGATAAGAATTCCTCAGATCAATGATTCTCTATCTTTGATAAATATCAGAATCACCTAGGGAGCTTGCTAAAAAAGGCAGTTGCCCAGACCCAACCCAGTTTTGTTTAACCAGGTTATACGTAACAAGTTCCCCAGGTGGTTCAGAGGAGGCATACTGAAGTCTGAAAATCAGTATCTTAGATCAGTGTTTCTCAAACTTAAGATCACAACAGAATCACCTGGAGGGCTTATTAAAACACAAATTGCTTGGTCCTTCCTCTAGAATTTCTGATTCAGTAGATCTAGGGTGGAGCCTGATAATTTGCACTTCCAACAAGTGCCAAGTGATGGTCAAGTTGCTGGTTTGGGAATCTAAGCCACTGCTTTAGATTAATGTTCTATGCAAAGTGTTTATCCTACCCTGTGTTTCCATCCCATCCTTTCTCCTCATGCTCTCAGCCATGAAAGAGTCCAGCCCAAGAGAGAAAAAGGACTGAGACAAGTGCCTTTGACTTTAAGGAGCTACAAGGAGGGGCTGTCATAGAAGGACATCCAGTAAACCCAGCCACTGGGACATCCTGGTATAATCCTAAGAGCTCTCCAAGGCCATTGACCGTGGCCAGATTCCAATAGGGTATGAAAGTGGTCAATAGCTTATCAATAGCTGTTAGCTCCACATATACATCTGGCCCCACAGGAACTCAAGAGCTCAGAGCTTCCCTGACAGAGCCTCTCAGCCTATGGTGGTGAGGAGTGTGCATGTGTAGTGAGAAACAGGAGAAAATCTGAGGTTGGGGCTGACACTTGATCCCAAGCTAATTAGAGGGAAAGCCAAGCTGGAGTTACAGAATCCTGCTCTAAAATGGCATTAACCCCAGGTTATATACATGCTCTGGAGAGAAAGAGCTAAAGAGGTCTCAAGAGTAAGGATGAGAAGAGCCAGATGAGAGGGATGTTATCCCCTTTCCTTCTGTACTTCTTTTAATATATAGGGATATATTAATCCCAACCCCTTTTATATTATGAGGAGGCCAGAAAGTAAGAGCAACTGGAAGACCACAGAAAAGGAGGATGCAAGGATTGAGCTGGGAACCCCACTAGCCATTGTCCTTACAAAAACCCACTCCTTCCCCCACACCATGCATGCAGAACACGGTTATGTGCTAAGTGCATATGTTCTATGCAAACACCAGAAGTCATGTCTTGATTCTAGGAAACCGTCAGGCAAACAGCTAGATCCAGCACCCACTCATTCCCTTTTACATACCACAGACCCATCCACTATTTCACTGACAACACATCACAAGACTTGGAGGTTTGGGAGAAGTTCCCAGAATCAGAACCACAGTCACAGGGCTGAATGTACCTGGGAGAACAAGTATCAGCCCACGCAAGTTTGGATGTCATCACCAGTTGGTGATTATGGTGATGGGGCAGCTCTCCAATTGGGTGGACAGCATCCCAGATGTCATCAGCAGCTCTAACTTGCCCTCTAAGTACTGATCCCCCAAATGGCACCAGTAGTGACTCAAGTTTGGTCAACTACCTACTAGATCTGGCTTTAGACAAATCAGTTACAGTGGAGCCTCAGTTTCATGCCTGTAAAATTAAACGGTTAAATCTTACCTGTCAGAAGGCAGGAGACTGAAGGAAATGATACCTCCTCTCCTCCCAGCTCCACCTAAGCACCAAGGCCTGTCTATTCTATCTCCATAAAAACCTCCCATCTCTGTCCCTCCCCTCACACTCCACTGCCATTGCCCTGGCTCAAACACTCTTGAGCTCCTACTTGGCTAATTGTAGTAGTCCCCAAACTGGTTTCCCCTGCCCATAGTCTCACCTAGGCCCAAGTCTTTGATTCAGTCTTTCACAGTGCTGCTATACTGCTCCAAACTCTTCAATTATTTCCCATCCCAATAAAGTTCTAATTCCTTCACATGGCTGGTGAGATCCTCTAGGCCCTGGAGACTCCAGATCCTACCAATCCCTCCAGCCAAATTTCTTCTTCTCCCGTGCTGGCTCTCTACCTCATCCACTGGAACTACCAGCAATTTCTTGAGTGCCCCATGCTCCTCCATGCTCTGCCCAGAGTGTCATTTTTCCCTTTGTATTTTCCTTTTAAGATTCCATTCAAAGTCACCTCATCCACCTTGCTCTCTTAGCAATCCACTCCTGTCTTGTACATCTTCTAATAGCAATCCTCTTACTGTCCTCTATTCATTTACTTGTCTCTTACCCCACTTGACCTTTAGCTCACTGGAGTGGAGATTGGGTCTTTCATCTTCACACCCAGTGCACAACCCATAAGCAGCTCTCAGTAAGTGTTTGTTGAATGAGCGAAGGATTAATAAATGATTCGATAAATATCTTGAGTCCCCTCCCAACCCCCAAATGGAAGGTTCGCCAACTTGAGCTAAAAGTGCCCTTCTTTTAGCAGTCCTTAAAAAAAATGCAAACCTCCTCAGACTGGTACCACATTAAAGTTAATGAGTTATTATGGACCTTAACTAAGTGATCAGGCAGAACAAAAGGGCATGGAAAAAATGCCTGCAAAATGAGCTAGAGTTGGGGAGGGCACCAGCAACAAACTTCACCCACATTTCCTTTGAAATGCAAATAATACTGTCGCTTATGTACATACGGTTTACAAAGAACTTTCACAATCTTTATCTATGATGCTTCAATCCTGAAAAGTAGGTTAGGCGAGTATTATTAACTACATTGTAAATATAAGGCTTGGAGAGATTTGTAATCTGTAGGAACAGTCTTACAATAAAATAGCCAAAGGAAAAAGATGAGACACAAAAGAGTGTATAGAATGTGAGCAACACAACTATGTAAAGGAAGCAGATAGAGAAAAAGTTGGAAGGAAATACATTAGAACGCATTCATTCACTAAATGTCTACCATATTCCAGACATCATGCTAGGTGCTGGGGAAACAGTGATGATCAAAAACACACTGTCCTTGACCTCTTGGAGGTTACAATTAGGTGAGAAAAACACAAACATTAATCAAATAATCACACAGCAAAAGTAAAATTTCAGCAGTGACAAGTGCATCAAAGAGGTGGTACAGGGTACAATGAAGATCATAGACCAAATAGTGGGATCTTATTTAGGTATAGGCAAGCCAGGACAGGCTTCCTTGAAGAAGTAATCTCTGAAGCATGGGTAAGAGCTTAGCTAAAGAAAGTCGGGAAGAAAGTCCCAGGCAGAAGGAACACCATGTGCAAGGGCCCTGTGGTGGGAGGGGGCGGACAAGTAAGAAAAGACTGGGAGAGCTTGGTTCCAGGTGAACTAGAGAGGAGGTAGGGGCTAGACCTTGCCTAAGTTCGCAGGCTATGTTAAAGAGCAATGGGGGGAAGCGGCTGTGGCTCGGTCAGTGGGGCTCCCGTTTGCCATATGGGGGGCCCCGGGTTCGGTTCCCGGGGCCTCCTGGTGGGGGCGGGCCCGTCCGCGCGGCATGGTTGGCTGACCCAGCGAGCACAAGCAGCAGGGGGGGGATGGATGAATAAATAAATTTAAAAATCTTAAAAAAAAAAAAAAAAAAAAAAAAAAAGAGCAATGGGAATCAGTAAGCACATTTGCATTTGCAAAAGATTACTCTGCTTTAGATGGTAGAATGGATTGGTGGGAGTCTGGAAAGGAGTGGAGGAAGAGAGAGAATCAATGGGGGACACCAGTTAGGAAGCTATTGCAGTATTTCGGGCAAGAGCTGATGATGGCTTGGGCTCAACTAATGGTGGTGGTGGAGATAGAAATGGACGACTTCAAGAGATATTAGGCAAATCACCAGGATTTGGTGATGGATGGATTAAGGGGGGTGAAGGAGGGAGAAGCATCAAGGATGACTCCTAGATTTCTGGCTTGCGAATGGATATGGTGCCATCAACTAAGACAGAGCCTGCTGGAAAATATCCGGGTTGGGGTGGAAAGAGTGGGCCGGTTTGGGGCAGGTTGGCTTTGAGGTGCCCTGTGTGTGACAAGGGCATGTCAAGTAGACAAGGAGGTCAGAGGAAAGGTCTGACTGGACATGAGCATATCTGTTTACTGGTGGCAGTTTATACTTGGTTGTGAATGAGATTGCCTTGGAGAAAGATTCGGGTAGGAAGAGGAGGCAGTCTAGGATCAGGTCTTTGGGGACCCAATAGCGTGCAAGACCAAGTAGAGGAGGGTAAACTTGCAAAGGAGACTCAGGCAGCCAGAAATGTTAAGAATGGCTGTGAGAGTATGGAAGCATGTGGCTTTTATAGTTAAGTTTAACTGGATGGAAATCTTCAGTTAGGGAAGAAAAAAAAATCAGTTTTGATGCCTTCTTGTCCTTAATTAACTTTTTAGACTTTGAAAAATAGTACCTGATGGCTGGAGGTGATATTAACAAGCAAAATTTCAGGGTACCAATACTTTGACAGTGCAGCTGGAGGAGGGAGGGGTCTTAGAGGGCCCTGCAGTACTAGGCGTTAACCCTGTGGCTGCTGGAGCATGAGGAACTGGAGGGAGGCAAGGGCCTGAATCGAGGGACTCCTGATACAGCTGCTATTTAGTGACTGAGCAGTGCTGGTGTCTGCTGCTGAGTCCTCACCAGCTGCCTCCCACCAGCTCCTATCCCCACCGCCTGCTCATTACCCCCCAAAACTCTTTTCTCTACCTCGGTCTTTTCCTGAGAACACCCTGCCTTCTCAGGCCTCTGCGACTCCGAATGCCGGAAAGGACTTTCTCCTCCTAGTTTGGCAAATGTCTGTCCATCTTTGAAGGCCCAGATAAAATGTCACTTCCTCTGTAAAGTCTTCCTTGACTACCCAAGGCAGAATTCATTGCTTCCTCATCTTTGTTCAATGCAGGCAAATTATGCATATTTTTATCACGGCACTTATCACTTATCGCATTGACTTGTGGTCCTGTTCGCCTCCTTCACAAAGTTGTGAGCTTGATCTCAAGGACAGTGTCTCATTTGTCCCTGTGTCTCCAGCATCTAAAACAGGGCCTGATGCATAGGGACTCAAATAGTAACAACAACCAAAGGCTGACTTTCAGTGTGATTGTGACTGCAAGGGCAAAAGGGACCTGGATCATCTTCTCTCCCAATTTGCTATTTAAAACTCAGCAACAGGGAGCAGATGTGGCTCTAATGGTTGAGCGCCTGCTTCCCACATGGGAGGTCCTGGGTTGGGTTCCAGGTGCCTCCCAAAAACAAACAAACAAAAAAACAAACAACAAGCAAACCAATGGGGGAAAAAAACCTACTCAGGGGACCTGAGGTGGCTCAGTGGTTGAGCACTGGCTTCCCATGTATGAAGTCCTGGGTTCAATGCCCGGCCCCAGTACCTGAAACAAAAAACTCAGCAACAGAATTGATACATGCTATAGCATGGATGAACCTTAAAAACCAAGTGAAAGGAGTCAGACAAACACATAATGTATGATTCCATTATATGAAATATCCAGAATAGGCAAATCCTTTGAGACAGAAAGGAGACAAGTGGTTGCTTAGGACTGGGGGATTGGGGAGAAAAGAGAGTGACTGCTAATGGGTATGGGGTCTCTTTTGGGGGTGTTGAAAATGTTCTAAAATTGATTGTGATGATGGCTGCACAACTCTGTGAATATACTAAAAAACCGTTGACTTGTATACTTTAAATGGGTGAATTGTATAGTATGCAAATTATATTCTCATTAAAGCTGTTATGGGGGGGGGGAGCCCTCGTCAACTCCTCTCTCCAAGTGTGATCCAAAAGGCTGCCTCAAATGCTCACTGCTGGGGAGGACGGCGGCCCCCTTGGGAGTGAGTGTGGAGGAGATACACTCAGGAGTGGTTGCTGTGGCACAAGTGGAAATAAAGTTGAATCTTGATAATAGAATGGGCCACAGAACATTTCAGAAGAAGGGGTTCTGGTGAAAACGGAAACCACTTCAATGAAACCAAATTTCAGCAGAAAAGACTGAGGTTAGCTTGAGAAGGGTGAAGTTTTACTTTGAAAGTGAGGGCTGAGTGTGGGCTCCTCACTTGGCCTCAGAATCTTTTAGAAGAAAAGGCTTATTATAGTGTGTCCAGGTTGGGGCTGAAATTCCACTTAGCCTGGAAAGCCAGTGTCCCTGAAGCAGGGAGCTTGAAAGGAAGGGCTGCTCTCCTCTCCCCTCCCCGCCCCTCTGGGCACCACTGTGACAGGTGTTAGGCTCCTGGACTCTGGCTCTGCCACTTACCAGCTGCATTGCCTTGGGCTAAGTTACTTAATCTGTGCCTCCATTTTCTCTACTGTAAAATGGGACTAATAATAGAGATTTCCTCTTAGGGTTGTTACAAAGATTAAATGAGACAATATGTGAAGAACTTAGAATACAGCGCCTGGGTACATAGTGAGTTCAAGGAGACAGGCAAGGTGAGTGACAGAGTAGTATCTGAGGCCATGAAATGGTTGTCAGGGAAGGGGTGGGTCTCTACCAGACCCTGGAGGACGATTCAAGGAAGAGGCAGCAGCTGGCTGGATCGGGGTGGTGGCTGGGAAATGGTCTGAAGAGACCTAGCAGCCTCATTGCTCAACCGCCAGAGGGGCTCATACTTCCTGTTTTCAGTGTCTCTGAGCCTTGCTGCTGGCGCGGCTCAAGTTTGAACATGAGCTCTGTCGGCCCCTGGGGAGGAATGCTGAGGCTGAACCGCAACTCAGCCTGGGTTGGGCCCCTTGGCTTCAAATCACGCCTTTTATTTCCTAGCGCTTCTGATTCTCACCAAGCACTCCAGTCCTGGGGATAGGCTTCCCCTTCAATTCAACAAGAATTCACAGAGCTTTGTAATAATACCCACCATTGTTAACCTTTCCTAGGTGCCTGGATTATGCTAGAGACTCATGAATCCTTCTAACAATCCCCGGAGGTAGATAGTATTATCTCTTTTATCCAGATGAGGAAACTGAAGCACAAAGAGGTATAAGAATCTTTTCCGGGAAGCGGCTGTGGCTCAATCAGTAGGGCTCCCGTTTGCCATGTGGGAAAGGTGAAGGCAAGCCTGCCCACACGGCGTGGTTGGCTGACCCGGCGAGCACAAGCAGCAAGGGGGGGATAAATGAATAAATAAATAAAATCTTAAAAAAAAAAAAAAAAAAAAAGAATCTTTTCCAAGTCAAACAGCTAACATTAGAGCCAGGGTTCTGGTCCAGGTTGCCACAACCCATGCTCTGAACCACTTCGTCACACTGTGTAAGGCAATGTGTTAAATTGCACGGATTAAAAAACACAATATTCTGGATCCTTGCCCTCCAGGGGCCTGCAATCCAAGGAGCCTGCTGGACGGGAAACCCAGGAGACCTTGTATCCCATGAACCCCACTCAGAGAACTGTGGTTATTCATGCAGAGAACTTCATATCTTGACTTTTTCGGGCCCTTCACATATTCTAACCAACTGGCCCCAAAAGTTCTCAGTCAGGGATGTATATCAGAAATACCATGGGAACTTTTGAGAAAGAAAGCCCTGACCTTCTGAATCACCGTCTCTCTGGGTAGGTCATAGGCATGTATTTTTAAAGATTCTCAGGGGGGTCGGATGTGGCTCAACTGGTTGGGCGTCCGTCTCCCATATGGAGGGACCCGGGTTCGATCCCCGGGACCTCCCGGTAAAAACAAAAAAAATAAAGATTCTCAGGTGACTTAGGCAAGAAACACTGCCAAAAACTAACTTAGAAATTCCAATATTTGGGCATCCAACAATATCTCCCAGCCTGCCTTCTGGACTCCAGTTCTTCAGAACTGGTGTTTGGTTCTAAATGGGAGTCAACCCCCATCAGGACATGACCTAGCTTTAGACTCTGAGCCCCCTGATACTAAAGATCATCATAATTTCTGTTAATTCACAAAGAAAACCCAGCCCCAGTCCCACACAGTGATGGGAAATTATGTTCTCTGGGAATCCAGCTGGGCTGGATTTTTGGATCTGCAATGTTTCCCCATGGAGGTGCTCTTTTCCATTAAGGTCAGCCCAAGGATATTGGGAGCAGAGTGAAAAGAATGTGGTTGGGCTCATCCTGGGGAAAACCACTGTGTGCGGTTGTACAAAGGCATCAATCTGAGCAGGCAATTGGGGGCTGAAAGCAACCTGCACACCAGTCACCAAGCCGTGCTTCTCTGGCTTGGGGCACCTTTTTATCCCTTACGTGCTCTAGAAGCCCGGGCCCACGACTCTTGTGGCCTCTACTTCCCAAAGCCCCATTAAGTCCAGATATGCAATCCCACAAGAAATTCTGGGGTACGTACCACCATCATCATTTTCTACTTTTTATGTTCCCCAGCTCCATCCCATACAAGCACCAGCAAGAAGTCAGTCTTGAGAAAAATCACACTTTATTGATCTTTATTCAAAATTACAAAAACATAGATATAAATAAAAATAGCAGGATATAATTATTAAATATTCAGTGTACAGGAGTGGTCTTCACCCCACCCAGTGAGGATTGGATGAAATGGGCTGGAAGGTCAGAAAGGATAACTGGCCAAGAAAGGGGCACTTACATGAAAGTGAAACTGAGACAATTAGTGCTGGTCATAGGCCATGCCCCAGTCTGACATGTTCACAGGCATCATAATCACATGGGAGACTTAAGAGGCCAGGGGGTGACCCATGACCTCTCTGGACAGTCCACCCAGTTTAGGGAAACAGCTATGACTTACAGTCAGACACAGGAATACACCAGCCCCTATTCACTCAGGCTGACACAGCCCATGTACAAGTGCTGAAACACACAAACACACACATATAATATTTCCTGAGACATTCATAGAATGCCAGAGCCCTTCCTTCCATTCAGTAGTGCCTCTACTCCCCAAACTGCTGTTTCCACATTGGCCAACCTCCCTCAAGAGACCTCAGCTCTGCTAGCTACACTTCCTAGTTGGGAAATGGTTCATTTCCCAACAGGGTGCCTCATGAATGCCCGTGGTTGGAGGAGCTGACTCTCCTTCCGACCATGCACAGGAGATGCCATTTTTCACTCCAGGAAGTTTTAGTCCAGAAAAAGACAAACTACTGAACAGTACCTCCTGAGTTAGGACCACCCTCCCACCCTGGCCAGCCAGGGGGGGTCTGGGGGGCCAGCACCCAGGTCCGTATCTGAGGGGAAAGCTATCTTCGCTCACCCTGGGCAGCACAAGCCACAAGCATCTCGGTAGGGCCTATCTTCCCTCTAGCTGGTGCAGATGGCCCTACTGCAAAAATGACAGTCAGCATGGGAATAGGTTGGTGCTCATTTCTTCCCTGGCTCCCCAGCAGCCCTCAAACGCCTAGGCCGTTCTCCTCTTCCCCGATGTGAGCGTGGATCCAGGGCAGGAATTGCGAGACTCTTGTGTAGACGCCTGGCTTGTATTTCAAAGCACATCCTTCGCCCCAGCTCACAATGCCGGTCAGAGTCAGGCGGCCATGACTGGAGCAGACCAGGGGTCCACCTGAGTCTCCCTGGGAAGCCAAAGACGCAAAAGGTGAGCTCTGGAGAAGTGGGGGATGGGGAGAGGAGCCTCCTGATCCCACCACCCAGCCATGCCTGAGTTTCCCAGAGTCAAAAGTCTTTAGTGTCTTTGGAAAGGTTCCCAACACATTAAGTTCAAAACCCTCTGCTTGGCATTCAAAGCCCTTTACCTGCCACCATTCCATCCAAGTTCCCAGATCCTACTTCTTCTCTCCTTCCTGGACTGTACCATGCTTACTCTCATTTGTGTACCTTTTGCTGGGAACACCCTCCTTTCTACCCTCTGGCTCCTCAAATCCCTCTTAAGTCAATTCTCTGTAAAGCCTCCCCTCTGTGACCATCTAGTCTTGGTTAGATTGCCTTCTCTTGTCTCCTCTTATGGTCTTCTTAGCACTTGGTTAGATTGCCTTCTCTTGTCTCCTCTTATGGTCTTTAGTCCCTGCCTGCCCCAGTCTTAGGTGCCTAACACAGAGCCAGACTCATGGGAGATTTTTATTAAACTCATTAGGACTCTTTAAATCTCCAAAGACCTGAGCTCTAGATTCTGGCTTCTTGGGGTTTTGGCTGGACAGAGGTTCCTCAAAGCTGAGAGGGTCAGGCCCAGGAGGTCTAAGGGAGATTGGGGGTGCTGGATGGAGAAGCTTGGAACTCTCACCTTGCAGGTATCTGTTTTCCACTGTGGGTCAGCAGCACACAGCATTTTGGTGTTGACCTCAGAGCCATAGTAGTGGGGCTGCTGACACTCCTGGTGAGAAACCAGCTTCACAACAGACATTTTCAGCTGCTCTGGATAAAGATAGTCCGCTAGATGGAGAAAACAGGGAGGACTCCGGGTTAAGATGGATCTTTCCAGCCTTTCTACTTAAGCTCTTATCCTTTTCCCACCCAAATCTGAGCATTTACTACACCTATGACTCCTTCACCACCCCACTCCATCTGTTTACCTTTATGGCCAATCACTCCCTAAACGAAGCTCCCTGCACCATCCCTAGAACCCACCTGTTACCTCCAGAATGCTCCCATCTTTATCCCTACAGTCCTCCTTGGATCAAGCTGAGCTCATTTTCTCGTCACAACATTCCTCAAAAACCCCTCAGCCAGCCCCAAATGTCACTTACTGGAATTCTCTCTACCGAAGCCAGTGATCTCACAGCTTGTACCAAACCGGGCATCGTTATACTGCATGGGCAGGCAGATGGTCTGTATGGACCGGGATGGCTGTGCACACTGCTGCAATTTGGAACGGATCTTCAGCAAAGCTGTGGGGACAGGGGTGGGCATAGAGTCAGAGGGGAAAGATCAGGACCTGCTGAGAAAATGCCTATGACTATCTCTAGGTTGGTTAAGGTCAGAGATCATCCTGGGACATCTGCTGGTACCTGGAACAAGCCTCCCCTGCCCCATGCCCCCACAGCTTTATTCCAGCTGCTGTCAAAGACTTAGGCATCCAGAGCTGCAACACACAATTATAAAGGTCTCCTGCGAAAATCCCCAGCTGAAGGAGCAGGGCTGAAATGCACTACTTGCCAAGTTCTACATCCCTGGTACAGAGAGAGGTTGCATCCAACAGAGGAGGGGGCGTCTTTTTTCTAATTCATATAAATAGGAATTTCAGCCCAAGCCATATGCCTGTGGGGCTATTTCCACCCAGAGGTGCCTATCTGTTTGAGAAAGTCAGGAGCACCAGGCTCCTCGTACTTTTTATGCTGAACCCTTCCCCACCATCCCTTTGTTGGGTAAAGAAGGGTCTTCAAGTCCTCCCATGACCTCAACCTCCCACTTGGGTCTCCTCTTGGACCCCTCTTTCCCCAGCCATTACCATTAAGTCATTTGAGGGTTTCCCACTCACCAATATCGTTGTGGTGAGCAAGTGTCTCCGCGCTATAGTCCTTATGCAAGATCAGCTCTTCCACCTCAAACTGCATCTCTCCAGGCGTGTTGGAATTCAGCCTTGACCGACCCAGGTAGACAATGTATTTCTCCTTCTTTGGGTCATTACTGTGGAAAGTGAAACAAGTCAGACACTCTGATCTCATGAGATCCTGTCACTTTTCCTTTCCCACCACAGCAACCTCAGAGTGTGACTTGTCCCCAAGGCCATGGGCCACATGGAGAGGGGCTCAAGGGGGAGAATTGAAGTGGAATCCTTTGCTGGTTGGGAGAAAGGGATGTATGTGTTTGGGGTGGTGCAGGGGCAGGGGCATCATGGAAAAGAGACCAAGGGACATACATGAAGCAGTGCGTGGCGCTGACGACCCAGCAAGGACTGATGAGGCTACCGCCACACACATAGGTAATCGAGCCTCCCTGGTGCTTCTGATAGATGGCTGCAAACCATGGCTGGTTCTCGATGGTGGTGAACTCTCCCCCGATAATCTTAAAGCGGGGCCTTAGAGCCTTCTGGCCACACTGAAACTCTGGTTTTTCCCGAGGAGGGGAGGGCTTCTTTCCTGGAAGAGAAGAGGTGGGTGTCTTGGGGAGGCAGGTAGGATAAAGGGTCCCATCCTTGCCCTCTGACCTCCCAGTTCTTCAGGGCCAGACAGGCCTCCCTCCCCATCCCTCCTCTGATGGAATGAGGGGACATATGGAGACTTTGTCATAAGTAAGTTGATGACACTCACCCAAAGAGCAGTCGTTCACCATACACTCTTGGACAAGCTGTTTTAGGCCAACCTGCACATAGCACCAGGGCCGCCTCTGATTGTCTGGGTTCCTGGCAACAGAGAAGGGAGTGGGTGTCATTCCCAGTCCAGGATGCTTTCCCTGCATCCTCCCCTCCTGGGAACACCCAGCCAGAGGTCTTGCTTTTCTCACACTATGGTCAGCCTCCTGGGAGCAGAGGAGTTGGTGACAAGGGTTTCGGTGAGGCTGTGGGGAAGGTTTACAGTCCTTGCTGCACCAACTCACCTGCAGTAACTGTGTTTCCCCAGGCCCAGCTGCAGAGCATCAGGTCTGTAGGCATGGTATGTGTTCTGAAGGACAGCAGCAGAGTTCCAGGCCAGGCAGGGCCGGTTCATAATGTCGACATTGGCCTTCCCTCTGTAAGAGTGACCATTCCCCTGATAGCAGGTTTGCGATGCATCTACAGGAGGATGTGAGGATGAGAGAATATTAGAGCAAGGAGAAAGTCCAGATGGCCATATTAGAGATCCTGCTGGGCCTCACATGGTTCCACATAGGGCAGAAGACACCGGAAAGGCTCTCCCCTTCCATCCCCACCTCACATATATGCAGCCACTGTTTCATAAGATGATTTGGAAGTGTGTGTTTGTGTTTGACTGTGTATATTACATAGCGATGAAGCTACCCCACCTCCAGCTCCTAACTCCTGCCTCTTCTTGCACCCCACCCATCTCCCCCTACCCTGAAATGTCTGCTGCCCCCACCAGTTAGTGTCAAGATCCCCATACCTATCTCACAGTGTTCCCCTTGGAAATTCTTTGGGCAGTTGCATCGCTGAATGTTGGAGAAGTACTTGTAGGACACACATGTTCCTCCATTCAGGCAGCCGCAGTTCACTGGGGAGCACAGAGATGAGATAAGCAAGGGCCTTGGGAGAAGGCCTGGGGGGAGCCAGCCCTGCAGCAGGGACAGGGAGGGGCTGGCCCCTGAGACTTTTCCAAGATGTCAGTGCAGCCAAATACTGTGCAAGGGGTGGATACTCACATGCACCAGATGCTCTGTGCAGTTCCTGGCTGCCCTGGAAGAGATGAGGGAAGGGGAGCCGGAGGTCATAAGACGTCCCATACTCCTGGGACTCAACGGTGAGGATAAACTGGCTCCAATCCTAAAATTCACTCTCCCCTTCAGCTCTCTCTTTCTTCGCCCTGACCTTATCTAACTAGCCGGCAAAAGTAAAATCATGGGTTTCCAGCAGAGAGAAACGGATGGACTCAAGGAAGCATTATATATCAGGTGTCCGCAACCTGGAGCAGCCCCTAAGGCGTGTCCCTCCCTTGCTGGCAAGCGTGAAGCCCCTTGATTCCGTCTCTCTCTCCCACGGCCCCCACTGCCACACCTGTCCTATTTCTCGGACAGGCCCTGCTGCTGACAGAATGCGAACTCCGGCCTCCTTTGCAGCCCCTTCCTTCCGCTGAAGCTGTTCAGGGGTCCCCGAACAAGCAAGCTCCCTCCCGAAGCAGAGAAGCCACTCACTTCAGAGCCGCTCACGACCAGGGCGCCGAGGAGCAGGCACGCCAGCAGGACTCTCATGGTGGCGAGGTTGGGGCTCTAGACAGCGACTCTGCAAAGGAAGGAGAAGTCAGGGGAAGACGCGGAGGGAGAAAGAGGGCTCGGCAGGTTGCTCAGTCCAGGAAAGGGGCCCTAAGGTCCCTAGACCCTCGGGGACTGGCCGTCTCCGGGGACTCCGGGCTCCCGACGCAGCCCGGACCCGCACCCGCACCCGCACCCGCAGCTGGGCGCGGGGCCAGCCGGGTGCGGGGAACAGCGAGGCGTGCAGAGCGGGAGCCGCGGCGCATCCCAGGGCGATCTGCACTCACCGGTGGCTGCGGCCGGAGGGACGCGGGGCCGGGAAGGGAAGGGAGAGGTGGACACTCGGCCGGGCTCGGGGACTCCGACTGTGCTGCTGGCGGCGGGCGCCGGCCCTATATCAGAACCCGCCTCGGCCTGGCCCCGCCCAGCAGGCATCGCCCGCTCCACTCCCTTCACTCCTCTGCCCTGGGCCGGCGGAGACTTGGACCCCGCGTGCTTCCGGCACCTTGGCTGAGAGTGGGAGCAGGGCGGTCTCCAGGCGTGGACCAAGAGGCATCTAGGTCCTCCGGCCCCTCCTCTCGCCCAAGGTGCAGGAGAACCCGGAGCTGCGGAGAGCGAAGGGAGCTCGAGGGACTCCCTCCGCCAGCCCAGCTCCGACGCCTCTCCCCGGGTCCCCTAAATTAGCGCTTCTCCAACTTTTCCACGCTCGATCCCCAAGAGCCTAAGAGGGCGATTCAGACCTCGGGGTATGCGGGCATAGGCTGCAACTCACGAGCTGCGGAGTCTTTTTCCCAACGTGAAAGTTCACGTGATCTGCGCTCGCAGATACCCAGACAAATGAACCCGCTAACAGGAGCTGCCCCTGTTTGCTGGCTCCCCAGATACCATCAACAGTTCCTAAGACCAAGCTGAGCTGGTGGCTTCCGGTGGTAAGGGAGTTTGTTAGTATTCCGGAGGGGGAATACTGTCGAGGTGGGATTTTATTGCCATATTGCAGTTTGGTGTAGGGTCGGTCTTTGAAAACGGCGGATGGATTTATCCATCCTAATCCACAAGGAGGATCAGACCTGGGACATTCCACACAAAGACCTTTTTAAAAAAATTGACTTAGGGGAGCAGATGTGGCTCAAGCAATTGGGTGCCCACCTCCCACATGGGAGTTCCCGGGTTCAGTTCCCGGTGCCTCCTAAAGAAGATGAGCAGAATACTGTAGGATTGGCCGGAACAAAGTCTTCGGCACACACTGCTAATGCTTTCTATTGAAGAGTTGCTGTTTTTTTAAGGGGATTCCTATAATGAACAATTTTTTTTTTTGTTGGGCCAGAGTCTCCTGGAGGAGTAAATTGGTTAATAAAGACAATGGCATAATAAAGTCATTAATGTATTCAGTAAACTGTGAAAGGGTGGGAAGTTTGCCTTCCCTCCTTTGGGGGGACTGGAGAACAAGGATGAGAGGAAGATTTATTTTTCACTGTCTGCCCTTGGTCAAAATTTTACACTGTTTAAATTCTTTAAAGCCTATCCCCTGTCCCACCCATTCCAAAAAGATAATTATAATTTTTAGAAAATGTTGGGGGGCGGATGTGGCTCAAATGGTTGGGCGTCCGTCTGCCATATGGAGGGACCTGGGTTCGATCCCCAGGACCTCCCGGTAAAATAAAAAAAAATAAAAAATAAAAAAATAGAAAATGTGTGTGTATTTGTAGTCTATATTATCATAGAGCCTTGGGTTTTTGTTTTTTTGTTTTCCATCAGAACAGAAATATTTATTGATATTATATATATTTTAAAGATTTTAAGCCTTGATTTTATTAGCATGAAAATAATTGCTTATCAAACAAAATTGGCCTCCAGAAAGACAGACCTACACTTCTTGCGCGTGCGCGCACCCACACATCCCTCCGGTACAGTCGAAAGAGCGCAGCGGGGCCTCTGCGGTCCAGCCACTTCCCCCATCCCTTTACCCTAGTGTCTGGACCCAGGGCTTAGGTCACTGCAATACCACCCAGCAGGACTGATTCCCTTCATGGGAGGGAAGAGGCCCAAGGCCAGGCCCCAAGTCTTGCTCCCTCTCTCTGCCCGGATCTACAGTGTTTTGGTGCTTGTCAAACTTGGGTTTGGGGGAAGCGGCTGTGGCTCAATCAGTAGGGCTCCCCTTTACCATATGGGAGGCCCTGGCCCGGTTCCCGGGGCCTCCTGGTGAAGGCAAGCCCGCCCGCACGGCGTGGTTGGCTGACCCAGCGAGCACAGGCAGCAAGGGGGGGATAAATGAATAAATAAATAAAATCTTTAAAAAAGAAAAACAAAAAAAACTTGGGTTTGGGGTCTGGATCCACTTGAGAGGGGCAAAGGGAAGGTAGAGAGGGCTGGGAGGGGACAGGAAGGAGGAAGACCTTTTTGACCAGCCCCTGCCAGAGAACTCTGAGGCCAGGCCTGCTTAGGATGCCAGCCTCTGGGTGGGGAAAGTGCAAGTTAACCGTCCAGCTTTCAGGAAGCAGATGACCTCTCCAGAGAGTTTTTCTGTGCTTAGCTGAGCCACCAGCTGCCCAGCGGATGGACTGAGTCACAGGGGCTGCCAGCCTTAGAGTAAGCCTTGCTGCTACCTCGTCTGGAAGGCTGTGGCTGTTTTGTTTGGATTCAAGAATACCATTAATTGTAAATACACATGATCAAAATGTAAACAGAAATGTTATAGCTTGAGGAGTTACCCCGAAACTCTTAGGTTAGTTATCAGGAAATTCCCAGCAGGCTGTTGTGATTCACAAGCTCCTCCAGCAGCTCTCATGACTCCAGATTACTTGGCTGGAGGCTGTCATGCTGATTCTCAGAGCAGGATGACCTCATTTCCTCTTGGACAAGGAGGGTTGGAGACCGTTAGGCATCGTGACACCCCCCCTCTCCCCTCTTTTTCTCCTGTCCTCTCTTCACCTGGTTGAACAATCCTAGGGCCTCCAAGTTTTTACAGAACTTCTTTTTCAACTCTGATCTTTGACTCTTGGAGCTTTCTGCAGCTATCTTTTTTGGTGCACAGTCTGTGTTAGACTTTCAGTTCTTTGAGGACAGAGACCATATCTTAAATATCTTTGCCTTTCTCTCAGCTCTTAGGATATGCCTTGTTCGTACAGGTGTTTTATTATGAATGAATCAGTAAATGAATGGGAGCAGAGTGCTCTGGGGTGCCCTGGGCTGGAAAGTCCGCTCCTTTTTTTTTCCCTTGCCATAAAGAATAGTACCTCATACTCACAACTACCTTACAACATAGCCTGAGATTATTATTCTCATTTTGCCGATGTGGAAAATGATGTGGACAGAAGATACATAATGATTGAGTTGGCAGAGCCAGCACTAGAACCCAAGTCTTCTGATTCTTGTTCCTGGGCTCTATACCTCCCTGCCTCCATAAAGAGAGAGTTACAAGACAGAATGCTGTGCAAGAGAAGGGCCGGGTGATATTAGGCATTCGAGCTCAACTTTGGAGACCTCCTTCTTGGGCTATGGGTTCTGAGTTTCTGTGACACCCTTGCTGCAATATGTGTTAGTTGCTTGCAGGACCAGTAACTGTCTTGGTGAGATAGGTTGTCTGAAGTTTCTAATGAGGGTGAGAGGATAAGGGACTGGATGTGTGATATCATTGTGTTCCTGACTTCAGAGAAAAGCCACCAGCCTCCTGCCTCTGTGTCTCAGGGATCTAGACCTCTTGAATGAGATTTAGCAACAGAGACTGACAGAGGGGCCCCCTTTCCAGGAGCTTCTCTTTAAAGGGCAGGCAGATACGAGGTGTGTAGGGAGGACCAGGGTGTCTGAACCTGGCCCTGAGATGTGTCCAACAACCTGGGGCCCTGAAGGGGCCCTGATGAGCAGGAACCAAAGGGCAGTTGACGCATAGTCACAGTATATGTTCCTGAGTTGCTATACAAAGTTCAGCGTGGTACTCTAGAAAGATCACCATGTCTAACCTGGACTCTGCCATACCCTAGTTGTATGTCCTTAGGCAAGTCACTTAATTCTCTTGAGCTCAGTTCCCCCATCTGCAAAATGAGGCAACTTTGCAGATTGAAATCATGCCCTGTGTGAAAGCATTCATTCACTCCTTTATTCATTCATTTGGTGTTTATCATGGGCCTACTTATATGCCAGGCACAGTTCTAGATGCTAGAGCTAGAAAGATGAACTTTGTAAATTATAAATCCTACTCCTAGTATGAACGAATCAGTAAATGAATGGGAGCAGAGAGCTCTAGGGTGCCCTGGGAAGGAAGGCTTTCCTAGTGCCTGCCTCCGCTTCCCGACTATGGCTGTACTGGCCCAGGAGATCAGGTCATTCCAGATCCATCCCAGGATTCCAGTCAAGTGGGGAAGCTGCGTCCTTAGCCAGCAGTTCCCAGCAGCTGGGTAGCTGAGACACAGCTACATGTACTGCTCACCCCCACAGCCTTGACTCCCACTCCCTTCCCCTCCTCTTCTTTGGCTCATGTGTGACCTGAAGCTCTTCTCTTTCCCTCCTACTCCTCGGGGGTTCTTGGTAGGAGGCCCTTAGTGCTGCTCACACAGTTTCCTTGAGTCTGAGGACCCGCTTCTCCCCACCTGTTTAGTGCCAAGGGGCTGAGATGGCTGGGCAGTGGCTGGCACTGAAAGCCATTTCCTGAGCCTGTAACATGATAGGGTTGGTGCTGGAGCTGCTAGGCCCCCAGCGGCCCATGGAAAGGGAACGAAGCCACATACTTGCTCCCTTACTCATGGAAAGCAAAGAGCCTAGGGGCTAGACCCTGAGGTTATACTCTGTCGTCAATAGCACCCTGACGGGGGGTCCAGGTTGATCCTTCAGCTTATGATTTCCTCCCATTCCTCAACATCTTCTGGCCTGATTCCTAGTTCCACCCAGGCCAGTTAGCTCAGACCTCTGCATGAATGTTTTGAGGCTCTGCCAAATTTTTTCTTTGTCCCCAATACAAACCCAGTCGCTGCCTAAGTCAAGAATATATTGCCTTACACCCCACAGAGTGGTGTTCAAGGGAGTTCCCATCCTGCTTCTGAATTAAAGTTATTTTGGGGTGCTGGATGCAGAGAGGTGTTATTAAAGGAATCTGTGGGCCCCAAGGAGGCTGAAGAAGTGTAGCCTGGTGACCTAGGCCTCAGACTTCTTTTTCCTTACTAAAAAAAACCTGTAAAAATCACGAATGAGAAGAAAAGCAGTTTAACTTCTGTGATATTTTGCAGACTTCTAACTATTGTGCTACAAATAAGAGTGACACTATTTACTTGGACTATTTTCTGCCGTTTTAATATTTTTTCTCTGTATTAAATATATCTAGAAGTACAACAGTAATGGAAATTTGTGACAGCTCAGTTTGTCAAAAGAAACGGGACCCACTTTATGGAAGAGTTATTTTAAATACATTTTCTTTTCCCTCAGGTAAAATGGAGACAGTATATGTCAATAAAAAATAAAAAAATATAAAAAATAAAAAGAATATATTGCCTTAAAGGAGTGTTGGCCTTGACTTTCCAGACCTTCTGGATCTGGGTCCTCCAACACTGGGTGAGACCAAAGCCAGCGCCTGGTCCTAGTACTTCGGCTTAGAGTTCAGGTTACCACGATGGATGTCAAAGTCTGCTTAACTGAGAGCTAAGGTGGGTAAGCTTCAAACTAGACTTCTTCTCACTCATCTTCGTACCAGTAGCACTCTTCGTCACCTGATCTATCATAGGTACACCCGAATAAAGGGCTGGAATGGGAAACCAGAGCCTGGTGGGCTTGCTGAAAACTGTCAGATAAGTCAATGAGTTTAGGGAAATATGTTCAGCCAGGAGTTGATATATTAAAAAATCCTGTCCAGAAGAAAACCTGCATAAGATCCATAGTCCATAAGACGTACAATGTCATGTGCTCATGGCTCTCCCAAGCTGGATTCTATATGCTTATGTCTTTATAGCAAGTGCAGTACTTCCTTTTCCATTCTACAGAGCAGAAAATAAAGGCAAATGAAGGGAAGTGAATCATCTGAGTTCATTCACTGAAAATGATGAGATTCTCAAATTTTGAGGAACCTCATGACACATTTCCACCCTCTCTCCTATTCTGAATCCTGGGTTCCTCCCTTCCTGACCACCCTCCATCCACACCCTCACGTTCTTTGTCTTCCCTAAAAAGAAAAGAACTTCCCTAGAAAAAGGTCCTTCTTTCTTCCAGCAGTGACTATAACAGTTTGTGAGCCTCAGGGCGAGGTTTGGAGTGACCAAGTCCTGGGGAATAAATGTATGGATGTCTGTGGGATGAGGGAGTAGGAACCTGGCAGGGCCCTCCTGAGAGGTGTGTGAGCATTGTGAATGAGAGGAACGGTAAGTAAATAGATAATTTCCTAGCTAGGATGCTCCTTATTTACCCTGGGAGCAGACATGGTGGGCAGTGGGACAGAAACTGAAGAAGAGGAAGTCTTTTCTTTCCAAAAGTATATTACAATTATTCCTTGCAAAAGGAAAGTATGATAATAGCCAACTTTTATTTGCTTTACATTCAGTTTCTTTTTAAATCTTAACAGCCTATAGGGAAGGTACTATTAATAGCATCATTTTTTTGTATGATACTATTGAGTGAGCCTCACAGAGTGTAAGCAGTGTATCCAAGGTCTTGTTATAGGTAAATGATTGAATTGGGACTCACATCCAGACCTGGTTGATTGCTGGGTCTGGAGAACTATCTCTGAGGCAGTATCACATTCAGTCAGGAAGGTGGGGGTGCTTGAACTTCTAGTTGGGAGTCTTCCTCCTTGTAAGCCAGGGTGATCTCCCAGGGTAGCTCCAGATGTCCAAGTCACATCTGCATTGGTTCCAACCTGCCCAGCTTGAGCTAGACTTTGATAAAGGTGCTCGTCCCTTTGCTTAATATAGTCAGTCAGTCAAAGCTGTACCTGCTGAGTCTGGTCATAGAACATGGTATTGGATCTTCTGGCTATGCTTATATATCTGTGTGGGTCCTTGGAACTATCAGTAGAAAGTTCTCCTTTTTCAAAAGCATTATTCACCCATGTTTAAATTTGATGGGGATACTCTAGGGTTCTTCTCTGGGGAAATAACATTAGCATCTCTTTCTTGAGCATGCATTTATTTAGCAAGCACTGGGCTAACCTTTCTGTATGCATCATCTCATTTAATCCTCAGTGAGGGATATGCAATATCATCCCAACTTTACAGATAAGGAAACCGAGGCTCTGAGAAGTTAAGTAACTCACCCAAGTGAAAAAGCCAATACCTGTCAGGTCAATCCCAGTTTCTGGTTCTAAAGCCTGTGTTCTTAACCACTAAGGTGATATTGTCCTTTTACCCCTTCTTAAGAAAAAGAATACCCTGTTGAGTAGGGGTGTGTATGTGTGTGTGTGTGTGTGTGTATACATGTGTATACAAGCAGTGAGAGGTCTGGCACAATTAAGGAGAGTTTATGTTGGAGTAGTGAGAACTAAGTGCCGATAGAGTGAGGTCAAATTATGAAGGGTCTTAAAAGCCAAGTAGGTAGAAGTATCTAACCTTGATGCCACGGACTGCTGGAAGGCACTGTCGGTCCTGAACAAGTTATGTGTCTAAGTTAAAAATTTTTTGGAAATAATTTCAAACTTACATGACAGTTGCAAAAATAATACAGACCCCATACAGAGAACTCCAGCATACCCCCACTTCCCCAGATACCGAGATCCACCATTTAACATCTTGCCACCTTTGCCCTATCTATCTATCTATCTATCATCTATCTATCTACCTATTTTCTGAACATTGTGTGAACAGGTTGCACATATCATACTTCTTGAACACATAATACTTTCATGTACACTTCCCATAAACAAGAATATTCACTTATGTAGTCACTTTAAGTGCAATTATCAAGCTTAAGAAATTTAGCATTGATATAAAGCTTACATTCTATATTCCAATTTTTTCTTGTGTCCCAATAATGTCATTTTGAAGCTTTTCCCCTCCATTCTTAGATCCCATCTAGTATCATGTAGTGCATTTAATTGTTGTTATCCCTTTAGTTTCTCTTTCATTCTTTCTTTTTTAATTGTTGAAACATATATACAACATAAATCTTCCCATCCCAACCCCTCCCAAGCATACCATACAGTGGGATTAATCACATTCACAATGTTGCAGACCCTCACCCCTATCCCTTACTAGAACTTTCCCTTGACCCCAAATGGAAACCCTACACTCATTTCACATTAATTCCCCATTGCTCCTTCCCCCTACACCTGGTAACCTGTACTCTATTTTCTGTGAGCTTGCATATTCTTTGATATTTTCTTTCTGGTTACCCCAATAAATTTAACATCCCAAATTTAAACAATCTCATTTGCTTTGATACCAACTTAATTTCAATAGCATATATAAAGTATGTTTCTAAATCCCACTACCCCCCCTTTTATGTAGTTCTTATCACAAATTACATGTATAAACACCATGAGTTCAAAATAATTGATTTTTCATTACATGTTATGCATTTGCCTTTTAGATACTGTAGGAAGTAAAAGTTAAAAGCTATAAATACAATAATACTGGCATTTATATTTATCCATGTAAATTCATTACCCTCACCAAAGATCTTTATTTCTTTGTGTGGCTTCAGTCAATTGTCTGGTGTCCTTTCCTTTCAACCTGCAGAACTCCCTGTAGGGTCAGTTTAGTGGTGATGAACTCTCTCAGCTTTTGTTTACCTGGGAATGTCTTAATTCCTCCCTTACCTTTGAAAGACAATTTTTTTTTTTTTTTTTTTTTTTTTTTTTTTGCTTTTAGCACATTAAATATGTAATCCCACTCCCTTCTTGCCTCTGTGTTTCCAATGAGAAATCAGCACTTAATCTTTTTTTAAAGATTTTATTTATTTATTCATTTATCCTCCCCCTGCTGCCCGCGCTCGCCGGGTCAGCCAACCACGCCGCGCAGGCGGGCCCGCCCCCACCAGGAGGCCCCGGGAACCGAACCCAGGGCCTCCCATATGGTAAACGGGAGCCCCACTGACCGAGCCACAGCCGCTTCCCAGCACTTAATCTTATTGAGGCTACCTTGCACGTGACACATTGCTTCTCTTTTGCAGCTTTCAGAATTCTCTCATCTTTGGCATTCAAAAGTTTGATTATAACATGGTGTGGTGTTAGTCAATTGGAGTTTGTTGAGTATCTTGAATGTGTAAATTTTGTCTTTCATTAAATTTGGGAAGGTTTCAGCCATTACGCCTTTGAATATCCTCTCTTCCCCTTCCTCTCTTTCTTCTCCTTCGGGTACTCCTACAATGCAAAAGTTAGTTTGCTTGAAGATGTCCCACAGGTTCCTCTGGTTCTGTTCACACTTCTTCACTTTCCTCTTTCTGCTCTTCAGACTGGATGTCTTCAACTGTTTTATCTTCAAGTTCAGTGCTTCTTTCTTCTTCCAACTCCAGTCTGCTGTTGAATCCCTTGAAGGAGTTTTTAATTTCTGTTACTGTGGTCTTCAGCTCTGTCTGGTTCTTTTTCATAATTTCCATCTCTCTATTGATATTTTCATTGTTCATCTATTGTTTTCCTGATTTCCTTCAGTTCTTTGAACATGTTTTCCTTTAGCTCCTTGAACATATTTAAGATCATTTTTTAATAGCAACCATTTACCAAATGCCATATACTTTATTTTATTTTATTTATTTTTATTGCCCCTCTCCGGTCTGTTTGCTCATTATCTGCTCATCTTCTTTAGGAGGCACCGGGAACTGAACCCGGGAGCTCCCATGTGGGAGGTGGGCACCCAATTGCTTGAGCCACATCTGCTCCCCTAAGTCAATTTTTAAAAAGTCTTTGTGTGGAATGTCCCAGGTCTGATCCTCCTCGTGGATGGTTTCTAATGCTTTAATCTTCTCTTTGCTTGAGCCATCACTTCCTTTTTGTTTGTTTGTTTGTTTGTTTTTTAGGAGGCACCAGGGATTGAACCTGGGACCTTATATATGGGAAGCAGGCACTCAACCACTGAGATACACCTGCTCCCCATCCTTTTATTTTTGTATGTTTTATCTTTTGTTGAAACATGAACATTTTGATATTTGAATGTGTTATTGCTGGAATTTAGACTCTGAGCTATCTGTTCCTTAAGCTCATATCTAGCTAGGGTTATGAGAGAGCTTTCCTTGAATTCCAGGAACTAACAAAGAACAAAAAAGAAGGAAAACAAGAAAACATCTTTCCCAGTCTTTGTAGATTGACCTGTGCAGGTCCTCTCCTTTAGAGCTTATCCATACAATGAGTTTAGAGAATAGCTCCAGAACAAAACCTAAGGGCCTCCCTGGTCCTTTCTGTGCATGCATGTGTCTTGTTTCAGGCATATGCATTTGGTCCTAGGAATTCCCCCCATTTACACAGATGGGAATGTCCCATCTTTCCTAGGAATGTTTCCTCACGAGTCCCAGCACTGCACTGTATATCTTACAGCCAACAATCCCTTGCCCCAGGCAGCATAACTTGACTGTTTTCCCAGGATGTCTCATAGGAGAGCTCTGTGAGCCGCCTTCTCCAGGCAGGGCAAGTGAGCCAGTGAAAGGTGGGGGAGGGGCCAGCCAGGCTGCCAGGAGATTCTACCACTTTTAGGTGGCCTCTTTCTTGACTTGGCACTCGTCCTGTTACTGCAATCCTTTAATCATTTTCTGGAACTTTGAGAAAGATGTTTCTTCAAGTTCTTGCTAGTTGTTCAAAGCTTCTGATGCTTCTCACTCCCCCATTTTGACTGGGGTACAGCCTGTGTATGTTTTTTTGGTGAAAATTCCTGCCAGTCTCACTTGAAATATGAGGAGTAAAAGAGAGTGACTTGGATTTTGTCTGAGCCTGCACTGGATGAAATGGGGGGACAAACTCTTAGGGCTGGGCTCAGGGGTAGGAGTGAGACTTGTAAAGACAGGACCCCAGAGGGGAGGTGAGAATACAAGTGAAGAGATGAGGACTCATACAGCTGTCTTATTTCCTATTCTTTAGGAGCTCTTATTTTTGCAAACTTGGAGGGTCATTTGTTTTCCTTTAGAAAAAGCCTTAGAAAATTCCTCCAAAGGAACTTTAAAAGGGTTGAAGTAGGAAGAGCCGGAGGTAGAGAGCCCCACTGCCCAATCCCAGTGGCACCTGTCAAGTTCAAAGGCCATAACCCTGACATGAGCTGAGAGTTTCCTCTTGAGGTAGGGCGTGACTGCCCATGCTGAAGGCCATGGTTTCAGAGTCAGAGAATGGAGCTCCATTCCCAGCTTCATCACTGACTCCATCTGTGAACCTGAGTTGAGTCACTTCCTTCCCGAGACCACCCTTTTCCCCTCTGTGAAATACAAAAGGAAGTTTTTCCCACCTGATTTCACAGAAGACAGGGGCAACGGAAAGAAAAAAAATATGTATGCATACCACCTTTAAGGAAAGAGATGAGTCCTGGCTGAAGCAAAGCCCAGGGTGTATGAGGACATGGGGGCCACGTCTGACCCACCCTGCCCTTGACATCAGAAGTCTGCGGAGAGGACGTAAGTGTTAAACAATATAATCAAATGTTGCCCCCAGACAGCCCAAGTTCTGGGAAAATGAACAGGGAATCCTGACCAAAATTCCGGGTCTCCAAGTTCCCCTCAAGGAGTCATGAGGATCATGCAGGAGGTGAATCACCACACCCAGGATCTGTCTTGGAGATGGAAACCCCTGAATGTGAGCTGCCACAAAGGAAGGGGCTACAGGGAGTCCTGGTTCACAGAGGTTGAGGATTGCAGCCAGGGGAGCAAGAAACAATTTTGCCCAAGGCTCTGGCTTCTGCTCTAGCTCTGAGGTCGAAGGGAGTCAGCACAGTTGTCTCTAGCCTGGAAGACTCTACGGAAAAAGGAACGCAAAGCGTTGTGGGTCTAAAGAAATCGAATTTGGATTCTTCCCAGATTCTGTATCATTTCTTAGTCCAACTGTACATAAGCAGAAGGCAGAGAGATGGGCGGCTCTTCAGAGGAAGGAAGAAAGACCAGGGGGTGCAGAGAGAAGGCCGCTCGTCAGCAATGGTGCTTTTGCAACCACAGGGAGATGACAATTCTCAAAGCCAGTGGAGGCTAGTGGGGTGCCTGGCAGGAAGAGCAGACCCTGGAGGACTGGAACTTGGACTTCTGGCACTCTGTGTTCAAAAGGGATTCCACAGCACAGAGACCTACCAGGCACTGAGAAGACACCTCAGAGACACAGGACATTAGAAGGCGGTCACAACACCGTGCAGAGGTGTTGGCTGAGATTGGGGATCCGGCCTGAGATGGAGACAAAGAAACCAGTCCACAAGGGAAAGCACAGAGTGTGAGAGTTAGGGTTGAGAGGGAAGTTGATCCAAACAGCCCTTTTGGAAGGTAGAACTGAGTATGGAGCCTGACATGGGAGACTGGCAGGTCTCATGTTAAAAAAAAACATACTTTTAAGAAAGTCTGGGTCTTTTCTTTGGCAGGCACATGGGTTTCCATGATTAGCCAATGCAAGGCTTGCGGTGGGATACTTCTGGGACCTCCATCCACACTGCAGCGGTCAGCCGGCAGTTGCTCTCGGAGGCTTCCTGTCTCATTTTAGAGCTGACAGACACCACAGTGAGTCAGTTCTACCAAGGTTTGACTCATTTTTGACCCAGTTTTGGTAATCTAACACAATACCCCGGAATTTGGCACCAGGGTCAAAAGGTATGGTGGGAGCATGGCTGCTAGACCCAGCGTCTAGCTGCTTTCTGTTGTCTCATCCGATTTCTTTGTAAAGGTTGACGTGAACTGAATTTAAAGTCAGGGAAAATTGCAGTCAAATTCTGGCTCACCTCTTACTAGCTGTGTGACTTTGAGCAAAATATTTAACTTCCATAGCCATGGTTTCCTCATCTATAAATGAGTGTATTAGTCAGGGTTCTCCAGAGAAACAGGACCAACAGGATTTAGGGTTTATTATAAGGAATTGGCTCGTGCGACCATGGAGGCTGGCAAGTCTGAACTCCACAGGGCAGACAACAAGCTGCAAACTCCAATATAGGGGTGTCCTTTGAATTCCCCAAGGGAAGTGCAGGCTGGCTGGAAATACTGAGAAGAGCCAAGGCTGAAGCTAAGACAGAAATTTTGCTTTTGACCCCTGAGATGCTCATCCAACTGATTGGATAAGGAGACACCCCACATTGCTGAGGGTAAACTCCTTTGTTGATTGTGCATGCAATCGACTAATTATAGATGCAAATTCCACTTACGAAATACCGTCCGGGTAAGGAACTGATCAGTGCTCAACCAAACAACTGGAACCTAGGCAGGTTGACACATGAAATTAACGATCTTAGCACTGTTGTGGTGATTAGATGAGAAAAAGTATGACGAGCTTCTTAGCATGCTGCTTGTCACAAAGAAATTGCCCAGTAAATTGTGGTTATTCTTATTATCACCACTGCTGTTAGCACCCTGAGATCTCTGGTTATCTAGGACCACTTGGCCACAAGGGCAACAGTGACCTACATCTGGAGCTTCAGCAACCCAGCTCCAGGAGCCCTGGATTTAGAGCCCAAAGACCTGGAGCTGATCCGGGCTCCCCCATTTACTAGCTGCGTGACTGTGGACATTGTGCACACTGAGTCAGATTTCTCATTTGTAAAATGGGGATGATTACACAGAGTTATAAATGTCAGGTGAAACAATATAGAAAAAAAAACAAAAACTGCACAGATGTATGCTGTACCCAGACTCAGACGCAAAGCTGTGACCAGGCCAAGGTAAGGGTCATGATGGGAATCGAAGTTGCAATTGGCACCAGGACTGTAAAAGCAATTGTGATCAAGATCAGGGTGGGCACCAGGGTCAAAGGATTGGACCAGGACAGGGAGGGAGTCAGGAGCAGGATCACTGTATGGGGTTGGGTGAGGTTTTTGGCCTGGGGAAGGAATCTAAACCCGGAGGTGTGCACTGTCTGCACCCTGAGAGGATGCAGAAGGGCTGTGCAGTGACTCAGAGGCAGCTGCACTGTCTCGGTTAAGGCTCTAATCCAGAGAACTTCGTTTTGGGGAAAGCAGAGCTGGGGCTTAAAAAACCCTGTGAGACCTTAGAAATGCAGGTCATCAGGGACACAATCAAACTGGAGTAATTCAGCCAACTCATTTCCTTTATCCTCCTCCCCCGAACCTGGTAGATAGCAAAATCAGATTAAACATCAGCCTATCTGCAGGCGTGTCCTGCACAGCACTGGTCCTCACAGCTCTGAGCATCCCTCCTCTGTTACCCACCCATCATTCACCCATCCATCCATCCATCCATTATCCATCATCTATCTGACCATCGTCTGTCTATCATCATCCATCCATCTATCCATCCAACAAAGATTTATTGAATAGTTACTAAGTGCCCAGCACTTGGCTAGGCTCTAAGGATATACCAATGATGGAAGCAAGTGTGTTCCCTGCCCTCATGAAGCTTCAGTCTAGGGGGAGAGACAGATAACACAGTGGTTTTCATCTTGTGTGTTTGTGGGTGTTTAAGGGGGCACTGGTAGATTCTAAAATAAGTTCATGGGCAAAAGTTGCAAAAGTATTCTTGAAAATTCCTTCTGTGACCAGGACCTAGGCATTTATAAGTACAAAAGCCAAAAAATAACTATGTCTCTTTGTATTTTGGGTATGGCCCTGGAGCAGTAGATGTTTAGATTTGGCTTTAATTGGGGGATATGACTTTAAATAAAGGAATGTCTTTGTTTCTTTCTCTTTCAGCTAAGTGTGTTTGAGTAAGGTAACTGCACTGATGATGGGACTCCAGTGTAAATAAAATTAAACCAATATGTATGTAATTATTGTTAGTATGGTAAGGAGGAATGCAGAGCACTATGAGAATGCATAGCAGAGGGACATAACCTAGTGAGGGTTGGAGAAGGTGACATTTAAGTTGAGTCCTAAAGGAAAAGTAGGAATTAGATTGTCATAAAGGGGAGAAAGAAGTTTCTTGGGAGAGGAATTGGCATGAGGCAGAAAGGCGCTCAATGCATCTTAGAAACCGAAATCCCCTCCCTCCTTTTTTTTTTAAAAGAAAAATATAACTTTTATTAGAGAGCAGATACTAGGGTACAACCAAAATATGCCACACAGATTCTTTTCTTTTAGAATAAGAGTAGAAAGAACCATCACGTTGGCCATATTCAAACAAAACTTACTCAGAACCAAGTGTCTATAATAAAGTCAAGGGTGGAGCAGCCATCAGGGAACAGTCCTTGTGGCTTCCCCAGCGGTTATAAAAACCAAAAGGTCATTAGGTAGCAGAATGGCCAATAAAACAGATAAAAGAGTGAAATATTAAAACAATTAATTCGAGTATCTTTTTAGCTTTTAAATTGCAGCATATACAAATATATTCTGTGGGGGAATTATGGACATTTCTAAAACAAAGCAATCTTAAAAAACAAAAACAAAACCACAAAAGAAGAAAGTCACAATCCAGCGGACCAATGGAAATTCACCCAAGTCTAAATATTTTGGCAATTATTAAATAATCACATCTTAGACACCACACACAAGAAAAGTTGCTGAAGCACAGCTCATGATGAGATTGAAGATATGGAAGAGATAATAAAGGGTCTCTCCTCCTTGGCTGCCAACATGAGGTTCTGCTGTACAATCTCTGGCACAGTGTCTATAACAGCATGGAGGTAAGGGGGTGTGGGACTCAGTGGGTTAGATAATTCAGTGCAGGGCTAGAGAGACAGAAATAAGCAGTCAACATCTTTTGGAATCAGTCAACATCTTTTGGAATCACTGGGCAAGGTGCCACATAGGATGCAAAAAAGATTAGGAATCAAGCTATTGGAAACAGACATAGTGGGATTCACAGCTGTAGTGGAGTGCCTATACCTAGGCATAAACCATGTGTCACAAATTCAAATGCCCAGAAGCCACCCAGGTAATATAAAGAGTAAGGCAAGGGGGGCAGATGTGGCTCAAATTGTTGGGCATCCATCTCCCATATGGAGGGACCTGGGTTTGATCCCTGGGACTTCCCGGTAAAAATTTAAAAAATAAAAATAAATAAAAATAAAAGAAGAGTAAGGCAAGCTGAGTGCAGGACTATAAGGAGGGGTGGGGACTATGGCACATGGCAGGCTCTTGCCTTATTTTAAAGGGGCAACTGCTTCTCAACCCTCCCTTATTGTTGCCAAGTGGGAATGGAGAACTAGTTCTGTTAGCTCTTCTGTCTTGTAGCAGGTAGTGTCACTGCCAGCTTTCTCTGGCCCCTGCAGCCCCCTGTTCCCTAGTGCACAGCAGGCTAGAAGTTCCCCAGGAATTAGTTCCACCATTACCCTGCCTTCCCCTCACCATAGCAATGACTGATGGGTTTGGTGGATATATACCCTAATTTCTTTGCCTTTCAAGTGAGGTAACTTTGAGGCACATGTTCTACATCGTTCCCCAGGGCTCCCCAGGAGAATTATGCTCCAGTTGCCCATATAGTAGCTTCCTTGATAACGCATCCTTTATTGACTGCCTCTCCTTCCCTGTCTCACTTCCTCACTCCCTTGTTGAAATGTCCAAGCATCGACTTCCAAATAAACTGCGTGCACTTGAAGCCTTGTCTCAGGGTCTGCTTTGGGGGAGAAACCAACCTAAGGGCACAAAATGTGAAGAAATGTTTGAAATCTGTACTTTCTACATAAGAACTTTCCAACTGAAAAATCCCTCTACATGTCAATAAAAACCAGTCTGGGGACAGGACTTGGCCAGCAGACCATCTATCTGGGATTCCTGACATAAACTAAGCTTTATCTGTCTTTCTTACAGTGATCACCAAGGAAAGGAAGATGCACACTTACTAATGAAACATGCTGAAGGAAGAGTTGGATGAGAACGTTCTGAGGTGGAGACTCAAACCATGTGGAAATGGCTGCCTAAAAAGGGGGAATTAGCTAAGAGCTCAGCAATGCTGAGTGTTGCTACTCATGCCCCCCCCCCAATCCCCCACTCAGGCTGCAAGTCTCCTCCTTTAAATCTAGACTCACTGCCGCCAGTCCCACACCAGGACAAATGGCATGGAGGCCCCATGGGAAGTCTCAGAGCAGAGCCTGGCCCTGCAGCTGGCAGAGCAGGGAGGCACTCCAGCCAAACTGGTTCTGCAGCTGGAGTGGTAAGCCAGGGTCTGCTGGCTGCAGGGTCCTGGGAATCAGACCTTCCTGGTACTCAGTTCCACAAGTCTCCCTGGGACCACAGTGGCATGATCTTAGCCCCCTCTTGGCCCAAGAACAGGCCCCAAGAGTGCTGGCAAGAAGAGCTGGTGGAGGGAGCAGTGAACCATCTTCTCTAGCATCTCTAGCCAAGCCAGCTTTCTAGGTAGTCATCGGATTCATCCACCCAAAGTGCTGACAGGAGGCATTGTCATCCTGATGCTGCCTGAACGAAGACTGCCCAGGCCCTGGAGGGTGGAGGCTGCACCTGGCTGGGATGCCCAGACAGGCCCAGGGCTGCCGGGCAGCACCTTCTACCTCAAGCCTGGTCTCCAGTGGTATTGGTAGAGCCTGTGCTATTTTAGGACCTGTTGTCATCCCTGCAGGCAAACTGTTTTGGAGGAGTCTGATCAGAGGCAAAAGAACCAGTTTAACAGAGCTGGGGGCGGGGGCTGGCTTCCCAGAGTTGGCACCAGAGTGACAAGCAGACGAGCCCTGTGTTGCTGCTTCCGAGGCTCGGGACTGGGTTAGGATTTCAGCACTGGCTTTGGAGTGACTTGTCCGACAGAGGAGGCAAAGAGGAGGACATTGAGGTTCAAGGGCCAGCGGCTATAATTCCTGTCTCAGGAATCGTCATGACAATAATAATACCGTATTATAAGAGCGCTTTATAGTTTATAAGGTGCCTTCAGACATCATCTCACTTCATCCCTACTACTGCCCGAGGTGGGCAGATATTAGTAGTTCTACCTGAAAGATAAGGAATCTAAGTCTCAGCAAAAGTAAGTGATTTGCCCAAGGTCACCTTCTTAAGAAAGTGGCAGTAGCAGGGCCTGACTCAGCTGCAGAAGGGGTTCGGGAGCCTAGAACCACACAGCTAGAGGTCTTTGAGGAAGAGGGGAACTCAGGGAATGAGGGGAGCCCTGGCCTTCTGTTGATCACCCTGGGAAATGTGGAGCCTCATGGAGCCATGGCCTGAGGAGGTAGGCCCACCCCAGAGCCTGCTGGTGGTCTGTCCCTGCAGGGCGACCACAGGGGGCTCAGGGCAGCTTCCTCTCCTCTCCTGGCTGGTGGATGGAAAGGGTTTTTCTGCTCCCCTCCTGCCAGCCTCCTGAGTCAGCTCTCTGGCTTTGCCCTGGCTTGTCCTGGGCTCCACTCCCAGGCTTTGAGGAGGCCCTGGCAGATTGCCCCGGGAATGCTGCCGTCTGAATGCAAGTCAGGTCCCATTTGAGACCACCTTCCCAGAGGCAGCCCAACCACAGCTGCACTGGGGGCTGGGGCCTGTAGGCCCAGGTGATGCTCCGTACCCCCCTTGGACTTCCTGGCCCTGGAGTTGTCTGGAGAGTGGGCATCCACCTCTACCTAAGGGCTGAGGGGATGCAGGGAGTGAAAGGCGTTTTATAGGCTTTTGGCTGCACCAGCCACCCATCCCAGGGCCCTGCTTGGGTTTCTGGGCACATCCAAATAGCTAGGGAGGGGATTGCTTTTGGATAGAAAAGGGGAGAAGAGAGCCAAGGCTCCAGCCTAGAGTGACTTCAGCTGTTTCTGGGGCTCTGACTCAGAGGCTGCTTCCCAGGAATGTTGAGCACATGGGCCTCTGAGACCCTCGTCCAGGCAGAATGGAACAAACACTGGGGCATGGGGGACATTTCTCCCTTCTCCCCCCAGAGAAACCCCATCTCAGGGCAAGTCAAGGGCTCAAGTGCAAGGCCTGGTCACCTCCTCCAGGAAGGAAGACCTCACACACACACCCCCAAACAACACCCCACACACACACTCTGGGATCAATACCCCAGCACTACCTGACTGCAGCAACTAATTTGCACTTATCAAAATGCTGCGTTGCATGGGTGATTATCTCTCTATGTCCCTCTTTCTATCTTATCTCCCAACGTTGTTGTCACTTCCTTGATCTCAAGTTTCTGGGTCAAAAGAGAACATAACATTCATTTGATGAAATAGTTGCTGACTGACTGAAAATCTGAGAAAGAAGAATAAAGACAGCAAAGAGAAATAAGGGAGAAAATAAAGCATTCTGGGTCACACCTCCAAATCTGGGGAATCTGCAGAGCTCCAGGCCACTTGGAGAAAGAGAAAAGCTCTGGCAAGGTGGCCTGGCACTGTCTCGCCCTCTGTACCCCTCCAACCTAAGACACCCTCAGAATGGCCAGGAGACACTGGGCATCCTTCCACTTCCAGAGAGGGGGGAACTCTGCAGCGATTCTCCAAATATGAGCAAAGGTTCTTTTCTCTGCCTCTGGCCTTTAATTCCTCTAAAGCAGGTAGCTATCCCATGAGATAATCCCTAGTGAAATGAGATGCATCCCTAGAATGGAAATCATGACTCCAACTTATCACACAAGACAATAATTTTAGGTTTAGTTGCCTACCGTTAGACAGTAAGACCTGGGAGGGCAGGAATGGAGTCTTGAGTTGTTCGCTGAACTAGTCCCAGGCCATAGCAACACGTTGTGACACACGGCAGGTGCCTGGGAACTACTTGACCTACATTTGTTGATCTGGCTAATTGAGGAGCATCTGGAAACTGCCAGTATTCTCCTGCTATCTAGCTGTCATCAGCAACTTTTATTCTGGAAGTAACTCATTCCAGGCCCGAGAAACGGAAGAAACCAACAGGCTGTCCCTGGGACCTTGAGTTATAGGACCGTCTTGGTGTTGGAAAGGACTTCTGGGGTGCGGTCAGCTGAGTAATCGGGCAGTGGGCTTAGCTCTCTAAAATCAGGCCCGCGGCGACCTCTAGTGGGCAAGCGGGATCACTACCCTTTAGGTCAGAGGCTCTCAGCATCTCAGGGTTCTCCATCCTTCCAGCCCAGGGCCCAGAACATTCAAGATGCCACCACCAAGTAGATAACTAGACCATATCAGAGCATCAGGCCAGCCATGCACAGACCAATCCATTTGAAAGCACCCATGATATACAGGACATCGTGCTCTGGAGAAAGCTAAGAGGAGAGGGGAGAAGGAGATGTAGGAAGAAGAAAAGGGCTCTGTCTTTAAAGACCTTATGATCTGAGAAGGCAAAACTAAAATTCAATAAAAGCAAACAGCAAGCCCATAATCAGGTGTCAAACATTTAAAGGGCTATTAGAGTTCATGGAATCAGAGCAGCCTCCCCATCTCAGTTTCCTTATCTGTAAAATGGAGATAATAAAACTTATCTTGCTGAGTTGTTATGAAGACTAAAATAAAATGACAGAGAGAAAATATGGCATTATTGTTGTTGTTGTTGTTATCCAAGTAATCTGTGTTCATCATAAATAAAATTAGAAAACACATTTAAGGAAGAGAAAAAAAGTCACACTAGTACCACTCTCCAGAGATAACCATTGACCTAATGGTGTACATCCTTAAGCATGTTGGGCATGTCTGCCAAGACAGGACCGTTCTGGAAGTGGTACAAAATCACAGGGTTGACTAGAATCATGGAGGGTCTGGGAAGTTATACATAAGTGTTCATACTCGATTCTACAGGAAACAGCATTTCAGCTAAAGTATGACTGCCTGAAAATCTCTGCCCATCTGTTTCCCATAGCAGAGTGTACTGGACTGACCACCCCATATGAAACAGCACCCCTTTCACTCCTATCTCCTTTCCCTGCTTCAGTTGTCTTCATAGCACTTATCACTGCCTGATGTATGAAGTATTCATTTGTTCCTTTATTGTTTGTCCCTCTCACCAGAAGTTAAGCTTCCCGAGAGCAAGAGCATCATCTATTTTGCACACTGCTGTATCCCCAGCCCTGAGACAGTACCCTGAAAAAGAGTAGGTCTTCAATTAATATTTCTCAAATGAATGGATGGATAAATGAATGAAAGAGTACTATAAAGAGTCAAGAGAGTGAGGAGGAAGATGACAGCAGTGACTCTGGAAGGTGAGGTAGGCCTAAGCCTAGGATGGTGGAAGGAAAATGGAAAGGAAGTGAAAAATACAAGGATATTTAAAGGGATGCATATGTGAGTGTTGGTTACTGATGGTACATAAGCTGATGAAAATAACAAATACGATTGATTTAGCATCAGGCATTGAGCCATGCACTTACAAATACTAACATTTCTTTGTTATAATAACCCTATAGTGAATAATGTCATAATATCTTTATTTTACCGATGAGGAACATGAAACTCAGGGTGCGTAATTTGCTCAAGATCACACAACTGGTTTAAGTGGCAGAGCCAGAGGGCAAACCCAGCTCTGCCCTCTAAATGAGATAAGGGATGAATCAAATTTGATTCCAAAATTCTTTTTTTTTTTTTTAATTTATTTCTCCCCACCTCCTTGTTGTTTGCATTTGCTGTGTCTGCTCATCTTCTTTCTAGGAGGCATTGGCAACCAAACCTGGAAACTCCCATGTGGGAGGGAGGCGCCTAATCGCTTGAGCCACCTCTGCTCCCTGCTTTGTTGATCTCTCATTATGTTTTCATCCCTGTGTCTCCTGTTGCGTCATCCTGTTGCATCAGCCCACCATGCCTGCCCATCACATCAGCTCACTGTCTCTCTCGTCTTCGTTAGGAGGCACTGTGGACCCAACTTGGGACCTCTCGTGTGGTAGGCGGGAGCTCAATCACTTGAGCCACATCCACTTCCCTGATTCCAAAATTCTGAACCTAGGTGCCTGACAGAATAATTATATACTGTCAGAGCCAAGGGAGCTGGGGGGGGGGGGGACGGGGGGGGGGGGGGGGGGGGGGGGGTGGCAAAGACAATAGTTACAGTAGTATTTATTTAGCCCTTAGTACATGCAAGACACTATTTTACCTTTCATTATTTACCATCAAAAATTTGCTTCTGAACTTGTAACACTGACATGAGGACAGTGGTCACCAGAGGTTCTGAGGGGAGGGAGAGGGAAGAATAGGTGTAACATGGGGTATTTTGGGGACATTGGAATTGTTCTGCATGATATTACAATGATGGATACAAACCATTATACATACTTGAATGTAATAAATGAAATAAAAACAAATATAATGGAAACATTTTTCCCCAATTGATTTGTACTTACAACACCATTTAGAGATTATGGTCTACTTCCATTTCATGGTTTAAGTTAAACATATTCAATTTAACTAAAAAAATAATGACAATATAAATATTAGTTAAACGATTTGTGCCCTAATTTCCAAATAACATTTTTATTAATGCTTTACCAGCTCTCCTCCCATTACAATTAAAATAATATTTTAAAAATAAATGTGTCATTTTATATGGCTGTTGATTACATTTATACAAAATATATCACATAATATATAAATTCAAAATTTCTTATTCTTTGTTTCTTAAGTATATACCTTAATGATTTATTCTTAATGATATGAATCTCATTAAACCGTATCCATCTAAAAGACAAAGCTTTCAGATTTTTTCTAAAAAAATTAAGATTAGGTGGAAAAAAAACATTATACATTTTGTCAATACCTATAAAATTGTGCAGTGCAAAGTGTAAACCATAATGTAAACTACAGACCATGGTTATTAGCAAATTGTAACAAATGTATCACACTAATGAAAGATGTTGTTAATGGGGAAAAGTGGGGGAGGGAGTAGTGGGTTATATGGGAATCCCCTATATTTTTTATGTAACTTTTATGTAATCTAAAGCTTCTTTAAAAATAAAGAAAAAAAAATTGCTCCTCATAAAATCCTATGAGGTGGGTACTATAATTATCCCCATTTTGCAGATGAGAAAAGTGAGGTGCCGAGAGGTTACAAAACTTAGTTAGATGGGAAGCGGCTGTGGCTCAATCAGTGGGGCTCCCGTTTACCATATGGGAGGCCCCGGGTTCGGTTCCCGGGGCCTCCTGGTGAAGGCAAGCCCGCCCGCACGGCGTGGTTAGCTGACCCAGCGAGCACAAGCAGCAAGGGGGGGATAAATGAATAAATAAATAAAATCTTTAAAAAAAAAAACAAAACTTAGTTAGAGGTAGAGCCTGGATTTGGCCTCAGGGCTCCTAACCACCATGTTATACTACCTCTCAATTTGATTAATTTGAATTTGGATCATGTTGAATGTAGGTGGACAGCAGGACATTCAAGTGGGAATGTCTGGTTGACAATCATCTGGATTCTAGATCTGGGACCTAGAAACCTCTGAGCCTGTCCTGGAGTCCAGAAAATGTGGCATTGGTCCTTCTTGAGACCCTTCCTGGCTGGCCCGTAAGCCCAGCCATCTGATATTATTTACATCTAGCTAATCCCTTGACCTGTTTCTCCCTCTCCACACCCTCCCCTCCAGCTCACCTGATCTCCCAGTTTCCCAAACACCTGCCAAGTCCTCAGCGTCTCAGAGCCTGATTCACACTCTGTCCTCCACTAACCATGCCGCCTCACCTCCACCTCCATTTGCCAACATTCTTTGCCTCCTTCCATCTCTTCTCTTAGGTCTTTTCTTATTTTCTTTAACTGATCTGATTACTTCCCCCTTTTAAAACACCATAGTGCTTTGCTTCTACCTTCCATGCTTTTATTGAGCACCTACTAGGCACCAGGTACTCTTTAGACCCTGGGGATACCAGGGTGAACACAAATGCACCCAGACTCAGCTCTCATGAGGTCCAGAGTGCCACAAACTCATGTAAAGTAATACTTGGGATGAGAGATTTGAAGAAGGGGTGGATGATACTATCAAGCTGTCATTATGGGGTCTTGATCTGGTCAAGAAGACAAGGAAGGCTACTCTGAGAGAGTGATGCTAGAGGAGAGAACTGGCGGATAGGCAAACAGGGGGAGCAAGAGAAGCCACCACTTGTGCAAAGATCCAGAGGTTGACTCTGGTAGTAACATCTAGTCTTGTATCATCGCTTTTTGTCATGCTCATCTTCTTGCCTCCCAGTGAGTAAAGCTCTAAAGCTTTTTTAAGGCAGGTCCTGTTTCCAGTCCATCTTTCCCCTATAGGATTTAGGCCTGAAGCTTGCCCAGGACAGGGAGATACTTGTCTCCCTTAGACCTACAGAATTTGGGGCCCCAGCAGGAACGCTAGGGTAGTGGTTGCCCAGAGTAATGTTTTATGGTTAGGGCCTTGAGGAATGTGCTCCACCCTCCCTGTACCCTGGGGTGGCAAAACTCTCCACAAACATTGAACATATTGAACATTGGGTGGGAACATCCACCCTCTTCAACTGCTGGGGCAAACTCACCCTCTCTGTACACATGGGTGGGGTTCCTCTCTTGACCCAAGGTGATATCTTCATTCCAAATCTCAGCTTCCATGGTTTTCCTCTTAAAGCTGTTTTTCCAATCTCTACTTTCCATGTCCCTTTTATTACAAGCTGACAGTGATTTTGTTCATACAGCTCTCTCAAAAAGTTTGTTGGTTTAGCATGCAGGAAGCAGGGGTCCAAGCCATCAGACAGTAAGACTTTCCACAAGTGTTTCTTAGATAACTGCATCTTCAATCCTGATCTACAAGTTCCAAGTTTAGTTAAGTCCTCAAATGGGACACTATTATCTGGGAGCTTGATTTCCAGAGGCTTGGAATTTCTGAAATCAGTTTCTGTTTTCTTTGTGCCCAAAAATCCAGTCCTCAGGATATTTCTCTCATCTAGCATTTTGCTATAAGCTGCAAGGAGAAGCCAAGCCACACTCTCCAAGTTTACTTTGGAAATTTCTTCAGCTAAATGCCCAGGCTCACCGTTTTCAAATTCTGTCTTCCATAAAACACCAGGAGTTAATCTTGCTAAGTTCTCTGCAACTTTAAAACATGGATCACCTTTCCTCCATTTTCCAATAGTAGCTTCACCATTTACTTCTAAGGCATCAGAAAAAGTCTCTTTAGCATCCATATCCCCATATCCCTACCAACAGTCTCTGCAAAGCAATCTCGGCCTTTTCTATGAAGCACCTCACAATTCCTCCAAAAAAGACCCCTTACCCATTTATAAAACCATTCCAGCATTTTGGTAATTGCAAAATCACTACCCCACTCCTGGTACCAAATTCTGTATTAGTCAGCCAAAGGGGTGCTGATGCAAAGTACCAGAAATCTGTTGGCATTTATAAAAGGGTATTTATTTGGGGTAGAGGCTTACAGTTACCAGGCCATAAAGCATAAGTGACTTCCCTCACCAAAGTTTGTTGTCACGTGTTGGAGCAAGATGGCTGCCGACATCTGCCAAGAGATCAGGCTTCCTGGGTTCCTCTCTTCCCAGGGCTTGCTTCTCTCCAGGCTAAGGCTTACTTCTCTCCACAAGGCCAACTGCAGACTATCAGGTGAATGGCTCGTCTCTTTTCCCAGGGCCTTCTCTCCTTTCTCACGACCAAACTCCTCTGTGTATGCTTTTTTTTTTTTTTTTTTTTTAAAGATTTTATTTATTTATTCATTTATTTATCCCCCCCTTGCTGCTTGTGCTCACTGGGTCAGCTAACCACGCCGTGCGGGCGGGCTTGCCTTCACCAGAAGGCCCCGGGAACCGAACCCGGGGCCTCCCATATGGTAAATGGGAGCCCTACTGATTGAGCCACAGCCGCTTCCCTCTGTGTATGCTTACTTACCCGGGCTCCAGCATCAAAACTCCAAACTTCCTTCTCTGCACTCAGTTTCTCTGTGAGTCCCCACCCACCAAGGGGCAGGGACTCAATAGCCTACTAATGTGGCCCAATCAAAGCCTTAATCATTATTTAATCAAGTAAAGGTGAAACCTCTGAATCCAATACACTCTAATACACCCAGAGGAAAAGACCAGTTTACAAACATAATCCAGTATTTCTTTTTGGAAATCATCAATAATATGCTACAGGCCTCTAGGTCCTGTTCTCTAGTGCCTCCCCCCAGCCCACTTACCTCTGGCCACACCAACCTTTCGGCTGCCCCTTGAATACACTGGGCCAACCCCTCTCAGGCTTTTGCACTGCTGTTCCTTCCTCCAGAAATGCTTCTGTCCCTGACCTTGTAATCATCACTGAGGTCTCTCTTAGAACCAGCCACATTTGAACACCTCAGTTCAAGATATTCTCCACCCCCAGTCACTCTCAATCCCCATTTTCATTTTCTCCATACAACTTACTCCAGTCTAAAATTACTTCTGTGCTCATTGACTGCCTGTAAGAATGTAAGCTCCACGAGGACAGGAATTTTGTCTGACTATTCTCTTCTGTTTCCCAAAGGACTGGCATAAAGGAGGTGCTCCATAGAATGAATGAATAAATGAATGAATGTCCTCTCTGAGTCAGTTCTGGATTCAGGACTGGAACTTGGGTTTAAGATCCCAATGAGCACATCTGAACTGTCCCCCCAAGCTATGTACAAGCCCCTACACACACACACACACACACACACACACACTATATCTCTTTCTAGTCACTTCCTTTCAATTGCATCATTCCTGCCCTAACATTACCAGCTATTTGTCCTAGACAAGTTACTTCACCTTTCTAAACTTCAGCTTCCTCCTCTGTAAAATGAGGCTGGAAGCTCTATCCTCATAGGGTAGTGGTGAGGGTTAAAGGGGATAACTCACGTTGAGTGCTTAGTGGCTTTGCCTTGCAGGTGGTGAGTGCTCCCTAAGCATTCTCTACTATTCTGGTGTCCGTCCTTCGCAGCTGCCTGCGTGCCTCCCAACTGCCCACGAGGTGGCCCCACACGCCACTCTTCCCACCCTGGCCATCCTGCTCTGCAGGCAGTGGAGATGCTAGCTGGGTCCTTACCGCAGCATCTCCCTTTTGCCTCAGATGACGGCTCTGTCGCCCTTTCACCAGTGCTACCTCCTCACCCCAACTATTTCGGCCCCTTGCCCCAATACTTCATTCCACAAATATCTAGTGAGCGCCAACTATATGCCAGGCAGTGCACTAAGAGTTGAGGATAACATGAGAAAGATCAGGTAACCCTCTGCGTACAAGGAGCTCATAGTGTAAGGTGATAGGGGAGGGGTCGAGTGGCAGAAGGGGCTCCGACCTGGACTTGGGGGGTGGGAAGGCAGGGATCAAAGTGCCCTTTGGAACCTTCCCTCTGGCTGGACAAACGGGGGTCCTTCCTTGCAAGCCCCTCAGCCCCTCACCCCAAATACCTCAATTCCTTGCACACTCCTACAGCTCACCTGAAAGCCTGACCTCAGCTCTACATCCCAGCACCTCAGACCCTAATCCTCAGTTTCTCACACCAAATGCTACGTTGTTAGTCCTCTCTTCTCTCTGGTTTCAAATGCCTCGCAACTAATGAAAATCTCAGAGTCTTCAAGAGAGGCCATGTCCTTATCAACCCTAATTCTCCAAAGCTCATAGACTCTTGGAGTTGGAGGGGACCTCAGAAGCCACTGGTCCAGGGGGCTTCAAACTTCTTTTTAGCCAAAGGCTCTTTTCTTCAACAAAAATCTAACGTGGAACCCCAATATATATGTTGGGTAGATGCTGGGACATGACTATGTAACCTCTAGGGTTCTGTGGAATATGAATTGGAAACCCCTCATGGACACAAGACTGAATTCCCTTCAGAATTTATTTTTTATTTTTATTTTTTTTTTCCTTTTTAACTTTTTATTTTGAAATAATTTCAAACTTACAAGACAGTTGCAAAATTAGTACAAACCCCATACAGAGAATTCCAACATAACCTCACCCTCTAAGATACCTAGATCCACCAATTTTAACATTTAGCCAACTTTGCTCACTCTATCTATCTATCTACCTACCTACCTACCTACCTACCTACCTACCTACCTACCTACCTATTTTCTGATCATTTGAGAGCAGGTGCCACACATCATAATCTTTGAACCACATAATCCTTCCATGCCCATTTCCTATGAACAAGGATATTCACTTAGGTAACCACTTTAAGTGCAGTTATCCAGTTCCAGAAGTTTAATATTGATATTAAGCTATATTCCAATTTTTTCTATGTCCTATTAATGTTATTTTGAGCCTCTTCTCCATTCTTAGATCCCCCCCAGTATCATGCATTACATTTAATTGACATTATCTCTTAATTTTTTTTTAAATTATGGAAACATATATACAACATAAATCTTCCCATCCCAAACCCTCCTAAGTGTACCATTCAGTGAGATTAATCACATTCACAATTTCACAATACCCTCACCACCATCCATTACTAGAACATTCCCTTCACCCCAAACAAACCCTACACTCATTTTGCATTAACTCCCCATTGCCTGTTCTTACCACCCCTGGTAACTTGTACTTTAATTTCTGTCTCTCTGGGCTTATATATTCTCCTATATTTTCTTTGTGGCTACCATGGGGCTTAAATGTAACATTCTAAATCTATAACAATCACATTTGATTTGATACCAACTTAACGTCAATATTATACACAAACTATATTCCTATATCTCTCTGTCCCCCCACCTTTACATAGTTCTTCTTCAGAATTTATTTTATAACATCCCCAACAAGTGGGCAACTATCGTCTCCTTCCAAGGACTTCATGCCCCTTATTTTCAAATACCTCACTTACGCTTGCCTCATTTTCTCCAGTGGGGAGAATAAGCAGTAGCATACTCTAAATCTGCATTCTAGAATTAGGGAGGAAAGCTTTTCTCATGGGGGTGGGGGGGCAGCTCCATGGTGTAATGTTCAGAGCCTTCAAAGAGAAGGATCTGCAGAACAAGAAGGGTCCCACCCAGCGGGGCCCCTCCGGTGATTATCAGGGCATCAATTTCCTGTGTAATTCTCTGTTCCCTCGTGCTGTGGGCACGGCCTGAGTGCTGGCGCTGCCCAGGGGACGGGCTGCAACCAGAACAGCGCAGCCCGCAGACCCCAGGAGGTTGCCATAGATACTGATACGCAGAGAGCTGGTGAGCTCGTCATTATTTATGTGTATCTTCCTTCTAATTGCTGTGGGGTAGCCGAGGCTGTGTGGGTGCTTCAGCAGTGGGGATCACGGAGGGTATGTGTGAGTGTGTTTATGTGTACACACAGGAGCCTATAGGCTGCCCCTAAACATCTGAGCTGTTGACAGAAGTAGTGACGGAGGGAAGGAGAAGTGAGGTAGACACAGAGAGGAAAAAGGAGAGAAGGGAGTGCGTTTCTAATTGCGTGAATCCTAATTGTCCACCCTTTTTGGATATTTTGCAAATTAAGAGGCAGTGCCAAGCACACAGTAGGTAATTGATAACTATTTGTTGAAAGGCAGCTAGCTCCACTTACACAGTCCTGGGAGTCCTACCCAAGGTTTCATCCCAATATTTTTCTCACCACACTTCCCTCTTCCCAGAGATTCAACGCAAATGGTTGCCCTGAAATATCCAGTGCGGAATCCTCACCCTCAGTGAGGTAACGTCCTCCCTCAGGGCAGGTAGACAGGACAGTCAGGGTTGTAGCCCTGTTTTACATTTTCCCCTGGGATTGGCTCAGGGGACTCCATAGCAGCCCATCTGTGCTTGTTCTGACCTCACCCGTCTCCGTCTCCTTACTTCACCTCACATTAATGGATATAAAGTTTCAAGGATCAGCATCTGGAGGTCAGAAACCAAGTCCCACTGGCTAAGGGCCCCTGCTAATGATGAACTGGTATATGGCCCCCAGAGTCATGTTCCTTGCATTTACCCACAGGTGGGGGCTGCTGCCCCCACAATGACCAACTGTCACTGCCTTTAAGGTGGATGACAGAAACTCAGGACTTACTCTCATCTCCAAGCTCTCTCCACCCTGGGACCAGGGACCTACCTGGCTTTCAGCCTGGTGCTTTGAGTTAGGAAGTGGCCTTACTTCCCAGCGCTTGACTTCCTGTTGCCCTGGGGAGGGGTGGGGCATGGTGCTCTGTCACCTCTACCCTTTGTCTTGGCCCTCTCTGCCCTCCTCCCACGAAATCTGTTAGTGCTTTTCCTTTTGGGCTCCATTCCCTTCTATTCCCTGATTGTCCCCACTGGGCAGTCTGGTTCTGAACCAGTTCCAAGGGCTGTTGGGTAAGGAAGAGAGAGGAGCCCTCCCTGGGAGCTTTGCTCCACCTACCCCCTTGGGGAAGCTGGCCAGGGAGACTGGGATGTCCCTTAGCCTCTCAGCTGCCTCCTCTGTCAAAGCCGAGCCTCTGACAATGGAGGCCCCAACTCCCAGTGGGCATCCTGCTGTAATCAAGACTGAGCTGCAGCAGTTGGCATGAGCTCCGCCCTGCCCAGTTGGGGCTGCCCAGTTGTGGCTGGTCCCCAACTCGGGGTACGGCTGCCTGAGCAGGTTGGGAACCTGCCCAGCCTGTTTCTCCTCAACTGAGATAGCGATGTGCCTCTGTCCCACCACCCTGTGATGATGGGGAAAGAGGAAGGGGTGGCAACTCCCTCTGCCGGTGTCCCGAGGAGCCCTTTCATTCCTCAAATATTTATTGAGGGTCTAGAGCTGATTATACAATGGTGAACAAAGGAGGCAGAAGCCCTACCCTTTCTGAGCCTACAATTTAGTGAGAAAGCAAATATTAATCAAATAATAATGGTTAACATAGTTCTGGTTAGGTACCAGGGTACTGTTCTAAGTGCTTTATGTGATTCAATCCTTTTAATGCTCACAACCCTGAGAGGTAGATAGCATTATTCCCAGTTTTCAGGTAAGATAACTGAGGCACAGATAGATTAAATGACTTGCCCAAGGTCAGTGAATTGCCCAGAACTCCAAGCCAGGCAGTCTGACTCCAGAGTTCACACTTTTAAGAACTGTGCTCTAGTTCTCCTGCTTCTCATACCATAAATGTATCATTACAAAAAGTGTTAAGTGCCACAAAATAAAAGAGTGGGGTGCTCTACAAGAAAACAGGAATGCTTTCTCCTTTCCATCTGCTCTTTTAGCGCCAATGCACAAATCCTTTTCTAAACTTTCCCATTTTACCCCTTTCCCTATTAGCTTGAAAGAGAACATTTTCTCATCTCCAAGGTTGGAGTGCAGGGAGGCACAATTCCTCCTTCATCCTTGCTCCCCTTCTTCTTCCCTCCTGGGCTCCCTGATCAAGCTGTGCCTGAAGGGTTTCTTCTAATAATGACCCTGATGCTTTCTCAAGTCTAGTCCACCGTCAGCTCCCCGAGGAAAGGCGGCTGGCAGTTGGCTCTGCACAGGCTGGGGACGTCTCCTGAGTGTGCAGTGTGACACGGGCTATTTGACCTTGGCCCTCTGTGCACATCCTGTGAGCCGGGCTGGGAGCTTAGGACCCCGAGTGCCGGATCCCTCGGGAAGCTCGGTGGTCCAGCCTCCCTACACCTCACCCGACACACGCATACTCTCGCGCGCCTATTCCCGAGCCCATGCAGGGTTCGCCCGGGGACGAGCCCACTGGGCGCAAACCTTTCGGCTCCGTACGCCCAGGTGGCCTGAGGCTGGACTCCCCCTCCGCGCCGCTACCCTGTGCACCCGCCGGGGCCTGGGCGTCTCCCGGGGCGGGGCGGGGCCGGCAGCGGGAGGCCCCTCCCCGGGGGCGGTCCGGGGGCCGGGCGGGGGGCCGGCGGGGCTGGAGGCGGGGCGGGCGGGCGCGGGGGTGTCCCTCCCTCCCTCGCTCTCCCCGGTAAAGTCTCGCGGTGCTGCCGGGCTCAGCCCCGTCTCCTCCTCTTGCTCCCTCGGCCGGGCGGCGGTGACTGTGCACCGACGTCGGCGCGGGCTGCACTGCCGCGTCCGCCCGCCAGCATGGCCACCACCGCCACCTGCACCCGCTTCACCGACGACTACCAGCTCTTCGAGGAGCTCGGCAAGTACGGCCTGCCCGCCGCCCGCCGCGGCCCCCCACCCTGCCCCAGCCGCCCGGGCACTCTGCGGCTCCTCGCCCCGCCCCCGGGCTCTGCACCGGCCGCTGCAGCGCCCCCTCGGCCCACCCCACCCCACCCCCAGCCTTTCCCGCCCGCCGCCTCCGGGGCGCCCTCTCCCCCAGCCCCCTGCCCTGCAGTCCCCTCCGTGCCCTGCAGCAGCTGCTCGGACTGCTGCACCCCGCGCCGCCTCGGGGACTGCAGCCCCCGGACCGCTCCTGGGCGCCCTCCAGCCCCGCCCCTCCCGCACCCTTCAGTCGCTCCCCCTGCCGACCCGGCCTGCTCGGAGTCCCTTCCCCACCCTGCTCAGGAGCTCACTCTGGCCCCTGGCCCCAGGTCCCACGCGCCTGGCACTCAAGACCCTCCCCGGCTCTGCAGCTCCCACCCCGCTGCGGTGCCCGGGTGTGGGGGGGATATTGGGTGCCCGGTCCCGCCCCCCGGCTAGTGCAGCTTCCAGGATCCCAGCCCCGCTGCTGGGCAGTGCTGCGGTACCCCCGTCCCCTCCCCCCATCCCTGCAGTGGTCCCGGGAGCCGCGCGCCGCAGCCGCAGCATCCCCCTCCCCTCCGCGCTGAGCTGGCCTCTGCAGCAGCCCGGGCCCCCCCACCCCCACCCGCGGCGCGGAGCCCGGCCACTGCAGCCCCCGCCCTGCCCGCCCCCCTAGACGCTTCCAGAGCTGGAGAGTGCAAGCTCCCGTTTGGGGGCGGGGGGACGTAGGGGGAAATTATCACGGGGAAGGGGAGCTGTTGACGTCTGAGACCCGTATCCGTGTCCCTGCTTTCCCTGCTGTCAGTTGAGCCGGGATGCAGTTGACCCCCCGTTGTGGGGGGTTTGAGCCTCACTCTCCTCACCTTCCACCAGGGATGACGGAGATTTCTCTCTCTGGGGTGTACACCCTCTTTCTCATCTCCCCCTCAACTACTGCTGAGAGAAGGGCAGGGTTTCTGTTTCCTTCTCTCTCCTGGTTGTCTTGGTCGGGACTGCAGGGTTATCAGTGAGATGCAGCAGGTGTGTGTTTTAAGCATCGCCCACCAGCTCCCAATGTGCAGCCTGGGATGGGGCTACTGCTTGGCCCAGACTAGACGGGAGGGTTGGAATGGGGTGGCATGTCGCCCCACATTTGTTCAGTGTCATGAGTGACCACATCCTCCTGCGGCTGGATGGCGGTGGTCACGTTGCAGGTGTGTGTGTGTGTGTGTAATGTTGACTAAAGGTTTGATGATGGGAGCATCGCTGTCCTCAGACTTGGAGCGTGTCTGTGTCACTCTGCCCTGTTCTGTGTCCCAGTTCTTTCCCCTTCTCCCTCCAGGGGTGCTTTCTCTGTGGTCCGCAGGTGTGTGAAGAAAACCTCCACGCAGGAGTATGCAGCAAAAATCATCAATACCAAGAAGTTGTCTGCTCGGGGTGAGTGTCCCCTATCTTGGCCTCTCCCTGGGGCAAGTCTCCAAGGGTCTCGGCTTCTTTTGAAGATGCTCCAAGGGGTAGGGGATGTGTGTTTTAGCATTTGGAGAAGAGTTGGAATTTCAAGGTGGGTAGACTTGGAAGCCAGATGAAGAGTGGCATTGATTGAGAGCTGGAAGTGCTCAGACAGAACGAGGGCCACGTAGGAGATGTAGGTGGCCGCAGGGAGGAGTGGTCCCCGAGGGCTCATGGGCGCTTGGTCCTTAGGGAGGTGAGGAATATGGAGGGTGGTGGGCAGCACAGAATGGTGAGCTCTGAATTTGGGGCATTTGGAGCCTCTCCCTTTGGGGCAGTGGTAGCCACTCCAGGCCCATCCTAATCCCTGTGTCCCAGTGGTGACTTAGGATGGAAATGCAGTAAGTGAGCAGCTTTGATAAATCCAGCTTCCCCCTGCCCACCAGGCGGCAGAACAGACTCCCAAGGGAAGGAATCTGTAAACATCAGGGTAGGCTATTACTGACGAGGGCTCCTTGGGAACAAATCCTGCCAGATGAACTTGATTGTTTTTTTGATCAAATTACAAAGTTGGTGGTGCAGCAGCAGATGCAGCCTGTCCTGGGTGGAGGGTGATGCCTCACGGCCTGGAACCCCCCCAACGCTTGGTCTGGGCGGGAGCAGCACTGCCTCTGGCCTGAGGAGCACAGAAGGGCCTGGCCTTGGAGCCTGACTTGTGAGATCCTCCCGAGTACCTGAGGCCAGGAAGGTCGGGCCCTGGCTTTCACACCTAGAAGTATACTCCCTGAACCTGTATTGGGTGCTTGCCAAACTCACCTCATCTGATAGGTGTCCACCCAGCAAAGTGCTTTGTGAACAGGTCTGGCAAGTAAGGAGGTATGAGGATGGGTCGGGTCACCAAGGGCTGCAGGGTGCAGCTGGGGGACAAAGGTTATGGGACTCTAGAAAGGAATTAGGGCTGGACAATGGGATACCATAAATGCATCAGGAGCCAGGATAAATGCCCTGAGGAGATGTGGCCTGTGGTTGAGATGGAAATCTCTGGGGTAGGATATATAGTGAGATGCCCCCAAACACTCGGAGAAACTATAAAATTCCACAGAGCCGACTGACAGTGGGCTTCTGTCTCCTTGACGTCTGCTCGGGACCTGCTCTGGGACCTTTTCAGCAGGCTGCATCTTGCCCCTGGCTGGGAGGGTCTCTCTCTGTTCCCATGAGCAGGACTTGCCTTCCTGTCTTCCACTTGGCCCCCGTCACTTGCTGTTCGTGTACATTGACTATAAAGTTGTTTGTTTTCTTTCTCTTGGTACCTTGAGTCCGAGGCATTTGTTGCCATAGAGATATGTGGATGGTCGGATGCTGTCCTCCCCTCTGGGAGATGGGGGCGATGGGGGCTGGGGTCTTTGGCAGACATCCTCTGGCCAAGGGTGGAGGGTGCAGGCAGACATGGGGGTTTGAGAATGCATACTCCCCAGGAGCGTCAAAATTGGAGCTGGTGTCTGGTGTCCCCAGTCAGTGATGCAGTGCTTTGTTTGCCTCGTCCCACCAGTGTCCTCTGACCCAGGGGTTGGGGAGGAAGAGACAGGTGGGAACCGAATTCTGGGATGTGAGGATAGTCTGGTCTGGTGACAGGAGCTGCCTGCCTTGGGCTTTCACTTCTCTACACCTTCCCTGCCCACCTGAACTTCCCTCTTCCTTCCTCACCTTCCTCCTACCTTGCCCCATCTCTCCCAACCATAATCTTTCTTTCCCTGCCCAAATTGGACCAGGTTTGATTTCTCTTTGATTTTGTTCCTCAAGGAAAGAATTCTTATATAGGATCATATGCTTTAGACTGTAACTCCTCCCTCTTGCAATGGTTATACCAAGACTGGGGCTCTTTTGTGTGGCTTGTGTGCCAGGTTACTTTGAGATTGAAGCCTGGACCTGGCTGATGGGCACAGATGCCCGGAAGAGGGGTCAGGAATTCGTGAGTGCCAATAGTGTTTGGAGGTGGGAGAGTGGAGGGCATTGTCATGGAGATGGAGGGGGGCAGCTGTATGTAGGTGTGGGCCTGAGGAGGGTGAACTCCTGGGGAGGGTTGGGCCAGGGTAGCCACTGGGCTGGTGCCCATGGGGTTAGGGAGTGCAGGCCATGGCTTTCCTGTAACCTCTCATTTTACGCTGTATATTTTATAAAGGTGCAGCGGCTGGGGCTGGGTTTCACTTGTTGCTGTCTGTCTGTCTAGGGCCCCACAGGTATTGGATTTCTGTGTCTGGGAATGTGATGGGCCCACCGGGGTCATCCATGAGGATCCAAAGGGGCTTGCTGTGTTTGCTAAGTTCCCTGCCTGTTTTCTTTCTTGTTTGTCATTCTCTGCATTGCAAACCCCAAGAAAAGAAAGAGGGTCTTGAGCTGCTTCTCCTTGGCCTCAGTGGTGAGGTGGCCCAGAAGGCAGGGGAGTCAGATCTGGCTGGGAAACCTTTTGGTCTGTTGCTTCTTGTCGTTGTGGTTTCAGAGGCCCCACATCGTAGGTGGGTTCACGTGGATGTACACTGAGCTGCAGGCCTGTCTGCGTAAAGTCACATAACGTCACTCCATTTGCTTCATAAAAGTCATAGGTGTGGAGTTGGGCCTCTTCACCGAGCCCTGGGTTCCAAGCTTAGTTCCGCTAGGCCCAAGGAAGCATTTAAAATAGGCTTGGATGCAGGAGCTAGTGGGCCAGGTGATGGCAATGATAAGTCGTTATTTTAAGATTTAAGAGCACTCCCTCCAAGGAGCCTGAGCCCTTATGTCTTTTTTTATTTTTAAATCTTCATATTCCCTTCTTATCTTTATTCATATGCATACAGATTTTCACCTCGTGGAGCATAAAATTTTATATCCTGCTTTCTTTGCTTATATCCAAAGCATTTTCCCATATTGCTACAGTTGAAGGGCAAATGGTTCTTTCACTCTCCCATATAGTTTAGGATTTATCCTTGGAAATGTGAAAATCCTAAGAAGCCTCTGGATTTGGAACATTCATCTGGATTCCCGTTGGTTTCACTAAGATGAATATTGGAGTAGTACCCTGGGCCTCACTAAGAGACACTACCAGAAACAGTATTATGAAATCTGTCGTGGCACTCACCTTATTTATTTGTTTTTATACAATTAAATTATTTTTGACTGTGGTAAAATACATACATAACATAAAAACCATTTTAACTGTAAGTGGACCATTCTCTGACATTAAATACAGTGACAATCCTGTGTAACTTTCACCACTATTTCCAGACTCTTTACATCATCCCAAACCAAAACTCCTGTTCATTTAGCAGTGACTCCCCGGCCCCCACCCCCCACCCCTTCCCTCATAGCCACTGTTTGCTTTTTTTTTTTTATCAAAGACTTTATTTATCTATTCGTCTATCTATTTATCTATTCGTCTATTTATCTATTCGTCTATCTATTTATCTATTCGTCTATTTATCTATTCGAACCCGGGCCTTCCATATGGTAAACGGGAGCCCCACTGGTTGAGCCACAGCCGCTTCCCTACTGTTTGCTTTTTGTCTCTATGAATTTGCTTATTCTAGGCATTTTATATAAGAGAAATCATACAATATTTGTCCTTTTGTGACCAGCTTATTTCACAACTTGATGTCTTCAAGGTTCATCCATGTTATCATATGTGCCAGCACCTTCTTTTTAAGGCTCAATAATATTCTGTTGTCTGGACAGACCACATTTTGTTTATCCCGTCATCTGTTGTTGGACACTTGGGTTGCTTCCCCCTTTTGGCTATGGTGACTAATGCTGCGATGAACACTGGTGTGCAAATAGCTGTCCTGGTCCCTGCTTTCAATTCTTATTTATTGGTTTCATCTGGATACCCCATGTGAAGAAATTTGTATCCAAGTGAAATGTAAGCAAAAGGTTTCCTCTTCCTGAGGCCCTGGGAGGTTAGGGTAGGGAGCATATCTGTTTCTTTACTTCTGTGCAGGCAGGGCAGGCAAAGTGCCTGCCATATACTGAAGACATACAGGTTAAATGGCTGCCTTCTGGCTTTGGCTTCCAGGAATTTCCGAGTCAGATTGCTGGAGCCCTTGCACCCCACTGCTGGATTGGGTTCCTCCTTTCTATGCTGGGAACCAGGCTGCAGGTCTGCCCTGGGTTCTGGAGCAGAGGACAGATGAGGCTTTCAGGGAGAATCCGTCTCATGCCCCTCTCCTAGCTTCTGGGGGCTTCGGCAGTTGGCAGCGTTCCTGTGCTTGGGGCATGAGGTGAGGTGAGTGATGTAGGGAGATAGAGTAGCTTATAGTTCTTCCTTCCCTGTCATTAACGGCCCAGTAGGGCCACTGTTGAGACTTCCTATAAACGATGATTTTTAAATTTAGTGTGTGTCAGAATCACTTGAGTACTGGTCAGAAATGCAGATTCTTGGGCTCTACCCCCAGAGATTCTCCTTCATGAGTGGCCCAGTGAATTTCCTGCAGGTGGCCGGCCCATGAGCTACACTTTAAGAAATATGTTCTAAAACCAGCAGCAGCAGAAACAGTTGCTTTTGCAGTGCTCTGTGGGATTTGCCCCACACACCTTGGCCCAGCCTTCTCCAGGCTGCGTCTCTGCTGGTAGGTGGCCATCTGTGCACATGGGCTCTTCTATGATTAGGGGCCTCTAGCCGGGGCCCCCAGTTGGAGCGTCTGTCCGTGTCAGAGGCTGTGGCAGGCAGAGTGGCATGTTAGCTACCAGAAGGGCAAAAGCTATCCCTTTCTGGGTCCAGCTGGCCCTGGGGACTGAAATGGGATCCCCCCTGGGTGGTGCCAGCTGAAAGTCCCTGCCCCCTTAGCACTGGCCTGAGTAGCCCCCATGACATTTGTGTCCCTTGTGGTGTCTCCAAGTGAGACTTTCCCGTTAAGGATCTGGGTGGAGTGAAGGGAAGAGAGGGGAAGGTGAATGGCAATGGAGGGCGGGGGCTGGGGGGAGGGAAGAGAAATCCTTGCAGCACTGGAACGCTGGGACTCGAGGAAGCATTTAAGGAGGTTGTGTGCAAAGCTGTGCTTTCCTCCTGAGGATAAAACAGGCCAATTTCTGTTAACAGAGAAGTGAGCATCCTGTACCTAAGTGATTGAACTTCTCTGACTTGTCTCCCTGGGCCAAGGCTTACACTGGGCCAGTTTCACCACACAGTTGTGACGTGAGCTGTGTGACTTAGCTCCCTCCACACGGGCCTGTCACCCCGCCCTCCCAGAGTGACTTTGGGCACTGGTGTCCTGGGGTGGGGATGGAGGTTGGAAGGTGACCCCATCCCTTAGAAGAGGCCTCCACTTTCTCCCTCCAGCTTGCTCTGGTCCCTTGTCACGATTCTTTTGTCAGAAGCCATGCTTTGAGCTTCAAGGCTGAGCTGAAACCCTAGAGGTGAGTGCCTGAGCCCATTCTCTCCTGGGGCTGGAGACCAAAGGGGAAGAGCGGTGTGGCCAGCTCCTGTCCCCCGTCTATGCTTGTTGCTCTCTGCTCAGCCTTGGCAGCCCAACAAGGCCTGATCCCATGGGTGCCAAAAGGCTGGTGACAGGCACTTTGCACCTCTTGAGTGCCTCTTGGCAGAGGTCCTTTGTCATCTGCCCACAGCCAGCCAGACCTACCCCAACGCCACTGGGGAAACCAAGGCACAAAGAGTTTGCTGGGGTTTTTTTTTTTTTTTTTTGGTTTGGTTTTGGTTTTTGAGCTTTAGGGAATGCCAATGACTTTGCCAGTGCTCAGACCCCAGCACCTGCTGGCCGTATGTTCCTTCTCTTACCCCTTGGCTCCTCCTTTCCAAACAGGTTCTGGGATTCTGTACCTCTGCTGCATCCTGCTGCGCCACCCCCACACCTCTCCATCCAGGCCCAGGGCTCTAAGCCCAGAGGAGCAAATCCCTCCTCGTGGCTGGGGTGGCACTGCTCTTGCCTATACCCACCTCGCTGGGCATGTGGCAGGGTTTTTCCAGACACCTCACCCCCTCCAAACACCATCTCTACTTTCTGGGCCCCATTGACAGCCGCAGCCTCCCATCTGCTCCCCTTTTTTTCTTCCCCCTCCCCCTCCCACCCCTCCACCCCACCCCACCCCCGCTTGCTGCTGCCCTGGGAGGAGCTATTTTTAGGGGCTGCTTCCTGGGATGTTTTACTTGGGGCTGGTTACCATGAAGGAAATGTCACCAAAACAGTGGGCAAAATCTGCAGACACCAGGAGCTCTGCTGGGGGCCTGGAGAACTCCGCGGCGACCCCAGCTTAGCCCTCGGGAGTGGTCAAGGTGTCCAGAGGCAGAGCTTTGCCTTCTTGGGGCTTGATGGTGACCCCGTGGTGTTTTTTCCGTCAGGGCTGGTTTGGGAGGCTTTAGCTATGGGGCACTTCTTGGTGCCGCTTTCCTTTGCCTCCTTCAGTTAAGCTTCCCTTGTCTTGAGATGTGAAGTCCTAAAGTCAGGTCTTTGTGCCGCCCAGTTGAGACCCTTTGAGTTCCAATGAAAGGGAAGGTGATGCTAGGTTAAGAGACAGCCTTGGGGTGCTCGGGTGTGTTTCAGGCTCTGTCCCACTGTCTTCGCAGCCCTCTACTAGGCCTGGGTGGAGGGTGTGAAAGAATGAGAAGCCAGGGCCCCTGCTTTTACACTGTGGATGGAGGATGGACTTGCCTCTGAATCGGAGACCGCACCTCTAGAGTGAGAGCCAAAGAGGAAGGCGTGTGGCACCACAGTGTCAGGGTGGGGTTGATGGGATTATGGCTTGAGATTCCCATGGGTCCAGCCCAAGGCCCGGGGCTGTTTATAAGCAGCTGGGAAAGGTGGATTATGATAGCAAATCCCTGGGCTGCGCTTGTTTCTGCTCTTCACAGCGATGCCCCTGAGGGGCCTAGGTCAGGACCTCTGCTGCTTAGGAAGGAGGTGGGGGGTGAAACGGGCTTTGCTGAAGAAGGTGTCTCCTGACCCACTCTGGGTTCACGGGCACTGGCCTGTGAAACATCTACTGAAAAGTCAAGGGTCTCATTGAGATGGGAACTGAGGGAGAGTCCTAGCCAAGGTAGGGTTAGGTGTCCTTTTCCACTTACAAAGGGCTGTGTGTTTAGGTGGAAGCAGGATCGTGTTCGAAGCTAGTGCTGGCATTTGTGGTTTGAAAACAATATCCCTAAATCAGTGGCACATCCCTGGCAGGGGCATGGAGAACTCTGTGGCACACCCTGCCCTGGCTCTGCGATCCTGGAAGGGGGCAGGAAAGTGCATTTGGAGTGACCTCTCTCTTGGTTTTGGGCCTCTGCCCCCACCCGCCCTTGCAGCAGCACCCTATCTCCCTCGCAATCTGCTTCCTCTTTTCTGCCTCTCTTGGCGCATCTGGCCACTCCTTGCTGCCCTTCCTGTGACTCTCAGTGCCTTGGTCCAAGTCTGGAAGCACCGGGGCAGGGAGTGGGCGAGGCAAGGCTTCCAGGGACCCTTGTTTCCCAGGGCCTCTCTGTTGCCCTGGGCGGGCTGTTGAGGGAGGGCCAGGGCAGGTCCCGATGATGGCAGCTTCTGCTTTCTGCTCCTGTTGCCACCTCCTGTTGCTGTTGAGGGGGAAAACCTTGCACAGCCCTGTGGTTGGAGCTGGGCTGAAGGCCGGCAGGGGGTGGGTCTCTCCCTGGCAGGAAGTGGCCCTGTGCAAAAGCGGGAAGTGGCTGGTTGTCAAACAGGAAGGGGGGGCTGGGCTGTGTGAAGGGGCGGGGATGAGCCTGGTAGAAAGGTAGGTGGAAAGAGGGTCAGCCTTGGAAGGTCTGAGCTGCTTTCTAGAAACAGCGAGCTCGGCAGTCACTGGGAGGTGGGAGGCTGCCTTGGTGACAGGAGCATGGCTGGTGTGTTATCATCTTTGGGATACCAAGCTGAGGCTCAAGTGCGATTCAGTGGCCTCGCCCCTTTCAGGGTTGGGATGCTGCTCTCAGCCAGGGCAGCGCTGGCCGTCGGGAAAGATGCTCTATGAACTGTTACCTTGTTCCCAAAATGCAGCTGCTGCTGGGGTGGCGCACTCTGCTTTTTCCCAGCCCTGGAGCTGCTGCCAGGACGGGGAGTGTGGGGCAGGACAGGAGACAACAGCTGGAGTGGCTGGGGGAGGGCCAGGCGGTGCGTGGTGCAGGGAAGCAGGGACAGCGTGGTAGGCAGAAACCACACGGCTCATTGAGCTTCTGGATGGCAAGGTGCCACAGCCAGCGAGGCCGAAGGAGAGGAGGGATGCTGCCAGCAGGGGCCCTCCAGGGCTGTCCCCTCTGAGGAGCCTTCATTGCTAACCCTCCCCTGCAGGCTGCAGACACTGGGCCCCCCAAAATGGGGTTTGGGAGGAGCAAACCACACCCCCAGGAAGGCTGCAATGGAGGACTTCCTTGTGGGGGGCCCAGAGGCCAGGTCAGAGGCTTCAGTGGGTGTTGAGGGGAGAGTGAGTCCCGCCCTCTCCGTGTCTCTGGAGTTAATGACAGCCACGGCCTTGGAGACCTCCTCCACCTTATCACTGGGCTCTGGGAGAGGGCCAGGTGCCATGGCAGATCCTTTACCCGAATTCCGTAATCCTCAGGTGCAGCTAGCTCCTTTTTTTTTTTTTTTTACTATCTCCATTTTAGAAGGGGGGAATCTTCCTCAAGATACATGCCTGGCTCCCTCTCAGCACCTTTGGATCCTGACTCAAATGCCGCCTCCTTGGCAAGGCCTTTCCCGACCACCCTACTTAAATTTACACTTCCTTGCTCTGTGTTTCTGCATAGCACTTGCTCCCATTAGCATGCCATTGGTTTTCCTCTGATTTTCTAGCCCCCATCCCCTCCACCCCACTAGAATGGCAGCTCTATGAGAGCAGGGGTTTTCCTCTGCTTTGTCACTGCGTTGCCCCCAGTGCCTGTCATGTAAGCATCCATGTTTTTGAGTGAGGGAAAGAGGCTCGGGTGGGCTCAATAACTTGCCGGACGTAGCAGTGCTGGGACTTCATCCAGGGCTCTCTGACTCCAAAAAATGATGTGTAGGTTGCTGTGCTCCGTGGCTTAGAATCGGAGTGAGGGTGAAGGTGCAGTCTTGGGGCTCAGGGAAGACGTGGGGCTCACCCAGAACCCCAGCTCCTTGGGGTTAGGGACGTACTCAGTGGCTAACGAGGATGCTGCGGGCCCTGGGCAGCTCCTTCGAGGAGCTGGGAGTGTGCGACTATGGCTCTCCTCTCCCTGCTCTGAGTCACTGGTGGAGCCAGAGCTCCCTTATTTTTAGTGCTGCTGCTGCTGCTGTTGGGCTGTAACCATTAGCCAGTAAGAGACTTAGGGGAGGAGATAAACATTCAGCTCCTGGGCCTTCCCCTCAGCTGCCACCTCCGCACGGCAAGATGCTGTTCGCCCTGCACCTGCCCAGGCAACCAGACCCAGACTTCAGGGTTGGAGGGTGATGGGGGGAGGGTCAGGAAGAGGGCAGGTGGGTCTGCTCTCTTTTTGGGGCTGCTCGCTTGGTATCTCCATCCCAAGTCTGGGGGTCGGGGAGGGAGATGGGGTAGCCCCAACATCCTACCAGCCAGACCTGGCAGAAGCGGGCCGTCTTGCCACCATGTGGTGCCAAAGCTGCTTCCCGGACCGCCCAGCTTCTGAAAGTCCCTAAGCTTGGGACCCAGGGATTCTTGGCAGTAGATGAGTTGGAACTTACCTGGGGTCCTCCTCATTGTGTCCTGAGAGGAGCAGGGCTGCCCATGGGCCATGTCAAACCCGAGGGTGGGAAGGAAGGCCTGACCCAGCTCTTCAGGCATCTGGGGTGGATTAACGGGGCAGCAGGAGCTAATCTCTGCCTGTCCCCACCCCCTTCCTCCACAAAGCAGAGCCAGCACTGGAGGGAATGTCTAGGACAAAGCTGGAGGTGGTTGGTGAAACCATAAATATTAAGTCCTTCTTGTCTCTAATACCTGTATTCTCTCAGACTGGCAGGCCTGGGTTTGCATCCCAGTCCCATCCCTTTCCTGCCATGGGACCTTGAGCAGGATGTTTCACTTCTCTGGGCCTCAGTTTCACCATCTGTAAAACAGAGTGAGCGTAGCACCTACCTTGTGGAATGGCTGTGAGGGTTCAGCGCATCATGGGAAACTTTACCGAGCTCTGTTTTTTAGGGTAGAGATGGGGTAGGAGAAGCTGCAAAAAAGGGCAGCAGCAGGCACTTTTGGCAGGTGTGGCCGTGAAGGCCTCTGCCTGGGCCTGTGAGAAGTCAGGGTGAATTGGGCTGCAACCCCAAAGCCTAGAGTCTTTAATCATTGCCCTCACTCTTCTTTATCCATTCACCTGATGATCATAACAGAGTGGGGGAGGAGGAGAGCTCTCGGTTCAGACTACCAACACCTACCACCTAGCTGTGTGACCCTGAGCAGATCACTCTACCTTGGCCAGCCTCAGTTTCCTCATTTGTAATGCAGTGGAGCTAAGCAGATCCCCTCTTTCCCAGGGATTCATGCCTCTGCCTCGTACCTCGTAAACGCTGAGTAAACTGAGTTATTACTATCTCTTTATTCCTGGTAAACACTTGCTAAGTCCCTGTTCACAGAAGGAACTCTGCAAGACACGACTCAGAAAGGCCCCTACTTAGAAAGCTCGTGACCAAAAGATGTGATAATGTGCAGTGTGCAAGTCCCGAGTGGTGCTGCCGGGGATGGGGGAGGGGGTCATGGGAGGGAGAAGTCACATCTGCTGATGGGGCAGGGAAGACTTGAGGAACGGGGTGGCTTTTGTCAGGATGGCAGCAAGTAGAGGTGGGAAGGTAGAGCGGGCAGGCCTCCTAGGCCTCCTGGCTTTTGCATTGCATCCTCCGTCTCCACTCTCTGGAGTTCTGCCTTCCAGTGGGAGGACTTGGCCAGTGCAGCTCACCTGGGCCTGGGGGCTTTCAGGGACCCTGTTCCCTTCACCGAAGCAGAGTTAAAAGCACCTGGCGGTCAGAACTCAACAGCATCAGGCAGCCAACAAAATCCTGGGGAGAAACGGGGTTTGTGTTACCATTTCTCTTTCTGTAAAATGGACATAATGATAGTACCTACCTCATAGGGTTGTGATGAGGTTGAATTAAGAAATGTATCTGCCTGGTGCAGAAGTAAGCACTATTATTTTTTTTAAATCATCATCATTGTCATCTTGATCTTCATCATTTTTATCTTTTTTTATCTTCATCAATGATTAAATAAGAGAATATGAGCAAAACTGTCAGCTCGGTGCCTGGCAACATGGTAGGTGCTCAGTAAAAGTTAGGCATTATTAGTATTTCTAATGGGAGTGTTTCTGAAACCCCTGGCCCAATGAAATCCCTGCTCTTGTGGAACAAGCACCAGCATTTTGAATTAAAGTCTTGGATTCTAATACATGTTCTGCCACTCACTGGCTTCAGGTGTTTCACCTCTCTAAGTCATTTCCTTATCTGGAAAAGGTGATTGTTAATACCTGTCTCTAAGGAGTGCCATGACAGGCTGCATCAATTTGGCAAAACATAAAAAGTGTGTAGTCGGTGTAAGCTTTATATCAATGTTAAATTTCTTGAACTTGATAGCTGCACTTAAGGTGGTTACATAAGTGAATATCCTTGTTTGTAGGAAATGTACATGGCAGCATTAAGTGTTCAAGAAGCATGATATATACAACCTACTCTCAAATGTTTAGAAAACAGGTGGATGGAGAGAATGTTACGGTAAATGTGGCAAAATAAAAGTTGGTGGATCTGGGGTGGGGGGCAGATATGTTGGAGTTCTCTATATGGGTTTTGTATTATTTTTGCAACTGTCCTGTAAGTTTGAAATTATTTCAAACTAAGATGTTTAAAAAAAAAAAATGTGCATAGTCAGTGCCTAAGAGTTGAAGGAACAAACAGCCAGGTGACCACACATAGAACAGACGGTTGATGGCTTTTGTTTTCTCTCTTCTGCTTTTAGATCACCAGAAACTAGAGCGTGAGGCCCGAATATGCCGACTTCTGAAACACCCAAACATTGGTAAGTGCCTCTGCACGAGCGTTTCTCAGGTGCTTGGGAGAAGTGGAAAGAACAGAGTCGCCACTTCTGCCTGCAGCCCCCCTCTACCCACAGGTCTCCGCCTGGTGTCTTTTTTTTTTTTTTTTTTTGCCCAGGCAGAATGGCAGCTGTGTCTTGCTCAGAATTCTGGAACATTCTGAGGATCTCTATCCCTGCGGTGCCATCTCAGGGTGGGGATGTGAGGGCTCAGCATAGGTTTCTGCCTCCTTCCCTCCTCATCCCCTTCCCTCCTGGGGCTGAGTTCCAGTGTCCTCAGGGTGTGAGGCTCTGGACTAAGTAGCCTGCCAGCTTCCCTCCCGGGAGGCAGCCACAGCCATCGTGAAAGGCTCAGGATTTTGTTTCTGGACTTGAAAGAGTTTTGTTCCTGTTGCAGTGTCGCGCACACCCCAGAGGTTTCCATGGCACTCCCGTTTGTCTTCCCCAGAGCCAGGAAAGCAAGCTGCCCTCCTGCCTGGCTTCCCCAGAGAGGGGATGGCAGGAGCCACTCAGATGGGGAAGGAGGAAAATGAAGAGGATTCCTCCCTGCTCCCACCCTAACTGGAGGGACAGGAGCTCATTGTTTGTTGCTATAAAGCCTGAGGAGGTTTGCCTGCCACAACCCACTCCAACTCAGTTTTACATTGTTCAGCTGAAAAAGTCTTTGGCAAAATAGTTGGCTCCGATTTAGTGCTCCTTGCAGAAAGGACAGAAACTGGGCTGTCTGCTATGTCTGAACAGAAAGCCCAGTCTTGACTTGAGGCAGTGCGGGGAGCATCTCCTAGGTTTTCCCTGAAAGCCCCGAGTCATCACAGAGGGTGGACATGTGTTCTGTGCTCCTTAGACATGGCCTAAATACCCAGGGGGCTCCCACAGAGCCCCGGAGGGCGGCCCACTCCGCTTTGTCAGCTGAGAGGGCTGGGAGGTGACTTGTCAGAAGCTTGATGCTTCTTCTGAAATTACCCAGCCTCTGGCTTCCTAGATCTCAGGCTAAAAACACTCAACGTGAGCTCTTACATGGAAGCTCCGAGGTCGTCCTCCAGCCCAAGGGGAGAGGACCAGCTCTGAGGTAACCAGAACTGAGACCATGCAGGGCTTTATAGATCAAAATCAGCAGCTTGGATTACATCCCGAAGCAGATTGGCACAGTGGTGCTCAGCTCTGCCTGGTGCCATGTACAGTGTACAGGGGCCCCTCAGAGTCAGCACCGCTCGGCCGATGGCTCCTGGCCTCGGAACTGCTGGAGCTCCTGGGTGGTCTCTGAGGTTAGACCCTTACCCGAAAACGGCACAGTGGGGACCAGCGTGTGGCATTTGGTTGTAGAGAAACAGCAGAGAACACCTAGAAGAGCATTTGCAAATTCAGGCATGTTTTGTTTGGCTGGCTCCATGGTCTAAAAATATTTTGATTATTTGCCAATATTTAAAAATGAGATTTCACGTTTTAAAAAAATTCTGTTTCCCGGCCTTTCGTATCAGAAGGGTTGGTCCCGCTGAGCCTGTGTCCGTATGTGGCAAGACTCAGCTGGAGTTCCCTCCGCCCGCCGGCCCCTGACCCTGACGCTCCTTGTCCGCTCACGTGTGCGTGACCTAGTCTCTGTAGGCTTTGTGAGTTGTGACCTATGACCTAGAGGTTCCAGAACAGGAAGAAAAGCACATGGGTGACGAGAGCTACCCACAAGCACAAAAACAAGCCTGTGCTGACCATCCCATCCTGGGTCTCAGTGTCTGAGGACAGTAACTCCTTTCCTTTATGCTCCTCATGGTCACCTAGGACAGCACCGGTGGCCGTCCTCACACAGAGAGGAGAGGGGTGGGGGCTTATGGGGGAGCAGAACCCCCTTGGCATCCCCCATGACACAGGCGTGCTTGACCACAGAAGGGTCAGGGTGCAGTGAGGACCATCGAGGATGAAAATGGGATTCTATGGGGGAGAAAAAACCTCCTTTGTACGTATTTCTAGAAATTAGATATGTACTTTTTTACCTCTTAGGCTTTATTAGGTGTAGCCTTTCCTTTTACCAGCCGTCCCCAGCTCAGGGCAAAGACCAACAGGAACCATCTCTTCCAGCAATCACTGGATTAGGAAAGCAGTGAGACCCAGGACTGGCCAGAACCTGATTGCCTAGAATTCACTGTGCCCCCACTTCATAACTGCCCCACATCCTCAGAGATGTAGATCTGGGGCCCTCTCCTGGGGTCAAGGACATGGAGAGGGAAGGGTAACTCAGGGCTGTGTCCTGGGAGAGCTGGCTGAGCTCTCTGGTTCTGGTGGAAACCGGGGTTCCTGGAAATGTGGGGGGAGCAGCAGGTCTAGGAGGCGGCAGTTGCCATGGATTCCGACCTGGCTCGTGGCGGCAGTGGAGGCAGTTTTGTGCCCCTCATTCACCATTCCTCTCTTCCCTCCCCTGCTCCGCCGTGCAGTGCTGTGGCCCTTTGGGCATTGGCCTCTTTAACTCCATGCTGCGTAGAGTCAAGCCATGGAATGGTGCAGGGCTGGAGAAACTGAGAGCAGAGAGTGCGTCGCCAGCCTCTGGTTGCTGTCAGACTCGGAGGCACTTGATTTTAGAAGGGGTATGAGCTGCAAGGGACCACGCAGCCCCAGTTTCCTCCCTAATAGATATTCTGTACCAGGAGTCAAAAGCCTGTTCTGAGGCCTGTGGCCAAACTCAAAACAGCCCTGGGAGAGGGGCCAGAGGTGGGGCATTGAGAGCAGAGGACGGTGGTGGTGTGATAGTCTGAAGTCTGAGTGGAGTGTGCCCTCCCTGTGATGTGCTCGCTCCCTGCTCTGAATTCCTCTAATGAATAGACTCTGTCTCCCTGCATGCTGAGCTGCCCCAGCAGTTTCAGTCACAGTCCAGCATTGTGGTACTTAATGCTCCTGTGAATCACCTAGGGATCGTGTTAAAATTCAGGTGCCAGCTGATGCTGATGCTGGCCCACGGACCACACTTGGAGAAGCAAAGGTTTATGGTGTGGGCTTTGGTGTCACATCCACCAGGCTCAGATCCAGAATTCGCTGAGTTAGCACCTGTGGCCACCAGCAAGGTATTTAACCTGCCTGCACCTCCATTTTGTTATCTGTGCCCCCTTCATGGAGTCATTCCGAGTGAGCAAGGGAGGCCTAGAAAATGAAAATTCAGGCTCTCAGGAGTGAGCTCTCCTAGACCCCCTGCCCAGCTCAGCTCACACGTTTTTTAGGCAGGGCTGCCATTTGTCTTAGAGCCAAGGCCCATGAAGCCAATGGTAAATTTAGCTAAAACAGTTGCAAAGAAAAAGAAGGAAAGTTGTTTTTTTGTTTTTTTTGTTTTTCATGACTGCAGCTCCTAAATCCCTGCCTGAGGCAGCGAGTCCTGCCCACCTGGCTCCGGAGTCCTGCCGGGGGAGTGCTCAGTCCCCTGCCAGCCCCTGCCAGCCCTGTGGCAACAGGACCTCCTTCCCACCTGGTTACTGCCGCAGACATTTGCAACACTTTTTTCCGTGCATTTTTTGACAAGGATTTGTTAATTTAAATGTGGAATTACTGTTGCGCAGTTTTAAGGAATTGGCAATAGCCCCAATGTTTGGGTCGTGGCTTTGTCAATCCCTAAAGGTATAAAACATCAAGAAAAGGTATCTAGGTGTTTCAGACTCTCCTTCATTCCTCTCTTCCAGTTTTTAAAGAACGATAATTAAGTTTATTGCTGAAACTCAGTAAATACTTTATTGTCATTTTTCTAGACTAGACTTAGAGATTATCCGGCTCTCCTTGGCCTCAGGGATCCCTCTCCTTCTCGTGGAATGAGCTGGAGGTCACAGCATCTCCTTGCACACCCAAAGACCCTTTACTTCCACATTTGTGGCTAGTTGAGCGCTTGTGTGGCTGCTGGTTTGAAACCTGTCTCTCCGTTTGCCGGGCGTCGCCGTGGTGGCCGGGACGTGCCTGTCTTCATGGCCCGTGGGTAGCACATCCAGCTGTGCGGACTTCAGAGCAGACACCTCGTTGGCATGGTCGGTGGAATCGGTGCCAGACTGGGACGTGGGCAGATTGGAGCTCCTTTGCCCAAAAGGGTCTGGAGAGAGCCACTCCCCGGTGGTTCTGTCATATCGAGGTGTCAGCTTGTCTTGCCTTCCAGTCCCGGTTCTGCCACTCAATATGGCCTCAGGCAGGTTTCCTTTTGAGCCCCAGTTTCCTCTTCTGTCAGATGGGGGTGATCGCCGTGCCGACCCCACAGAGTTAACCTGAGGATTAGATAAAAGAACACAGCAGTTGGCACCTAGGGACAGCTCAGATAAGTGTGAGGGATTCTCGTTTTCATCATTACAGTCCAGAATTTGCTGGGTAGGAGCTTAGGATGGCGCAGTCCAGTCTCCTCTGGTTCCCAGTTCCTTCCTAATTTTCCTTACCAATTCAGCTAAAAGGGATGATAGCCTTAGTCCTCCTCACCTTGGGGGGGCACCTTCCTCTGGGCGCACTTCAAAGTCTTGCTCTGGGCTGGGTGGCCCAGAAGGATGAGTCGCCTCTGTGGCTTCTCCCTTCTAATTCCCAGCTCTGCCTGGGCTCTGTGTGTGGCCTCCCCGGTGACTCCAGGTCTGGGTGCAGGCAGGTGCTGGAGCTCTTTGCCCTGCTGTGCCAGGGTCAGGGGTAGGCCATGAAGAGGGGGACCGGGGGAGGGGGGAGGCAGGGCTGCTCAGAACGATTCCCCCGGGAGAGGTTGTTAGTGAGCACCGTGCCTGCCATCCTGCTCACTCCCCATCCTGCTGCTGTTAGTCACCTCTCTAATGAAGCCAGTCTTGAACTTCTGGGACAGCTGATTTCCAGGGGATTATTTGTATTACACACGTTAATGCTTTTTAATAGCAAATTTTTAATTAAATGGAAAGTCCTTTTGGAAGCGAGGAAGCGCAGCTGCAGCAGAACTCTGTGTGAGGCCCCGAGTTAGGCCAGGGGGGCACAATCCACCCTGCTAGTTGGATGGGAGGGAAGCAGGGGTCTGGCTGTGGCTCCTTCCGCCTGTCCTCAGAGCCCTCCTCTGTCATCTGCCAGCCTAGGAAAGCATGAACTTTTTGCCAAAGTATAGGGGAGAACAGTTTGAGGAGAAGGGATTTTAGGAGAAGTACCCCTTGACCCTGTTGGTGACTCCTAGAAATACTGAGTTTAGGGTGGAATTTTCGGATTGAGTAACCAGATCAAATGAGGTGGGCCATATGAAGTATAAACAATCGGTAGGACCTGGGTCCAGCTCCAGCAGGCCTCCAGTTCCTCATTTGCCATGAGAGGAGCACAAGGCAGGGTGGTGGTGATGGGTGAGTGCTTCAGGTTAGCTGGAGCCTGTGTTTTGTATCAGTGCTAACTTTGCTTTGGGGGGAGGTGATGTAGGGAATCCCTCAGACCTGATGACGCTCTCTAACGATGGAATTGGAAGCTGTCCTTGGGTGTGGTTGGCAGTCTAGGCCTGCCAAGGAAGAGACCCGGTGACATCTTGGTATCCAAGAACTTCACCAGTTGGTTTAGTATCGGGCCATTCCTTAAGCGCCCTGTGTGCCAGGTGCCCCTGTACTGCCCAGGATTCGGTGCAAAGGTCAAACAGAGGTTCTCTGTCAAGAGAGTGCAGGTGAGGGAAGGGAGGGCTGGGACTGTCAGCCAAACCTCGAGCTGTATTTGCATTCGAATGACGCTCAGGGGTTGGCATTTAACCCAGAGGTGGCTTTGTGGGCAAAAAGCTTGACAAGGAGACCTCAGAAGACATTAGGTTGGTTTTTTGCCCAAGAGCTTTGGAGGCGGGGAGTGGGAAGAGATTCTGCTCTCTAGCCTTTCCTTGCAGTTGGCAAATGGCCCCGGTCTCCCCCAGGCAGTGCCCCCCTGGACCAGTCTGTGATGCTGTGATAACCACATGCGTGAGAAATCTCTTCTGGGCCTTGTTTCTTTGTCGCCTGGGCAAATGGAGCTACCTGACATTTCTTACAGGAATTAATGGTTTAGACCAGTCTTTGGAGTCAAGAGAGAGCTGGGTTCGCATCTTGACCCACCTCTCGGAAGCATTTTGGCCTTTGGTGAGGTACTTTGTGTCACTGAGCCTGCAGTTTCATCATCAATGAAATGAGAATAATACTCATCTCGGGGTGGTTGCCCAGAATAATCAACTCCTTGAGGGCACGGACTAAGTCTGTCCCTCCTGAATCCCACCACCCAGCAGAGCCCAGCACCCAGCAGGCACTCAGTAAATGCTTATGGAATCAGTACTGTACGTAGAAAGCCTAACACAGGGCCTGGCACATCGCAAGGACTTAATCAACAGTGGCTGTTCCCATTGTCTGACTGCACCATTCTCACCCTCATTCCCCATCTTTCTGCCCCTCCCGTAATTCCCTCTCCTGACAGAGCTCCTGGGCTTTCCTGTCTTGTCATGCTCTGTGCCCTGCGGCCAGCTTTGCTCTCATCTGCTTCATGCCGTCCTTTTCCCAGGACCACAACCCCTATGGAGGGAGTCCTGCCTTTCTCCTTCATGTCTCACTTCTTAGTCCCGAAGCTTCTGTCTCTTGCCTCAGGAGGGTCCGGTTGCGTCTCTCCGCCCCTGGCCGCGAAGCCTCAGCTTGGGGGGCGTGGGGCATGCTGCTCCTTCTCGCTGCCCCGTGAAGGAAGCCCCGTGAAGCTGACAGGATGGACAGGAGCGGGCTGCTGAGAAGGAGAGGAGTAGGGCTTCTGAGTTTCCTCTCTGTTAATCTCTGTCCCATCTCCTCTCTTGCAGTGCGCCTCCATGACAGTATTTCTGAAGAAGGGTTTCACTACCTCGTGTTTGACCTGTAAGTGCCACTTTCTGAGGATGTTGGCTGCCTTCCCCTCCAGCCGGCTCAACGTGAAGGCTGGGCAAGAGGCCTTGGCCAGGGATATGGCCTCTGCCGAGGGTCCTTCTCCTTTGCCTAAGCAAAAGATTTGCTTTTGAACTTCCTCTGGTAATGGGGCAGATTACTGGCCCAAAGCCCCCGAGGAGGTCTCGTAGCTCCTTCAGGATCTCCCAGAGCTTAGAATCCCAGGAATGGTGTTTCTCCAGCATTTCTGTTCAGCAGCACACCCCGTGCAGATGCTTTGTTCTTGTTTCTTGGTGTGTTGTCCTTAGTGGAGATGAAGAATCGAGCTCTTGGCATGACCGTAACAATTCTAGGGAATTGAAGTTAGCTTTTACTAGCTGATATCTGGCCTCCAATTGGTGTCTCCTCCACTTTGGTTGTGGTTTTAATATCTTAAAAGTGGCTCTTCACCTTCTGGAAACTCCTCTCCAGGATTTTCAGGGTCGGGGCTCTGTGTCCTTGGTCTCGTTATCCTTCACCTTCGGTAGTAGGTCTATCCTCCTCGGGCAGCTGTATCTTAGTATTCACACTGGTCTCCACCAGCAGCTGTGACTTTCTGGGTAGGTCATTTGTTTCTTGTCTTTTAGGTTCCCATATTTTCATCTTTGCCTGAGTGTTAGCTGTAGAAACAGAAATGTCCAGAAAGAGGGGAAGGATGATCCCCTAAGGAAGGGCCCTAAGTAATTGAATGCTGCAGAGTATCCTGGGCTCTCTGACAAGATGCATGTAGAGTTGGGGTTTCTCTGAAACAGCGTGTCTGACTGTCCCCTGGTTGGACACTGGGGTTGGCTGGCTGACCCTTCCTCTGCTGACATTCTTCCTCTGTTGCAGTGTCACCGGTGGGGAGCTGTTTGAAGACATTGTGGCCAGAGAGTACTACAGCGAGGCCGATGCCAGGTGAGGCTAGGGACCACTCCTGATTTGAGGAGGCCTCTGGAGTTTGGGATTGAAACAAGTCTTGGCCACCTCGGGGGACCACCCTTTGTTCCTGTTTGAAGAGAAGAGCTCTTATCTAGAGAAAGCATCTGTAGAGCTGTCCTAGGGCTGCATTCTTTGAGCAGTATTCCAAGTTAAGATTCAGGACTCCCAGGTCAATTATTTGCAAAGCTCTTGCCAGTCTCCTTTACCCTGTCCCCCCAGAAATACCTTTCCTTTGCACTACTGTGGATTTGTCTTTCCTTTGACAAATCCTGCTGTGTACAAGTCACTGAACTGAGGTGCTGGGGACAGTCCAGAGATGGAGAAAGCATGGGTTCTGTCCTGAAGGAGTGTAAAACTCCTGGGTTGGTAGTCCAGCCTGGGAGTCTTCTCACAAGATTTCAGCCTCCATCACCTTGTGACATCTCCACCTCCATGACAGCCTCACCGTGGGGTCTTCCTGAGAAGGACCATCCCTCCAGCCACGTCCCCTCAGCCCCCAGCCCTCCATGGAGACCTTGGTGGCTCCTTCATGCAACACAGCAGGATCCTCCCACCCCATAGCTCTCCCTGGCACTTGGCCTGCCTTTCCCGCCTCAGCTCCTCCCCGATCCCGGTTCTCTCCGAGGGCGGTGTCCTTGCAGCCTGGTTTTGATCATCCTGCCTGCAGCTTATCTGGCTTATGTGGCAGCTCTGGCTGCCTCTGGAGAGTGGGGGAGTGCGGCTTCCTCACGAATTTCTCAACCCTGAGAGGCCAGTGTTTGCTGATCAACTTCAGATGCTTCAGCCTCAGGAAAAATTCTCAAGTGGGGAGATGAATTCCAGTGCCAGCAGGGGAGGACCAGGCTCAGGGGCGGGAGGAGGCAGGGTGGGAGGAGGCGATAGCTCAGGGAGCCTGGGGAGTGTGTGTGTGTGTGGGGTGACTGTACCAGTGGGTTTGGCCTGGCTCTGCTGGGACACTTCGCACTTTTGCCATTTTTGGCCAGAAGGCTCTCCCAGCTAGCCCGGCTCTGTTCTAATTATACATTTCTGTGGAGACTCGTCTCTCAGCCCAGTCTGAAAGTCTCTTTGGTCCACTCTTTGGCTGTGTCCTGTGGAGAGGCCTGAGTCTCAGCCTCCTGGGGCCCAGTGAGACCCTTGGCCCAGATTTCAGAGAAAAGAATAATAAGTCCAGACCACCCAGCCCGGCACACCTGACCGCTGCAAGCCTGCTCCATCTGTCCACCTGATAGCCTGCTGACTGGGGCTCCGTTCTCTAGGCCAGGATTTCTCAGCCTCAATGCTATTGACATTTGGGGCCTGATAATCCTTTTTCATGGGGGGTTGTAGGACAATTAGAAGGATCCTTGGTGCCTACCCGCTAGATACCTGTACCCCACACACACACACGCACACGCACACACTCACATACACAGTTGTGACAACCAGAGATGTCTCCAGACATTGCCAAATGTCCCCTGGGGAACAAAATCATGCTGCTGCCACCCCCAGTTTGACCTGCCGGCATGGTAAGCTGGTTTGGAAAGTGGGCGGCTTGATTCAGGGATCAGACTCCGGGTTTGTTTGTCTATTTCTGTATAAAAACATTTTCGGAAATGTTCCTGTTTGGAACCCTCTTAATTAAGTAAGTTGTCCCTTAAAGATATCTGTAGATGTAGATGATAAGTTCCGGGCAGGCACTGGTGGGTCTTACTCAGCTTTCTGTCCTGTGTATACCAAGCACAAAGGCCTGTAGGCAGTCACTGAATGTTTAAATAAATGAGTGCGTGCACCCAGCCCCAAAGCATGTAGGTGCCTTCATTGCACTCTCCTTCTAAGGTGCTACATGTCCAAGAGAAAAGTTCTATAGGAGAAAAGAGAAAGAAGGAAGACATTGGATGGTCTCATCCCTCTTAGGAGTCTGGGGTGTCCCCAGTCTCTTGGAAACTGTTTTGGGCCTTTACAGCTTTCAAAAGGAGGCATGGTGAGACCCCTGTTCTAGTATCTCCTCTGCTGTTAACTAGCAGGTGATTCTGCACAAACCACCTAATTCTGCCTGGGCTCCAGTTTCCCCCTCTGTCAAATGAGGTTGTCCCAGATGACGTCCAAGCACCCCACTGGCTCGTCGCTCATGGATTCTCAGTGAGCTGTAGCCCAGAGTTAGGACCTTTAGGCCGGCACGAGTGCTCATGGATGAGGTGGTTTAAACCTGCACTGATGTTTATTTTCCTTCTGCTCTTTCAGCCACTGTATACATCAGATTCTGGAGAGTGTTAATCACATCCACCAGCATGACATTGTTCACAGGGACCTGAAGGTACTCGCAGCTCCCCCCACACCTCCCACCCCCTGCCCCAACCCCTTTCCTTCTGCTTGCAGGGCATTGGCGCCACCTGGTGTCAGTTGGTGGTACTACATGGACTCAAACCCCCTCCCTCTGGGCCCCAGGGTGGGTGCCTCACAGGGTTCTCTGTTCTCTCTGCAGCCTGAGAACCTGCTGCTGGCGAGTAAATGCAAGGGTGCTGCTGTCAAGCTGGCTGATTTTGGCCTGGCCATCGAAGTGCAGGGAGAGCAGCAGGCTTGGTTTGGTAAGGGTGACCATGTCTTCCTGGAATGCAGCCCCCGCCCTTCCTCCTCTTCCTGATCAGCCTTCCTCTTTCAGAACCAGCAGTCAGACCCTAAATGGTCCTGGCATCCTCAGGGACTGGAGGGGATGCCGAGCTCCCTCCCAGCCCTCCGCCACTCAGTACAGCGAGTCTTGCTGTTGTCAGCTGCCTGGCTCTGTGTTCTTTTTACCGCTGGGCAGGAGTTGGGAGTTTCTGGTCAGCCTCGGGACTTGTCGTCTGATTTAGATTCCAGGCAGTAGCAGAGCCCAGCCTGGTAACTCCTCTTGCCCATGTGCTGAGAGCTTAGGTAGCAAAAGCCACAGGAGCGAGAAGGGACTTGGGGAACGTGGCTGCTGGGGCTTCATGCGCAGGAAGGCTGGCTCACTGTGCCTCCATCCTCTCTCCTGCTACAGGTTTTGCTGGCACCCCAGGTTACTTGTCCCCTGAGGTCTTGAGGAAAGATCCCTATGGAAAACCCGTGGATATCTGGGCCTGTGGTAAGCCCATTCCATCCTCTCAGCTTTAAGGGCCCTTGGCTGCCGGTGATACAGCATCTGCTGTATGTGACATCGTGGCGTTTGCTCAGAGACCCCAGGGATGGCTGTTCCCCAATTACTTCTCTGATTATCTTATACCCTTCTTAGGGAGGGATTTGCCCACATCTTAAGAGTTGAGTTGTGTCTAAATAACTCCTTGAAGTGACTCAGCAGCAAGGGCAGTGAAGCACAGCATTATCAGCTGGCATGTGCTTCTAACGCTGATTTCCTGGGTGGCTCTTGGCCCCGTGTGGCTTTTCTTGGTTCCTCGGGGAAGTAGATGACTGACTGTCATGACTGTGTGTTCTGTCTCATAGGGGTCATCCTGTACATCCTCCTGGTGGGATACCCGCCTTTCTGGGATGAGGACCAGCACAAGCTGTATCAGCAGATCAAGGCCGGAGCTTATGATGTAAGGGCGGGTTTGCTGCAAGCTGAACAAGCAGCCAAGAAACGGCGGCATTTTCCTACCACTCAGGCTCTGCCCGAAGGGGTCGTTTTTGGTGTGTGACATGATCCAAGAAGCATCAGGAGGCTTTGAGGACCCAGGGATTGGCATATGGGGGTTCAGTTCCTGCCACCCTGTCCTAGGAAGCAATTTTTTTGTATCTTCTTGGTAGCTGAAGCTCTTTCATCTGTTATATACAAAGAATGGAGAGGCAGCATAGTGGGCTGAAAGACAGCCCAGCGCTGATAGAGGGAAGCAGAGTCTAGAGGCCACACCACTGCAGTGGGGCCTCGGGCAGGTTGCTGAGCTGCCGTTTCCTCCCCAGTAGAGAGATGGGGTTGAACCAGAAGCTGTTGGAAGCCCCTTCTTGCCCTGCTCTGAACTTCTGGCATTCTAACCGAGATGATCTTGTCCTCCTTTCCCAGTCTTGAAATTGATGCAGGTTCTGAGATAGTACCAGGGCTTCTCCAACTCTCTGCAGGGCAGCTTTAGTATTAGGAGTTGGGATGAAGACTCCTAAAGACTTTCAGGGTGGGAGGCTTGCAAATTTCATATTCCCCCTCCCCTGTTTCTGCTGCTTAGTTCCCATCACCAGAGTGGGACACGGTGACTCCTGAAGCCAAGAATTTGATCAACCAGATGCTGACCATAAACCCAGCAAAGCGCATCACAGCTGACCAGGCCCTCAAGCATCCATGGGTCTGCGTAAGTGTCTTCGCCCAGGGTCGGGGGATCAGCATGTCAGCTCTCACTGTGCCCTCAGAACCCACCTCTTTACATGCAGAGAATCCCTCCAGGCTCTGAGGGAGGACTCAGCAGAGAGGGAGGACTGGGTGGGACCCAGGGCCAATAGGTATCACCAGGAGGACTCGGGAAAGCAGATGGGACTGACGGGCAGAGGCACTCCCTGCTGTCAGGTTGTTGAATGAGGCCTTAGGTTGACCCATGCATACTCTAGGTAGTTTGAGAGAAAGAATCTGGCAGAAACCAAAGTGAATTCTCAAGCTCAGGGTGCATACCCAGATCTCAGCTGTCATGCAGCCCTAATGGAAACATGGCCAAGACCCACCAAATAAGCAAAAGGGGCCTCGGAGCAATTAAAAAGAGCATCCAGAAGCTCGGTGCTAAATTTCTAGCATGGCTCCCTAAGCTATCGATGCAGGTTGACATACTTTATTTTCATAGACAGTTCTACCAAATTGAGATATCTGCTTTCAAATAAAGAGGAAAAGGGTTTGCTACAGTTAGGCAGCCTGGCAACCATGATGCATTTATTTATTTGTCCTTCTCCGTGTTTATGGAATGCCTCTTTGGTGCAAGTCACTGTGCTGGGTGCTGGAGATGAATGAGGCACCATCCCTGCCCCCAAAGATCTCACTGATTATTTGGGGAGACAGACAACCAGCCAACCACTCTACAGTGTGAAAGTTCATAAAAGAATCTAATGAGAGCACAGGAGCTCCCATTGTGTGGTGGGGAATGGGATTACTGAAGGCTGCATGGAGAAGGTGACACCTGACCTGGTTGTTGACAGATGAATGGGAGTTCCCCAGGGTAATTAACCTTCAGACAGAGGGTGAGAGGCCATCGGGAATTGTGGGGTGTTTAAGGAATGTTAAATACTTTGGTGTAGATTAGGGTATGACTACAGGAATATGTGATCATGAAGCCAAGAAGATTCTGTAATATACAAGTTTCTGCCAAGGGAATTTGGATTGTATTGTCAAAGGATAGGAAGACATTTAAGGGTTTTAAAGAGGGAGTGCAATTTGCATTTAAGAAGGATCACTCTGGAAGCTGTGTGGAAAATGGAATTGAAGAGGAAAGAGGCTGGAGGCAGGGAAACCAGAAAGCTGTTGTAATTATCTGAGCAAGACAAGATGAGGTCTTCAACCAAGGGTAACGATGGGATGAGGAGTGGACAGATTTGAGAGATATTTAGGATATGGAATCAAAAAGATTTATTGATTTGGATTTGGGGATTCACGGAGAGAGAGCGAGACTATGGGGGCTGCTGGTTGGATTTGACTAGCTGAGCAGATGGCAGTCCCCTTCCCTGACAGAGGAGACCCAGGAAGAGGAGCCGGTGTGAGAGAAGGCGGTGATTTTAGTTTGGGGCCTGTTACGTGTGGTGTCTGGGGAACTTCCAGCTGGCGGCATCCAGTGGGCAGTTAGAAATATGGTTCTAGAGATTAGAAAAGAAGTTGAAAATTGGAAATACAGATTGTAGTCATTTCTATATAGGTGGTGATGGTGAAGCTACAGAAATAAATAGAAATAGTCGTGATTGAATTTCTACCGTGAGGTTGTATTGCTTCAGCAAGAGAAGAGCTGGCCAGTGAAACCAGCATTTAATGACAGGGAGCCAGCAAAGGGGACCAAGAATGAGAAGGTCAGGGGAAGGGGAGAATGAGGCATATCCCAGAAGCTGAGGTTTTAGTAAGGGATCATTCAAATGCTGCAGAGTCCATGATTAAGATGGAAAAGAACCCATTGGCTGTGACCAATCAGAAGCCATTGGATTCTTGTCTCAGTGACAGACACAGAAGCCTGTTCTCAGGGAGGTGAAGCAGGAATGGGGGTGAGGAGGGTTGTGTAGAACATTCCATTTGCAGGAAGCTAGCCAGTGAAGAGAAGGAAACAGTACCACTTAGAGGGCCTGGGGAGTTTTATTTTTAAGAGAAGAGGGCCTTGAATAGAATGTACAGACTGCAGAGAAGGAATTAGTCCAAAGTAAAGGGTTGAAGATATTGGCTGATTGAGGAAGCAAGGGTTTGAATAACAAAAAAAAAAAAAAAAAGAGAAGGGCTTCAGAGCTGGGTTGAGAGTCAGCACTGGACACAAGGAATGAGACTTGAGACTCGGGTTTGGGATGAAAGCTGTGAAAATCAGTTTGGAGAAGTTTGCACTGATGGGGTGGCGGTGAAATAAGAGACTTGGGAAAGGTAGCGAAGGTTTCGGAGAGTTGCTTTGGGAACCAGGAAGGGGAGTGGGCCAGGGATGGGGGAAAGGATTGCTCCTTTCCCCGTGGGGTTGTGGGCACCAAGTTACATGGATGATTTCTTTTTCTAGCAGGCTGGCAAAACAACTGATAGCAAAGGTCAGCAGCTTAAAAGAGGGACTCAAGAATTGAAGAAATGTAAAGTTTGGAGGGTTATTTTTGTGGGCCCGGCCTCCCACAATCCTATATATCTCAGTAGCCCTTGAGGACATCACTGTATTATGACACTGAATAATGATCAATGGTTGTATTATTGACCTTGAGTCGTCATCAAGGAAGTGTAAATCACGTCCAGTGGATTCTGTTTGAGGAGGCAAGAAAGCTAACCATAAATACACTGAAGAAAAATTTCTACCCAAAACGCTTAAAAGAATGGATGCTTAAAGGTAAAGATCCTTAGCTTCTCAGAGCACGGCTTCATCCAGGACCTGAGGCATTGTGTTGAGAGGGGCTCTCGGAAGGAACGGACGGCTCTCTGTAGGGCGCAAGAGACTGCCCGCTCACTCACCACTCAGACTCTGATGAATGCAGTAGGAGCTCAGAAAGCAGTTGTTGAAGAGATAGTGAATGAGGCTTACAGCACACAGTTCCATAGCCTCGGTTTCCCCAGGAAGATTAAAGTGCTCTCTTGGGTACCATCATCTAGCGTCAATTATTAGTGGCGTTTGAGTATTCAGACTAGCGTCCTTACCTAACCTTGAGTTTGGGGCAGTGCTTTCATTCTAAAAGCATTTTCGCATCCATGACCTCATTTTCTCTTCTGAGCAACTCGAGTGGCTGAATGCATGGCCCTGTCCACCAGGGCTGGGAGTCTGGTGAGGGGCAGAGGGTCTGGCTGGGGGCTCACTGGCTGTCTGTTTGGCTTCCAGCAACGATCCACCGTGGCATCCATGATGCACCGTCAGGAGACAGTGGAGTGTTTGCGCAAGTTCAATGCCCGGAGAAAACTGAAGGTGAGTGCCGCTTTGTGGCCACCAGCACCCTAAATCATATCTTTTAAGGGTGCGCCCCCTGCCCCATTATGGAAGGTGCCTTCTTCCCTGGCTGGACATGTGGGAGGCCCCAAAGACTTCAAGTCTCAGGCTCTAGGAAGCAGCTGCCTTCTGCCCGAGCCCCAGCCTGCATATTTCTAGAGTCCAGCTGAACTCACAGACCCCTCCTCTTTCCCCAGGGTGCCATCCTCACCACCATGCTCGTCTCCAGAAATTTTTCAGGTATGTTTCCCCAGCCGTGCATTTAAATTCTACCGAGGTGAGTGGGTCAGGAAGGGAATGTGGCCATCCTATTCAGCGCTGGGATGACACCCTAACAGGGATGACTCCTGTTGGGAGGGGCTGCTGCTGAGTCCTGTAACTTGAGATTCCAGGGGCCTGTGCTTTGGCTTAGGTTTATGAATGCTGGTCTCTAGGACCTCCCAGAGAGGAGCCTGCCCAGCTGCCCATTTACCTTGTCCCTGTGATTTCTTATTTCATGCTCTGAAGACTCTCGGCATCTTAAGATTTTCAGCCAGTTTAGGATACTGGCGGATGTGCTGGGGAGAGAAAAAGAGATGGGGTGGATGAGCCTTTACAGTCTCCACCAGTAACTTGCTGACTGGGATAATATATACTTCATTGTGTCCAAGTGGAGATGGCTGATAGAAATTATTCCAGATGTTTAATTAAACGTTTTACAGCAACATGTGCTTAAAATATTCTGTGCTACTCACTGTAAAAGTGAAGAAATAAGGACCTGCAGGAGGGAGGGGAAGGAACTTTCTTAAATTGGCATGAGGAATTGGGAGAGTTGGGACTAGTACTCTGTAAATCCCACTTAATGTTTCTTTTTAAGATGCAAGACACTCCGCCTCCCCCCCACGCTTGCCCCCTAAACCCTTCCCTGTCGTTGTTTGCCCTCAGTTGGGAAGCTCTGTGGCTTTTCTGTGAGGGAAGGAAGAATGTCAGGACATAACTGAAATCAAAGGGTCCCTCACTGGCTTGCTGTTTCTCCTGGTCATCCCCTCCCCTCCCTCAGCCCCACTGTTTTGGTTTGGGACCCCCTTATTTTCGTAATGTGACTTCCTTTCTCGCTTTCCTTCTGCACTGCCGTGGATAGAAGTTGCTTCTCTGAGCTTGAGTCCTGATGGGCTCGTCTGCCTTGGCTCTGAGGATGCCACAGACTTCACAAGCTCTAGCCTGAAAGCTGCCGGCTCAAGAGGCATCAGGCCCTTGATAGTGACCAGGGCAGGACCCCTCCTCAGACCCCTCCCCTGGGACCCTGGTTTGGGACGCCTTCTTCCACGAGGAAGAGATTGTGCTTCCGGATTCACCTCTCCCTCACAGCTGGGAACGGGGGTCTGGCTGGCTGCCATATAGGGCTGTGGTCCCACGTCACACTTGTCCTCTAATTACTCACAGCTTCTACTTTTTTAGTTTAAGAGCCTTTCTGGAGGGCGCTCAAGGGCATTTCTGAGCTGACCCTGTCCTCTGTCCTCTCTGAGTTGAAGAAATGTGAAGACAACTGCTGCTTCTCCTTCAGCTGGGAAATCAATAGCACATGCCCCAACCTGTGGCCACAGACTGCCACATCAGCAACCCCCCATGCCCACTCCATTTCAGGAAATTGGTGTCCTGGTTTCAGGAAAACCAGGCTCACTGTTAGGACAAAGCACTTTCATTCATCCCTAAAGAGCCTGTTGTCCTTGTTGCCCAGATCTTGTCTGGCCTTTGAGCTTACTTTGCCCTGGGATGGAGAAGACAAAAAATTAATGGGTTCTGACTCTGGGGCAGGTGAGGACAGAGCCCATCCTAGAAGCTTCTGCAAAAAGGGGTGTCTACAGGTACAGTGAAATAGGAAGGGCACCGTGTGTTTTTGTAGGGATGAGCTGGGCTGTTTTCTGAGTTGACCCCAATTAGGGGATCCAGCGTAGCCCTGGACACTTAGCATCTTGGCTAATGGTGAAATCGGGGCTTCTAGAATGTATTTGCTTCAGCAGCCTTTGTTTTCTTTCTGGGGTCTTATTTTAGGCATCCTCACCCTCAGAACACTGTGGGAAAAAAAAACAGGAAAGCTACCTCTCCCAGCTCTCTCCTTGAGAAGGAAAAGGGGCTTGTGTCCCTGAGGAGCTGGAGGCCACGTGGTCATTCTCCAAGCCCAGGCCCATCGGTCAACTTAGCTGCATAAGGGCCATGAGCCCTCCCTGGGTCCCAAATGCCAGTTTCTCTACTGTTAGGAATGTGACGAGAGGAAAGGGCAGCCCTCTGCTCCAAGTTCTCTGATAACAGCCTCATTTAGGTCCTAGAGAGGTAAGGCCTGAAAGTGAGGCAATTTCCTCACAGCCTTAAGCTAGGGCTGGGCTCCCTCAGAGCGGCCTCCTTCCTCTCACCCAGTGAGGCTTTTACCTATGGACCCTCACCTCAGGGCAGGACAGGGGCCAAAACCATTTCCACGGAGTGGAGCCGTGTATTCCCTTTGCCCCGTTGGAGCCCAGTCCTCTCAGGCCCCCAGGCTGCTGCAGGGCCGGCTGCGCCTGCCTCATCGGCCTGCCCCCACCCCGGTGCCTCTGCTCCCCAAGCTCGGCTGGCTCGGCTATGCCGCCAGGGCCCTGCTGCGCGTGGGTGGTGAGCGGCTTCCCGCTCCTCGTGCTGGGGCATGCTCGCTGCTGACTGGCCCCCGTGGCTTTGCGGCAGCTCTGTGCACTGAGAGATTGTATCCCCTCAGTTGGCAGGCAGAGCTCCGCCCCCGCCTCGCCTGCCGCGAGCGCCGCCGGCCTAGCCGGGCAAGGTACGTGGCATGAGTCCTCCCCGACCGCCTGCCTTGGCTCCCCGCCACCCCCCAGGAGGGCCAGCATGCCAGGCCCACCCACAGGGAGGCGAGTCCCACGCTTGCGGGCTGAGATGGGCATGCCGGACCAGACACCTAACCGGGCACCTGCGAGCGCATTGGTGTTAGGAAGCCCCTAACCAGCTGTGCATGCTGGGCGCTTGCCAACTCTCAAGAGGCAATAGCCTGGGGGTCTTGGAGCTGGGCAGCAGGAGAGCCTCCTTCCAGGCTCCGGACAGCCCCAGAGCCCCACCTGCCTGCAGAAGGCTGCGGCCAGCGGCACCCAGAGCCCGCCCTGGGTGTGGCCCGGAGCTGCCCAGTGCTAGGACTAGACATCAGCATCATTGTTTAAGAGCCCAGGGAGGAAGCCACGCCTCGACGTTGTGTGACATTGTGCCGTCTCACGTTTGCAGGCCTCCACGTCCAAGGGGCTGTAGAGTGCAGTATTTTTGGAATCAGCCATCCCTGGGCTTGGATCCTAGCCCTGCCACACCCTGAGCAAGTGGCAGCTCTCCCAGCCTTGGTTTCCACATCTGTCCAGTAGGGATAATAAATAACCTGGCGATACCCAAGACTGTGTGTGTCAAAGGCTCTCTATTCTGTCTGGACAGGACAATTAAGAGCCTATAAAAAAAAATTCTGATGCCCAGATCCCACCCCAGAAAAATAAAATGAGAATCCCTAGAGTCTGGGATAGACATAAGCTTTTTTTGTTTTGTTTTTTTTGTTTTGTTTCTGTTAAGCTCCCCCAGGTGAGTCTAATGGGCAACCAGCATTGAAAACCAGCTGATGTGTGTAAGCACTTAGCACAGGAGGTGGTCAGGCAGAGTGAACACAGTAAAATCATGTTTCAAATCATCCCAGCAGGGAGCGGGTGTAGCTCAAGTGGTTGCGCACCTGCTTCCCATATCTGAGATCCCGGGTTCAATCCCCAGTACCTCCTAAAAGCAAACCAAACAAACAAAAATACCAGCTCCCATTGAGGAACAGATGTAGCTCAGTGACTGAGCACCTGCTTCCCATGTACAAGGTTCTGGGTTCAATCCTCAGTATCTCCTAAAAAAAAAAAAAAGTCACCCCAGCGTGGCTGAAGATAGGACCAAAGGCCAATTTTTGGAGTCAGAATTTTTGTGATGAAGGGCCCCTATTCTTGCTAGAGAGAACTTGGCGTGTGAGTGGCCACTGGAAAGGAAGATGGGAGCAGCATGACAATAGCAGTTAATACTTATAAAATATTTGCTATGTAGCAGGCACTCTAAGTGCTTTTTCACGCATGATCCCACTATTCTCCACCACTGTCCTGTGACCTAGGCCCTGTTTTATCCTCATTGTATAGATAAGGAAATTGAGGCTCAGAGAGGTTAAGTAGCTCACTGGAGGTCACACAGCTAGCAAGCAATGGATCCAAGATACAAACCCAGGGCAATCCCTTTGCCTCCTAGACTCTCCCACCCACTGTCTCCCGCCTTTCCGTGCCTTTGTAGTCAGCCAGTGTCACCACCCTTTTGGCCCAGAGCTCATCAGCCATGTGCCTCACCCCGTGCCTGGCTGGAATCTGTTGAGGTCTCATTCTGCCCAGTCCTTCCTGCTCAGTGGGTCAAGAGAGTGGACTTTGGGGGAAAAGGCAGTGAAATAGGACCTAGGAAACCTGATGAGGACCTGCCTGCCCAGGAAAGGCTTCAGCCCCCTGGCAAAACCTCCTGTAGGTGGTCCTGGTCTCTGTGTCTCCGTCTGTCTGTCCTCATGTCTGATCTCCTTTGTGAACTGTGACCCTTTGTTTCTTGAGAACACCCAGGAGATGTCTTGCATCCTTCCAGTGCAGCTGTCATGAGGATCACCATGACATCCAGGGAGGGGCCTTCACTCTTTCCCCCCAGCACTCAACCTCCAGGCCTGGGTTGGAAGTTGTCGAAAGCGGCCCTCCTAAGCCCAGGCAGCTCCAGTAACGAGCGCAGATTTCGCCTCCTCAGTGCAGCATGTCCCTGTTTCAACTGAGCCCTCTTCCCCCCTTCCATGGCAGCAGAGCTTCAGTGCCCAGATCCTGGGGTGCTGCCCTGAGGGCACAGATGCCCCTCGAGCTGCCCTTCTTGAGGGGACTACTAGGAAAGGCCCAGATGCAGGGCAGACACTGCTTGCGGGGTCCAGCCAAGGGCTTTGGGAGGCCTGGCCCCCTGTCAGACACGGCAGTCCCTTGAGGATCCGGCTGTCACAATTGTGGCTGGGGAGAGGGTGCGATGCAGGAGACTTGATTTTCCTCTTTGTTTTCACAGCGGCCAAAAGCCTGTTGAACAAGAAGTCAGACGGTGGTGTCAAGGTAGGTTTCTCCCTTCTCCTCCGGACCTGGCCGCGCTCCCCCGCAGCAGTCATCGTGAGGGATTCTGGGCTCCTTGCTCCCCCTTTCCCTGGGAACCTTCCTATCCTGGCTACTCCGCTGTAAACCAAAAACCTTTATGCCCTAGAACAGCAGGTTCCACTGGTCTGAGAGAGAAAAGGGAAAGGTGTTTCTCCTGACAGAAGGACCCTGGGGAAGTGATCCAAATTATTGTTTACTTGAGCTGAATCCCAAGTCTGACTTCCAGACATGTGCCTCATCTCCAAGGCTTGACTCTGGGGTTTTTTAGGTCGTTTGGTTAAGCGATCAATCTTTGCAAAGTATTTATGAGTACCTATCAGAGGCCCAGGGCTCAACTCAAGCCTAAGAAGCACACAAAAGCCGTACAAGAGGCGATGCAGTGTTCAGCTGGTCTTAGGAAGTTGTGAGGTTAATTGAAGGGAAAAAAAAAATTTTTTTTAAAGCAGCAAACCCTTTTTATCATAAAAGCAAAGTTTGCCTGGGTCTGGGGCTTGGAATCTGAAGTCACTACCCTTTTTTGTTTTTTCCCTTATCCCCAAAGCACCTCCAGAACCCAGCTCAGATTCTACCGAGTGTCCTCAGCTTTTTTGAGTCACAGGCTGCCCGGTAACAGGCAAGGGAACACACTGTATCCCGGTCCATTCCCGTCTGGAGAGGGAGCTTTTTCCCCTAGGCCCAGGGGCCCACGGGATCAGTAGGAAGCCTTCAGAAGAGCGGCTGCTCAGCCAGGGTAGGGGAGAGGTGGCTGGGGGACTGCCAGGCCCCAGCACGTTCCGTAGATGCTTTGTAGTGAAAGGGGATGGGTCCTGGGGCTGTGGCATTGCATAGGAGTTCGTGCTATCCTGAAGCCTACTGATTTACGCCATAGAGAATTCCAAACCTTTCCAAGTCCAGCAAAAGTTAAAATTGGGCTTCTCCCCACAATGTTGTGTCCCCAGCTGAGATATACACATGTGCCCGTTCCCTTCCTCCCACTCCTTCATTGGTCCCTTGCTCTGTCTTTTTTTTTAACTAATCACTTTTATTGATACATATTAATAAAGCATATAATTCCCTCACTCTTTCTGCATGCCTGCTTCCGTGTACCTCTGCCCCAAGGCGGGGAGCTTGTGCTCTGCACACACCCTGCTGACGTGGAGCTGGGGTTGATAGACAGTTACACAGCCATGACCTAGGTGGGAGGAGCCAAGTTGGGACAAAGGGGACAAGGTTAGTTGGAGAGAGATTTGGGATGTTTATACCCGGGGAAGAAGCTGGAATCGATCAATCTTTGCATAGTATTTATAAGTACCTGTCAGAGGCGCAGGGCTGAACTCAAGTCTGAGGAGCACACAAAAGACGTACAAGAGGCGACACAGTGTTCAGCTGTTCTTAGGAAGTTGTGCGGTTAATTGAAGAGAAAAATGAACATGTGTTATCAGCTAAATGGTATATGATATATGGACCCTAAGTGAGATGGGTCAGTCCCAGAAGCCCTGGGGAAAAGCTTATTGGAGAACACTTAAGGGAAGTAGGAAGATTTGAACCAAGTCAGTGACTGCCTCTAGGAATTGGGACTGGAGGTGAGGGCAGGGTGGGGGAAACACACCCTTCATTTTTCTACCTTGTACACTTACGTGTTTTCTTTAAAAATGAGTATGTCTAGCTTCTGTAAGTTAAAAACAACAAGAAGTATTTTTGTGGGTTCTACTACACATGTTGGTGGTCTTTGCCTGATTGGAACATGGAGTGTGTGATAGAAGGATTTGAAAAATACTGCCGCATAGGTCTGGTCAGGCGGAGGGAAACTGTGGCCCACTGAGCAGGGGTGCCATGGTAAGAGCAACGTTTTAGAAAGATCTGGTCAAGGGTGAAAGGGTGAATGGAGGAGAGAAGGAACTAGACAGGAGCTATCAATTAGGGGTTGTTGTAATCTGGGTGTAGGATGGAGAGGAAAAGGTGATGAAAGCTGCAAAGAGATAATATTAAAAATATTTAACCTATAGGAGAGCACAGGTACCAACCTATCAGAATAAGCGCAGGCTCTAGGTTCAGCTGTACTCAAGAATGCTGGGAATATCGGCTCTGATTAGAGATGAATCAGAAAACGTTCACATTGGATATGGGGGGTAAAAAAAGGGAGCTGTCAAAGATAACACCAAAGTTTCTGTCCTTTCATGGTGGAAGAATGATGGTACCTACCTCTGCTAGAAATGGGAGTAGTTGTAACGGTATGCCTCTTTATGTGGGAAGAGGATTGTTTTTGTTTGTTTGTTTTTATTTTTATTTTTTTGTTTTTTGTGTGTTTTTTTTGTTTTGTTTTTATGTTGGGATTTTAATTTTATTTTTTAAATGTACATACTGTACAATTGACATTTTTGGTGTACAGTTCTACAACTTGACACACATAGGCTTGTTTAACCGCCCCCACAATCAAAAAGGAGTTTTGTTTTGACTGTATTGAGATTGACAGAAAGAGAGAGCATCTGGATGGAGATGGAAAGTACCTGGTAATAGCCCAGGGAAGAGGCGAGTGCTAGAGATGTAGATTTGGGAACCACCTGAGTTCACTCCCTCAGCCAACTTGCCTTAGAATGCCCAGAAGCTGGGAAGACAGTGACATAATCTGCTCTCCCAGGTGCAGAGAGAGACAAGGAAACCACCGGTTCTGGTACAGTTAGACCTTCAGATCAGATCCATGAGGGAAGTGTGCACAGGGCAGCCGAGACATGAGCGTCCGAGCCAGGACACTCTTTGGAAATCTTCCAAAGGAGGTGCCCAAGAACTGAGTTTAAAGGGCTAGTTGGATTTTGGCAGGTTAAAGCAGGATGAGGAGTGGGAAGGGTATTTCTGCAGAGGGAAGAACACATGTGAAGATACAGAAATTTGCATCAGCGTGATGATTCTAGGAACTCAGGCAGCTTTTGTATGGCTTAAAGGAAGAGCAATTGCACAAAATAGGACCTGAAATAAGGCAGCAATGGCTTTATACACACATATGCACGCGCATGCATTTACACATGTATTAAGATAGTTATTGGGAAGCGGCTGTGGCTCAATCAGTAGGGCTCCCGTTTACCATATGGGAGGCCCCGGGTTCGGTTCCCGGGGCCTCCTGGTGAAGGCAAGCCCGCCCGCACGGTGTGGTTAGCTGACCCAGCGAGCACAAGCAGCAAGGGGGGGATAAATGAATAAATAAATAAAATCTTTAAAAAAAAAAAAGATAGTTATTGTAAGGAATTGGCTCGTGTGACCTTGGGGGCTGGCAATTCTGAACTCTGTAGGGCAGGCCACAGGCTGGAAACTCCAGTAAAGGTGACGTTGAAGACCTTAGTCCAAATTCTCCTGGGGAAGCTGGCTGGCTGGCCAGAAATTCTTAGAAGAGCTGATGTTGAAGTTGAGGCAAAAATTCTTCTGACCTCTGAAACCCTCAGTTCTCGCTTTTCAGACCTCCAGCTGATCGGATGAGGGAAAGCTCTTTTGTTGTCTGTAGATGCCATTAACTGATTGCAGATGCAAATCCCAGCTGTGAAATACCTTCACAGTAACAAGTAGGCCAGTGCTCGACCAAACAACTGGACACCATGACCTAGCCAAGCTGATGCATGAACGTAGCCAGCACAAATATGACTCGGTTGGGTGAAAGTGTCAAGGAAGAAAAAAGGGGAGGACAAAGCAAGATGTGCAGAGTTCAACCTTTCTGTTCTCTCTTGAAAGTGGAGGTGATCAGTGTTCTGATGGAGGCCTGTGGCGTTACTTTCAGCAAACCGAATCCTTCTTTGCAGACTCCATCTTCCCTTCCCAACTCCCCATTCTCCGATTCCTGCTGCGTAAGTGTCCTCAGGGAGGCTTCTTTCTCACTGTTTGGAAGCTTTCTGCAAGATGCCAGAAATAATAACATTGGTTTGAGCCTCTAGTTTTCCTTGTGTCCTTTAATTTGGGGACTTCAGCTTCTGTTTAGGTTTCTTTGAAGATGGTTGATGGTTACCCAGGGTCTATGAAAGAGTGACAACTGCTTGTGAGGGCAAGTCTTAAGGGGCCACAAACTCTTGGGTCCAAAGAGGCCCATAGTCGAGGACAACTTGTGCATTCTGCTAGTCCAGGCCAGAGTGGCCATCTCATTTTTTAAAAGGAGGAAAGAATAAAAGAAACACTATTACTATTTTCTCAAGTAGTGTTTGAATATTTGTTTAAATTAAGTACTCAAAGGAGGCTTGAACCCTTTCCTGATTTGTTTCATCTAATTAATTTTTAAATAAAAATGAGATGTGGTTCTTTAAAAATATTGGGTGTTTAAACAATGCTGGTTGTGTGCTGCTTGGGAAGGATCCCAGCTGTGTATAACTGAGGGCAAAAACCTGAGGGGAAGGAAAAGAGAGGAGTTTAAAGATACCCACTAATGTGGGAAACAACCTTTGAGTGGGAAATGATTATCAAGGGTTTTCTTGAAGGACAGTTTAGGAAAAAAGAGAACCAGCTAGGAGGAAACTGGGAGCTTATTCCCTATTAGGTTGAAGCAGTCAGCTGAAGCCTTCTGCCTAAGGCAAAGTCCAGGTAAAAGCAGCCTGTGGTGACCTTTCACCAAAGCCCCCTGAAAATTACCAGAACCAATACCAGCCCCCTGAGTGCCCCCAGAAGAGTTTTGACTGACAGGGTTCAGGGCAAGTTAGAAACGTGTGTCTGCCTTAGCCTGGGGAAAAACCAGGGTCAGCAAACCTAGTTCAACTCAAATGTTTTTTTAACTAATTTTAAGGCATTTTGCTGTGCACTGTGGAGATTACAAAGATAAATAAGATATGAACCTTTCCTCAAGAAATTAATAGTAATAGTCGAGCTGGGTAGAGGGATAAGCACATATCTGATTATAAGGCAACTCCCTCTTTTCTGAGGGATAGTTTTAGAAATAAAATCTCATATTTGAGCCTATAGGAAAGGTTAATGCAAAAGAGACCTAATTATTATTATTATTTGTGTGTGTGTGTGAGAGACCTAATTATTTTTACGGTTTCCTTTTTCTTTAAATCTAGTCTGAATTATAGATCATTCTTTTAAATACTTGCAGCCCCCTTCTTTTGAATATAATATATTACCCAAAATGCCTTCTGAAGCAGAATGTAAGCTCCTTGAAGACAGGAACATTTATCTGGTATGTTCACTGCTGTATCCCCAGTACCTGGAACAGCCCTGACATGAGTATTTGTTGAGTGTTGTTTAAAAAAATGAGCAGAAGTTGATCGATAGACAGACATGTTCCAAGGGGAGTGTGTCTCCCAGAGAGCTAATTAGGAAATTTGTAATTACCTTTCACCTTTTAGACACAATCTCCTGAGTTATAGTCTCAGTGTTTCATGTGGTCTTTAACTTTGTTTGACACTTTGAATGTAAAGTCCAGCGAGCATCTCATTGAGGCTAAAGCATCACTGCTGTCCGCATTCCTTATGAGTTACATCTTTGTCTCTTTATGAGACCTGTACATTTAATCAGCAGCACTTTTATTTTTCCATTTTCCACTAATTGCAAAATGCACTAAAGCATTCAAATCTTGCAAGCATGGCCATACCGACAAAGAAGGTGATGCCAAAATTGAGCTCTTTATCAGATGATTTTCAAAATCTCTAACACCTATATCTGAAAAAATAGTTTAGGGGTATAGCGAAAAAGTCTAGGTTCAAAAGTCCAATGTATTAAAGCCAAGGATGGCCTATAGTAGCTTTTGCTACTTACCGGGTAGCTGCGTACTCAAATTTTAGACAGCCCTGATAATGAGAAAAAAATAAATAACCTCATTTGTAAGCTAGCCTTATAACACCCAAACCAAATTTGCAGCAAAATGTTACCCTCATAGACTTGTGACTTCATCTCCCTGATTGAGAAACTTTACCTGAGCAAGCCTGAGACTGCTCAGAATACTAAATCTTGTGTTTGTGAACCTGACAGCAAAGGAGATCTTCCCCTGCCAGGGTTGGGGAGTGTGTGCTTGTCTGTCGAGTACCACCTTAATCCCTCTGATCTGGAGTCTCCTTCTTCTGCCCTCACCCCTCTCCCACCTCCCTACTCCCCTCTGCCGATGCAGCCCGAGCTGGGGCACTAATCTGCAGCATCTCTGTGCTTCTCTTCTTACCTCCTCTTTCCCCTTCTCTCTCCCTTTTGCTGTGGTGTGTCCAGAAAAGGAAGTCGAGTTCCAGCGTGCACCTCATGGTGAGCCTTGCCTGCCCACCCATCCGCCCACTCCATGCTGCCTGCGCCCCCCTGCCGGCCACGCAACCCCATTCTGCCATGTGCGTGTGCTTCACTCATCCTCACTGCATGTCTGTGCCATGCGGGCAGGTGCAGCCTGGTCTGCCAGGAGGGGGCCTCTGCCCACGGTCACCTGGTGGCCTAAAGCGCGGGCATTGGACCGTGTGGCGCAGCACCCCCTGCTGCAGAGGTTGGACTGCCCCCTGCAGCCCAGGGCAGGATGCGGAGCTGGGCCGGACTTGGGGCCGGGCGGCAAGCACAGGGAAGGACTCGACTTCGCTCGCGATTGCTCAGGAGAGGCCTGGGTTCTCCAGGCACGAGCAGCCTCTTCCTGCAGACTGGCAGCCGGTGGGCATATGTGCAGTAGGCAGAGGAGCTGGCCTCGACTCCAAACCCCACTCTCCTGGCCTTTTCCCCTATGCCAGTGCCCATTATCGGGCCGTACCCAGTGTTTTCATCCTCCCCACCCAACCACTGGGGGGAGCAGCTGAAAGACTAAAGTGAGTGTGTCGTCTTTCTCATGGGACACAGAGCACTGAGGAGGAAACTGCAGCCTGAGTCATTATGAACCCATCCATTAGAGCCAGAGGGGGGGCCACTTGGGCGACATTCCAGCCCTCTACAGATGGGGCAGGTTTTATGGACATCCTGAAGTCCTTGCCCCAACAGGGTGTCTTTCCCTCAGTTGGGCCTTGCTGGAGGGGAAACCTCCAATCAGCCCCAAATAGGTCGTCAGCCTTGGCAGCTGAGTGCGGAGGGCTCTGCTCCTTCCTGGTTGGAATGGAAGAGAGCAGAAGCTCACATGAGTTTCGAGCCAGTACTGACCGTTTCTGGGGCCTCACCACGCTCTTCTCCTGCCTGCAGAATGCAGTGGAGTCATTAAGCACTGGGTGCCTGGCTTGGGGTTCCATGCCAAGCCCTCGGTTTGGGGACAATTCAGCCATTGACAGCCAGCTTGGGGCGGATGGCTTAAGGTCTGGTCCCAGGGGCCCTAAAAGAAGCCTCTAGGCAAGAAGTGGCTCTTCATGTGTGTCCTAGGAAAGAGGTGTGCTCTAACTGTCCAGGTGTCCTCATTTGCACCCCACCCACAGATGGTAGCTGCGCATTTGACTCTGCCTATTGAAGAACCTGCAGGCATCAGGCTGCCTCTGTGGGGCTGCCGACTCCACTGGGCCTCCCGGTGCAGTGAGACCAGGTGTGCTGGTCGGGGAATCCTAAGAGGCAGGGAGCATTGATGTCCCCCCACCAACCCCAGAGATTGGCCCCCTTTCTCTCCATCCTTCCCCATTTGCCGTGCCGTTCAGCGTAACGTTTTGAAAAGCAAGGAGATGTCTCTGGTCATGCTGCTATTGGGAATGTTGGCCTGCTGGGCGGTCGACTCTTTCCTGGGTGCTGGGGTCTGGGTCCTGGGACAGCAGCCACAGCCCACCAATGGATTTATCTGCCCCCTCCTTGGAGCTCTGCCCTTGCTCCCAGCTGTTCAAGCCCAAGATTTATCCAGCAGAAAGGTAAACAGTACCAGCCCTGGCTCTGCTCCTTGGGGTCAGTGGATGCATTTTGTATCCAAAGTCGAATTCCACCCCTTGCCTCTCTGGGCACCATCTCCCAGGCCATGCATTCTTTCTCTTCTTGCTCCTCTCCTTTTCTGGTCAGGCATCAGTTTGGTGTTTGAAGGGGAAGGAAAGTCAAGCAGCAGGTTGAAAGGGCGGCAGGAAACTGCCCACAGATACGGGACCCAGAGTTTCTGACTTTTGTTCTGCTTTCTTATAAACCACTCTCCTTTCCCCTGTAAAGTGGAGAGAAGATCCTGAAGTTCTTTGGGTGAAGTATGATTGTGAAGTATGTGGCACCTGACATAAGCAGAGATTTCCAGAGAGATGCTTTAAAACAAGTCTCTGAGCTGGGTCCCACGCTGAGGATGTCTCCAGAGCTAGGTCTCTGGGTCCTTCCAAATGCCCCCTTCCTCTCATCATCTCTCCAAGCCATTGCACCCATCCACATACTATGACGAAGGCCACCTCGTGCCCAGCTCCTCTGGGCCAGGCCAGGGGACAAGGGAGGTCCGGGAGTCAAACCTGATCTGCTTTAGTGACTCTGGAGGAACTAAACCGTCTGTTTTCTTGTCTCAGCCACAGAGCAACAACAAAAACAGTCTCGTAAGCCCAGCCCAAGAGCCCGCGCCCTTACAGACGGCCATGGTACCTCCTGACTACAGCTTCTCTGCCTCTGCCCCTGGCTGCCTCCTGCTTCTTCCCTCTTCCTCCTCTTGCTTCCCTTCCCAGGCCTCCTTGGACTTTTTCCTTTCACAGGCCCTGTAGTGCAGGCTGCTTTGGGTAGTGCCCTTAGGACCCTCCCTTCATTGTCCTGCTCGGCCATGCCCCTCCTGCATGGCAGAACCGCTGCTCCTGCTCCTGTCGCTGGTTGGGGGGCAGGGAGAGTGATCAGGGCTCTCAGCTTACCCCTAGTGGGTCTGCTGCGTGGGCTGGGAAGGTGAGTCACTTATAAAAGGAGAGGCTGGAAGCTTTCTTGGGACCTGTACATCAGTTCTCGAGGCCTCCTTGTAAAACTTGCCTCAGTCTCTCCTTTGCGAAGCCAGGCACAGGAAGGAGGGCTGGGGTCCCCCACCGCTGGATGGCGCAGAGGTCTCTAGGTTCCTGGATCGCCCTGCGCTGTCTGCATTCTTCCCAGACTCTTCCAGGGGGCTCTGTGTGTGGTCAGAGCTCCCTCTGCTCGTGGTGGCTGGAGAGTTAGCAGGGGGAGAATGAGAGAGGGAGGGACCATTGTGCCTGCTTTTCTATACTTCCTGCAGACCCTCATGCTACTCAGCGGGCCTGCTGGAGGGACAGGAACTCTGGGGAAGGCAGAAGATGGGGGAAGCTGGCAGCTCCCTGGGCTCAGCTTGCTGCGGGCCAGTCTTTCTGGAAGTCCTCATCATTCGCCCTCCCTGTGTGGCCCTGCCCCCCACAGACCCCTTGATGAACACTGTTGACAGGGCCTGGCCTGTGCCCCCGGTCCCACAGCTCTTGTGTACTTGCCCCAGAGACTCCCTTGGGACGCCCCCACTCAGAACCAGCAGGCTATTCTGTCACCTGCTTCCACAAAGTTCCAGGCCTTTCCTTCAATCAGGTCTTCCCAGCCACCTTGGATCCCAGCTGAGCCAGACTATTTTGTCTTGTGGGAACAGCTGATGGCCAGGCCTCGGTGGTCATCCTGGGGTCTACGGGAGGACCAGGGTGGGGTCCCTCAGGGAAGAGCTGTAGGTCTGTCCCCAGAAGGGTAATTCTCATCTTCTCTCCCAGGAGCCACAAACCACCGTGGTGCACAACGCTACAGATGGGATCAAGGTGAGTGGCTCCTGAGCCTGTCTCCTGCCTTCTGGGTCAGCAAGAGGCAGGTGGGCTGGGCATCGGGGCCTAGGGGTCCTGCGCTTGACAACTACGACTGCACGTCTCGGCTGGGGTACTGTGTGTCCTTTGGTTGCTACATTCCCAGGAAGGGTGTTATACCTTAGCGGTTCTGAGCTCAGGGTCTGTAGTCAGGCTGACTGGGTTTGAATTCTGGCCCATTGCCACTGGGCAAGTCACTGAACCTCTCTGCATCTCAGTTTCCTTATCTGTAAATTGGGGACAGTAACAGAACCTTCCTCCATGAGTTATGAAGTTTAAATGAAAGATTTTTTATTTCCAGCTTAAAATTTAAAAAAAAGAGAGAGAGAACAGAGTCAAGGGTATAATCAAAGTCTAGAGTCTTCTCCATTGCCTCATCCTTTTATGCTTTCAATAACCGTATCTTCTTATTTTCACTAACATCTAGTAAATATTTATTGAGCCCAGACACCATCCATGGCTCTGGATGACATGACAGGAGATGACAAGACAAAGTCCCTCTCCACAGGGACAGTTTAGATATGGGGAGGAGGTGAGTGGAAGAGACAGATAATAGACCAATAAGGAAATAGGTAAGATAAAATCCCAATAGTGATTAAGTGCTGTAAAGAAAATAGCACAAAGTAAAAAGAAAGAGAATGAGCAGGGCCTTTAATTAAGTGGTCAGGGAAGGAGGTGATATTTGAGCTGAAAACAGAATGATGAGAAGGAGACAGCCAGGCAAACTCTGGGATGAATTGCCCTAGGCAGAGGGAACTGAGTGCTAAGGCTTGGCCTCCATAAGGCACAGAAGAGATCAAGCAGAGCCTAGAGCATGGCGAGCAAGAGGGAGAGTGGTAGGAGGCAGTGGGGTTGGAGCAGGCAGGGCTGCTACCTGCCCAGGGCCTTGTAGGAGCTTACCTTGTATTTTAACAGCAATGAGAGCCATTGGCATTCTAAGCAGGGGAGTAATATAATCTAATTTACACTTTTAAAAGTTACTCTGGCCATGTGGTAGGCCAAGGAGGAGGCAAGAGTGGAAGCAGGAGAGCAGGAAGCTGTTGTAGTAGTTCAAGTGCGAGATGATGCTGGCTAGGACTCAGACGTTGTAGCCGTGCAGTAGAAGAGAAAAGGTGAGATGTAGGTTTTGTTGTAGAGGTAGAACTGACTGATTTAATTTTTGATCGGATAATTGGGAGGTGAGGGAAAGGGGATAATTGGGAGGTGAGAGAAAGAGAAGAATCAAGGATGATTCTAGGTTTTTGCCCAGGTAACTAGGTTAGTGGTGCCATTTACCAAGAGGGGAAAGACTGGGGAGGGTGTTGAAACAGATATGGGAGGGAGCTTGGGAATCCAGAGTTGTGTGGCTATCAGATGGCATGGGTGAAAGTAGAGCTTTCTATGATTCTTCTTTGCCCCTCCCGTACGGGCACATAATCTGCTTTAGTGCTGCTTGGTCCCACTGCTGTCCAAGGGCCTGAGTGTATAGAAACATGTTCTTTTTGGCCTACAGGGCTCTACAGAGAGCTGCAACACCACCACAGAAGATGAGGACCTCAAAGGTAGGTGCTGGGCTCCTGATGGGCAAGGAACCCAGCTGTGACCCAGGTACCCAGGCCCCAACGGGGCACCTGCCTTGTTGGTCCCCAGCACGGGGATTGGTGGCTCCTTAGACCTCAGGAGAGGACTGCTTTCTGTGGGCCAAACTAGGTGGCCCCGTCTGGTGTCCTGGGCTGGGAGAGAGGCTTCTCTTCTTTGACCCCAAGTCTAAAATAGCCAAACTAGAGTTTTTTTCCTGAGCCTCTCCAGGGCCAGGGCTACGAGAGCTGTTCTTGTTGTTTATAATGATGTGACATCTCCGAACAGGGTTGTCCCTGCAGAAATAGCCCACAAGTGTTCCCAGTTGTCCCAGGACTACTGAGTGGATTCTCAGGGCATGGAACTTGCAGTTTTAAAACTAGGCCAGCCCCAGGCAAACCGGGATGAGTTGGTTGCCCTAGTCGTAAGGCCTCAGTGTGAATGCTGGAGCAGGGACCCATCTGGGGTCTGTGAAACCATATCTGGCCGCCTCCTGGTGGTCCTGTGAGGAGCAGCAGCCTGAGCGTGGAGCTGGCCAGAGCGCCCGGGTGTGGGAGGGAGGTGCGGTCCAGGCCCCTGGGAATCTCTGCCCTGGCTCTTGGATTTGGCCTCCAGGAACTGACTTTAGGCGAGGCTATCAGAAAAGATGGAGGAATATCATAGGACAGAGCTGGGAGCGCATGCCCAGAGGAGTAAGGGAGAACCAAACCTTTGGGAACCAAAAGAAAAATAGAAAGCACAAAAGAATAGTGTCTCCAGGGATGCTGGGATCAAGGTCATATGAATTGAGTTTGGGGAATGTTGGCAGGGTAGGAGGCGCCTTCACTGCTGGCCTCTTGACTCTGTGACCCAGGCCCCTAGAGCCTCTTCCCCACATGCAGGCTACCTTAAGCCTTCTCTGGAAGCCGCAAGCCCAGGGCCTGGTACCTCCCCCGGGCTCTCAGCCGGGAGACCTCTCTAGCAGAGGCAGCAGCGTGGGATGTGGTCCAGTGTCCACAGCAGCCTGAGGCGTCCCCTTGCCCCGGCTCCCCGGCGCTGCGGGCTCGGGTCATGTCCGGCTTGCTCGCTCACCTGCCTTGTTCTGTTTGTTTTGGCTGCTCTGCCTTGCCCTGCCCTGCCCTGGCTGGCTAGCTGCCCCGCTCCGCACTGGGAATGGCAGCTCGGGGCCTGAAGGACGGAGCTCCCGGGACAGAACAGCCCCCTCTGCAGGCATGCAGCCCCAGCCTTCTCTCTGCTCCTCAGCCAGTAAGTGTGAGGGAGGCACGTTCTGGCTTCCGTCTCCCTGGCTCATCCTGAAGCCCCTCAGGGACCCCCCACCAGAGCTGGCAGCCCAGCCCAGCGGTCCGTCTTAGCTACCTTTGGGAGCACGGCCTCTGCTACGGGTGGGGAGCTGTTTGGAAGCACTGTTAATACCAGGTGGGGACAAATTAGCCAGTGGCCCCTCAGACCAGGCCCAAAGCAATACAGGAAGAATGGGCAGCCCTGACATGCGGGGAGGGAGTAGAGAGCCACTGGGATATGCTCTGGGTCTTCCCAAATTGGCGCTGAGCCAGGAGGGAGGGCACAGTGAGAAGTGGGTCCGAGGTGGTGGGGGTGATAGGAAACACGCAATAGCAGAGAAACCATGTTGGCTCAGCATAATACCATGATTAAGAGCATGGGGTTTAGGGCTAGACAAACCCGAGTTCAAATCCCATCTACACAACCTTCAAAAAAGCAGGAAGTAGCTTAGCCTGCCAGATCTTCCATTTCCTTATCAAATGGGAATACAGTGGAAAAGAAATGAGATGGTGGAAAGTCTTGATATGATGCCTTGCTAGATTAATGGTAGCTGTTATTTATATTTTTGGTTATGTCTTTGTAGAAGATGCCTTTGCCTGATTCTTCCCATCATCTCTCCTTTTAGTGTTTCTAAACACAGTCTTCACCCACAGGGCCCCAGTCAGGTCCTCCAGCTGGGTTCAGTGGGGCTGGAGAGGGCTGTGTGTGTATATGAATACCTGCTTGCCTCTTTAGAATGTGGAGAGAACGGATTGGTTCTCCTAACGTGCTATTTACGCACCTGCCTGATACTGCTGATGGCTGTGGGGCCCCTCCTGGCTGTCCCTTTGCCTGTGCCACCCCCTCCCAGCCGTGCTCCTTGGCTGTGCTGGCCCAGCGGTGCCATGGTGGGGCCGTTGTGATGCTTACATTTGTCTTGCAGCCTCTTGCTTCTGTGTGGCCTGGGCCAACCTGGGGCTCCCATCAGGGTTAGCCTGAGCTCATCCTGAGCCATCCCTTAACCTGGCGGGCACCCTCTGCTAATAGTGGTACTCCCTAGAAGTGAGCAGCCTGTGAGTGCAGGACGTCACCAGCAGTCCCTTGGCTTGGGGTGGGGGTGGGGGTGCTCTTAGGGCCCCAGCTCTGCCTGCCTGTCAGTCTGAGCCTTGCCTCAGTTTTCCTGAGGAACCCATCCTGGTATGAGAGCTAATATGAGATTTATAGCTTTTCCGAGGCTTGTCCAGGGTCAACGGAACTGTCTCGGGTGAGAGGCTGTCAAGAGAAGAGTTTTAACAGTTTTTAGACCCCTTATCCTAGAAAAACTCTGTAAACCTGTGAAGGAAATGAGCAAGGTGAAGAAAATCAAGCATCCATTATTGGGCTCTGCTCACCCTTTTGGAGCTCTCATCCCTGGCGGGATTCTGCTCTCTGGCTGGCCACTGCCCAGAGCTTGGCTCTAGACCACTGAGTGAGGGCTAAGAGAGAGAGGTAGCCACTGAGACCTGACTGAGCCCCTTCGGGTGAGAGAAGGAAGCGGGTGGTAGAAACAGCCATATTAGGAGATGCTTTTTAGAGAGGCTGAACCTGCCAGAAATGGGATATGTCGACTCTGGAGAGGGTATCCACAATTCCTCAGCTGTTAGCAGCAAGAGTGTTTTCTGAGACCTGGCTGTTAACAGTGAGGGAAGCAAAGACCAGAGAACCGTAACTACTAGATGGGCTTCAGGAGGAGGGAGTCTTTGGCTCTACAGATACCAGAGAGGGGGAGATGGAGAAAAAGGGGGCTTGTTCTTCCTGCAAAGAGCCTTAAAGACAGAAGAAGGATGTCTTTGTCAAAGAGATCACAAGGGACTCTTTGAAGGATTGGGAAGGCCTCCCTGTCACTTGGGAGCTTCCCCAGTCCCACATAGGTAAATTGCTGGATGTTTTTTTTTTTTCCCCACAGTGCGAAAACAGGAGATCATTAAGATCACAGAACAGCTGATCGAGGCCATCAACAATGGGGACTTTGAGGCCTACACGTGAGTAGCGACCCATGTCCTTGAGACCTCAAGGCCTTCCCTGCTCCACAGAAAGCAGCCAGGACCCTGGGAGATGGGAGAGCTGGGCCTTGGGCACAAAGCTTCTGAGTTAAAACACCAGGCCCCCAGCCCGAGAGCCGTTCCTGGAAGATAGCCTGTGATTGGGCCCACCCTGGTGCCTTCACCGAGAGTGTCCTAGAGGTGGGCAGAAGGGACAGGACCGAGTGGTTCAGCAAGCAGACCCCCAAGATCTTGGCATGCTGTCAGGCCTGGCCTGCAGGTCGGGGCAGTGCCACTGCCAGGGAAGGAAGACGGGTAACTCCCCTAGAAGCCTGACGGCTGCTTTTTTCTCTGCAGGAAGATATGCGATCCAGGCCTCACTTCCTTTGAGCCTGAGGCTCTGGGTAACCTCGTGGAAGGGATGGATTTCCATAAGTTTTACTTTGAGAATCGTGAGTGGGTTCGTGCTGCTGATATACTCCTGCCTGCCCCTCACCCCCTCAGCCTCTGTCCCCGCTCACCTTCTCTTCCCAGTTGCCTCCTTTTCCCTAATTTTCCTGCCTGTCGCACCCACGATCTCCGTGCTTACTCCCTTTTGCTCCGACAATGGTCTTAAACTAGCACCTCCAAAGGCACTGCTCCAGAGCCCGCGTGTCCCCTGAAGGCTGGCAGATTCTGTAGCTGCCTCCCAGCAGTGCCAGTTGCCACAGTTAGGCCCATGTGTTTCTTTTTAAGCCTTGCCCCTTTCCTAGAAGGATTGAAAACCATTTGAGATTAGGTTGAGATGATCTCTATTGCAAGTTTCATTAAAACCAGGGTAAAAATGTGCAAGCAAGTTAACAGGGCGTTATTGGTGAATTTGGGGATCAGAAGTTGTGGTTAGGATCCTCCTGAATACCAAGGGATGCAGGAGTCTTGAATGGAGAAGGCAGGGGTAGGGGTGGGGGAGAGTTACACTCTGGATAGGTCTTAGAAGTTTCAGGGGATGCAAAGAAACTGAATCATTCATTGCCTCCACCTTTGCTGCTAATCACACAACTTTAAGATCTCTTCTCTCAAAGACCCTCCCCTCTCATTTTTTTTTCCCTCTTCTTTTTCACTTTATCTTGGGCCTTCCCCATCCTGCCCTCAGTTTCATCTTATCACTGTTTTCTCACACTGGCTATTGTGTGTCAGCTGTGAATGTAAACCCTAGGCTATCTTAGCCGGTTGCAATTCCAGAGCTTCTGGAAACTCTAGGGGAGGGCTCTGTATAACCCTTGAATTGAACTATAATGTGAATCTCAATAAAAACAACCCAGTTTGCACAGTGTATTCTGATCATGGCAATCCAACTTATTTTGCTTTTCCCCCAGAGGATCCTGGGAACCCTGAGCATATCCTGAGCTTTGGTGCTTTTGTGTTTTTTTGTTTGTTTTGTTTTGTTTTTAGTCACAAGTCAATTTTTTAGTTTTAAGTTCATAATTTTGCTGTATGGCCCTAATCAGGGACAAACCAACCCTTATGAAATCTCAGCCTGCAGCCTGGCAGAGTTGAAAGATCACAGGCTTTAGTTAGATGATCCTGAGTTCAAACCTTGTGTGATTTGGGCAAATTACTTAACCTCCTTGAGCTTATTGCCTTATCTTAAAATGAAGACAGTAATAGTGACCAAAGAGAATAGCTTGTGCATGTAGAACCCCCAGCACACTGCCTGATTAAAACAGTAGCCACTATGGTTGCTGCTGCCCAGCTTTCTCTTCCTTTTGGATGATGTGATGGCAGTGTCCTGGGCTTTGGAGGGGGAATGGGGGACTTGGAGGCTCTGAACAGTCCCTGGAGGGTGAGAGTTAGACGGTGCAGGCTGGGAAGAGGATGCGGATCCCCAGGCCTGATGCCCCTCCTGCCTGCCACCCTGCCCTGCTCCCTGCAGTCCTGTCCAAGAACAGCAAGCCCATCCATACCACCATCCTGAACCCACACGTTCACGTCATCGGGGAGGACGCCGCTTGCATCGCCTACATCCGTCTCACCCAGTACATCGACGGGCAGGGTCGGCCTCGCACCAGCCAGTCGGAGGAGACCCGGGTCTGGCACCGCCGGGATGGCAAGTGGCTCAATGTCCACTATCACTGCTCAGGGGCCCCTGCTGCACCGCTGCAGTGAGCTCAGCCACAGGTGCACCTGAGGGAGGGAAGGGAATGCTGGGACAGGTGGGGTCAGATGAAGAAGAGGAGGTTGGGAGGTGGCGTTGTGGGGAGGAGGTGTGGGCCATCCCCAGGGGTGGCAAAGGCTGGGCAGTCCGGTTGTAAGGAATTATGCTATGAGGTCAGACAGACTTGGGATGGGCTCCTTGACTCCAAATTGGGTGACCTTGGACAGACTACGTCCCCTTCCTATGCCTCAGTTTTCTTCACTGTCGAAAAGAGGGAAAGAACGGTGCCTCCCTCAGTGAGTTGTTGTGAAGATTAAATAAAGCACTCAGTAAGTGCTCAGCAAATGTGATGCAATGTTATATTTCAACATTAGCTCTTCCCCCATCCTCTCCCTTCTCAGGCAGACTGGGCCATGTGAGAAGGCCCTAGAGCTCATCGGTGTTAATGCTCATTGTCTTCTGTTCCTCTTTTCTGTTCCCACTTTCTGTCCTGTTTGACAGGGGCATTAGGAGATCCCAGCCGGAGGTCGAACTTTCGCAGCCAGTGGCTCTGGAGGGCCTGAGTGACAGCGGCAGTCCTGTTCGTTTGAGGTTTAAAACAATTAAATACAAAGCGGCAGCAGCCAATGCACGCCCCTGCATGCAGCCCTCCCACCTGCCCTTCGTGTCTGTCTCTGCTGTACCGAGGTGTTTTTTACATTTAAGAAAAAAAAAAAAAACAAGAAAAAGATTGTTTAAAAAAAAAAAAAAAAGGAGTCCGTACCATGACGCGTTTTAAAATCACCGATAGCCCTTGGGCTGGCAAGGAAGCAAAGAAAGCAGGGGTTCGTGTTAACGCACATCCTAGCATGAACAGCGGGCTCACCCACCAGCCCAGAAGAGGGGAGCTCAGTTTCTGGCCCCCATGGACTCGGGGGGGACCAGGCAAGAACTCTGACAGAGCTTTGGGGCCATGTCGTGATTGCAGCCCCTGAGGTGGCCTGCCTGCCCCAGGCCTAGAAATGGACTTCTTCAGAACTTGCATAGGCACCTAGAATGAGGCTGAGAACTTCGTGGCCATCAGACCTAACTTGGGAGAGAATGCAGAGCTCCCAGCCTGCTACGGAGGCAGCTGAGAAGCCGTTGCCTCAGGCCTGAGGGCCCGGACGTTGCTGTACTGTTCCATTTAGTTTAGAAGGGAAGAGAATTGGTGCTGCAGAGTGTGTCCGCTACGGAGCCGATGAGAAACCTCTTGTTAGTCTGACATGCACTCACTTACTCATCCATTTCTATAGGATGTGCAATGCAAGTGGGCCCTGATATTGAGGCCTGATCCCTGCAGCTGGGAAGGGGGAGGGGCTGCCACTTTGCTTCATGTTTGTTTTCTTCTAACTTAGCAAGGAGAGAGCCAGGCCCTGGTTAGGGCTCCCCCTTGTGGACTTTGGCAATTCTGTTCCTGTGCTATTTGGACCATCTTTGTCTTGCCTTTTCCTGGTGGTGGTCCTCGTGCTGACCCTCATCTGGGCCTGGGCCCTCTGCCAAGTGTCCCTGTGGGATGGGAGGAGTGAGGCAGTGTGATAAGAGGTGGTGGTTGTTTCTATGCATTCAGGCTGCCTTCTGGGCTGCCTCCCTTCTTACTCTTCTTGCTGCACGTCCATCTCTTTTCCTGTCTTTGAGATTGACTTGACTATGGCAAGAAAAGGTGTCCTCTTTAAAGAGGCCTCTTTACTGACCAACTAAAGTATAAACTTACTGCTGGACAATCTGCATGGGCATCACCCCCCCTTCCCACCTGCATGCACCCAAAAGAGGTGTCCAGAGCCACAGCCCCTACATTCATTGTCTCTCTGTGCTCAAGGAGTTTCATTCCAGAGGGAAAGATCAATTAAGCAGATAGTGGAGAAGATAATGGAAGAGCAATTGGTCATGGCCTTGTTTTCCCCAAAACAACTGTGCAGAGTTGTCTGCAAAAATATCTGCACTTTGGGGAGAATAGCGGGTAGACCCCAATTCCCTGGACTACCTACAGGAGGTATGGGAGCTGGGGGAAGAGGCAAAGCCACAGGTTTACCTTGGAGCCAGCCAAGAAGTGAAAACTTATGGCTGCTGGTGCTTGGATTTAGCGAGGCTTCAACGAGCACCTCATGCATGCCCCAGCCCCTGGACCCCACCCCCTTCCTGCCCTGCAGCCTGCAGTGCCAGCACGCAGACACCTTCACCTTGGAGTTTGGTTTTGCTGGCTTGAAGACAAATGGTCTTAGAGTTCATTGAGACCCATCGCTTCATAAGGCTGCTCCAGCCCCATGTCTCTTTAGCATTCTTTTTCCTCTTCTGGGGCTAATGTCAGCATCTATAGACAATAGACTATTTAAAAAAATCACCTTTGAAACAGGAAATGGAAGGCATTTGATGCAGATTTTTTGCATGATGACATAGATATAATTTAAAAATAGTGTTTGTTCTGAATGTTGGTAGATCCTTCATAGCTTTGTTACAATGAAACCTTGAAGATATTTAATAAAATAACCTTTAAACAGTCCGTCGTGTTACTGCTGTTTGCAGGCTCATGGCCAGGGGCTTAGATTTTAGCAGATATCACAAGGCTTCAAGATGGAGGGATGTATACCTTTTCCCACTCGTTCTGGGCCCATTTTAGAGTGAAACCCATCAGCCTCCGACCGGTCCACCTGGCTAGCTGGCTACGGAGGAGTTAGGGGCGGGGAGAAAGGATGTGCTGCGTTGAGTGGTGCGTCTGGGCCCCGCCCCTCCCCGGGCCCGCCCCCTCCCCCCCGCAGGGCTGGGTGGACGAGCCCGCCCCTGCCCCGCCAGCCGCTGCGCCCGACGCTCGGCAGACCGTGCCACTGGGCGGGGAGGAGGGGTGGACCTCGGCGGCCCGGGCGCGGAGCCCGCCGTCTCGGAGGCCACGGCTCGGCTGAGCGCTAGGGAGGACCGTTCGGCTCCCCGACATTTCGGCCGCGCGGCTGCCAGGCCCGGAGCCGGCGAGGACCCGAGCGGGTGCCGAGAGCGGCAGCGCGCCGCCTCCCCCCGGGTGGGAGCAGTGGTTGGGCCCGGCCGCGGTCCAGCCATCGCTGGGCGATGGCGGAGCCGCCGCGACGCGGCCGGAGGCCCGGAGAGCAGGGAAGCCGGGCAGCCCCGGGACGCGGCGGAGCCCGGGGACAACGGAGACGCCGCTCACTCCGCCGGGTGAGCCACCCTTGAGGAGAACCCCCCGCTCAGAGTGTGGCCTCCACCCACGGCCGCCCTCAGTTCCTCCCCTCGCAGACCTCGGGGTGCCATCATAACCACCCGCAGGACCGTCCCGGGCGGCCGCTCAGTACGCCCCTCGCCCTCTGTCGCGTCCGCTGGCCTCCCTCGTGGCTGCCCATCGAGCTCAGCTCGCCCCCTCACTGCTGGGCGCCGGCCTCCCGTGGGGACCCTCCCAGCCCGGTGCCTGCCTCGATGTCATCCCGGACTCTTCTCAGCGCGCCCCTGGCCGGTCCCCTTTGGTGCCCCACATGCAATGCGCTCTTCATATCCATCTGTGACCTCACACGACCCCTCAACAGAGCCCCTTCATCCGTGACCCCCGGCGTCCCAACCCGCCCCGCCCGTGTCACCCGTCGGTCTTCTCTCGTCCCGCAGCCTCCGCACCGCTTGTCTCCCGGCCTTCTCCCACCCCGGTAGGATTGCTTCGCCTGGGCCAGGCCAGCCCTTTGGTTTCTCCCTCCTCAGAAACCTGCAGTGCACGCACAGCTTCCCGTCCCCCCGGCGTTGCGCCTCCTCCAGTGTTTGTCATCCCACTCCACACGGCACCCCAACAGTCCCTTCAACACCCCGACCCTAAATCTCGCTGCTTTTTCTAGGTATGAGGCTAAAATGCAGTGGTTAAGAGCACGGGTTCGGGAGCCTGACAGGCCTGACTCTGAGTCCCACTTCCTCCACTGACTGGCTGTGATCCTGGGCAAGTTACCAAGCTTTTCTGGGCCTCAAATTACTCATATGTAAAATGGGGGTAATAATAGTACTTACCTCATAGGTCTGGTGTGAGGATTAAATATATGTAAAGCTGTTAGAGGAGTGGCTGTCCATACATGTTAACTATTGTTATTAACATTATGAGTGGGAAGCGGCTGTGGCTCAATCAGTGGGGCTCCCGTTTGCCATGTGGGGGGCCCCGGGCCCGGTTCCCGGGGCCTCCTGGTGGGGGCAGGCCCGCCTGCGCGGTGTGGTTGGCTGGCCCAGCAAGCACAAGCAGCAGGGGGGCGGGGGATGAATGAATAAATAAATAAAATCTTTAAAAAAAAAACAAAAAAACATTGTGAGTGATACACCCTGAGTATCCACTTAACCTCAGTGACTTCCCACTAGTGTTTTCTCTAGTTTCTTCTAATTCTTAGGATTTGCCCCTCCCATCAGCATTTTGATCCTTTGTCCCAGCTCTCTTCTCCTGTCAGTTGATTTTACTGAGGCCAAAGCCCTGAACTCTTCTTAAATTATCTCTCTGTAAATCAAAGGGGAGGGGAGCAGTAGAGAGGTTGTCAGGCCTTCCTGGAGTGGCTAAGGTGGGGTGAATGACATAAAGCTTCAAGAAGCAGTCTATTTAAGAAAAAGAAGAAAAAAAAGTCTCCAAATTAGGTCTCCTTAAAACTTGTGTTTCCTGATCACACTGTCCTTATTCCTTCCCTCTCTTGTTGCTTGGACATGACTTGAGCCCCTGATGTTCTATGTCATCTAGCCTCACTCTTTTTCTTGTTTTTGTAACAGGACTCTGAATCTTGCATGTCTCTCTAGGCCAGGGGTTCTTAACCAGGGGTCCACAGACCCACAGACTCAAGAGTTCAGGGAGTCCGTGAGCTTGAATTGAAAAAAATAAACTTATTATCTTTATTTTCTCTGACCTCTAACTGAAATCTAGCATTTCCTTCACTTATGAATGTATGCAATAAATAAATTACAGCAATAATCATTTTGCCTGACTGGCAAAGGGGTCCGTGGAACAAAAAAGGTTAAGAACCCCTGCTCTAAGCTCCTCTGAGCTGTTCAGGAATGGGGGTAGAGTAAAACCTAGTCTAATTTAGGAAGGAGAACTGGAGTGGACAGAGAGAGGGACTCTGAATTCAGTTCTCTGGCTTTTCTCAGGTCCCAGTGATGTGACCTGCTTTGGGGCTATATTGGTATCTCCTTTCCTGACACTGGTACAGGTGAGGTGAAAGGCAGGGGGTGGATAATTTTTCACAAGCAGTGGAAATGGGAGTCCCCAAGTTTTGGGTTTGGAAACTAATTGAATGATTAGCTAGCAGCCTCTCTTTCCTCTTAAATTCTCCCACCATAATGTCCACCTGACTACAAGTTCGTTAGGGCTGTTAGGCTGTGATATTGGCATTGATTGATGGGGAAGATTAACAGACTCGTGTTTTCTCTTATCTGGCATTTTGTTGGCACATGAGACTTCTGGGGCTTTCCATCCCCTCATAGAAAGAACAGATCTCTGGCTGGCCGGCCAGCGGCTCAGTCGGCCTGGGAATTCCTTTTCAGCCTCCTGGGCTGTTTGAACTCTTGTTGATGGGAAATTTGTTCCCTTCCAGCCCTTAAATATATTTGTTCCAGCTCTGAGCCTAGCTCAGGAATGAGAATTTGGACAGAATTCTAAGAAAGGGAATGAACTGTGAAGCAAGGTATGGGACTTAGCTTGTGTTCTTCTTCTGTAGGAGCTTGGTTTTGGATAACAAATCACCCAGTGAACAGGAGGTAAGAGAGATGGGGGTGTGTGGGGGGTGTGGAAGGATTGACACAGTTTCAAGGGGAGAAGTAACCCAGCAATTTCTCTGTCTTTCAGGTAGTAGGGGTAGTGATTGTGAACTTTGCTGACCTCTGATTTGAGTTGCTCATCCAGGGCCTGGGATGGAGCCTGGACAGATTTGTAGCCTGAAGCCATGGGCCAGGGTGCCATGGTGACTTGAAACCAATGGACTCTGTTAAGTTGCCCCCTGATGTCCCTTCTACCTCCCCTACCCTATACTAAGGGGACTTCCTCCACTTCTTCAGGGACTGACTCTGAGGGAATCCCTTTCCCCTATTTTCCTTTCCTTCCACTGCCCCAAGACAGCCCCAGCCTATAGAGCTCCTACCTCTCCCATCCCTTGAGGTGATTCTCATCCTTGCCTCCCCTTCCCCGCCATGCTCCAGCTGTGGAAGGTGGTACGCCCAGCTCGGCAGCTGGAACTGCACCGCCTCATACTGCTGCTGATCGCTTTCAGTTTGGGCTCCATGGGCTTCCTGGCTTACTACGTGTCCACCAGCCCCAAGGCCAAGGAACCCTTGCCCCTGCCCTTGGGAGACTGCAGCAGTGGTGGGGCAACTGGCCCTGGTCCTGCACGGCCTCCAATCCCACCTCAGCCTCCCAGGCCTCCAGAAACAGCTCGAACTGAACCCGTGGTCCTTGTGTTTGTAGAGAGTGCATACTCACAGCTAGGACAGGAGATTGTGGCCATTTTGGAGTCTAGTCGTTTTCGTTATAATACTGAGCTAGCACCTGGCCGAGGAGACATGCCCACATTGACTGATCACACCCGTGGCCGTTATGTCTTAGTCATTTATGAGAACCTGCTTAAGTATGTCAACCTGGATGCCTGGAGTCGGGAACTTCTAGACCGGTACTGTGTGGAATACGGTGTGGGCATCATTGGCTTTTTCCGAGCCCACGAGCACAGCCTACTGAGTGCCCAGCTCAAGGGCTTTCCCCTGTTTCTACACTCAAACCTGGGGCTCCGGGACTACCACGTGAATCCTTCTGCCCCCTTACTGCATCTCACACGCCCCAGCCGCCTGGACCCTGGGCCACTGCCTGGTGATGACTGGACCATCTTCCAATCCAATCATAGCACATACGAACCAGTGCTTCTTGCCAGCCTTCGGCCAGCTGAGCCACCTGGACCAGGACCAGTGCCTCGCCGAGCCCGGCTTCCCACTGTGGTACAGGACCTGGGGCTGCATGATGGCATTCAGCGTGTGCTCTTTGGCCATGGCCTTTCCTTCTGGCTCCACAAACTTGTCTTTGTTGATGCTGTTGCGTACCTCACTGGCAAGCGCCTCTGCCTGGACCTTGACCGCTACGTCTTGGTAGACATCGATGACATCTTTGTAGGCAAGGAAGGTACCCGCATGAAGGTGGCTGATGTTGAGGTCAGTCTCTCTTTGTCCTCTCTCAAGTTTCTGTCCTTTGAAGCTATTTGAAGCTCTGTCCTATCAGTTTCCTTTCCTTGATTCTTAACTTGTCATAGGTACTTCCTGCCTTTACCAGGCAGGAAGAGCTCTACTTCTTATTTTTCTCCTGCTCAGTCCTTTTCCTGATTTCTTGTGTCTCTGCTACTCTTCCCAGGCACTGTTGAACACCCAGAACAAACTCAGGACCTTGGTCCCCAACTTCACCTTCAACTTAGGCTTCTCGGGCAAGTTCTATCATACTGGTGAGCTTATTCTTTTGCTTCTTCAGCATATCAATCTTTGTTTGGTCTATCCCTTCTCTATACATCTCCCTGGGTGGACAAGTTGGAGAAAAGGAGCACGGTTTGGGGTCAGACTTCTGTGAGCAACTAGTAATGGATATGAATTTAGGTTAGCACAGGTGACTGGAGGGCAAGTCGGCAGTGGGGCAAATAGAAGGTCTTAGGTGGGTAGGGGTTGGTAATGTCCCAGAGATGGAAAGTGGTCAGTATTTTAGAACAAAGGAGGGCACAGGGACTGACACCCAGGTGTCAGCGGTCAGTATGTGATCATAGGGACAGAGGAGGAAGATGCAGGGGACGACATGCTACTGAAGCACCGTGAAGAGTTCTGGTGGTTCCCCCACATGTGGAGCCACATGCAGCCACACCTGTTCCACAATCGCTCAGTACTGGCTGACCAGATGAGGCTCAACAAACAGTTTGCTCTGGTGAGACCTGTGGATCCTTTCCCCATACTTTCTCCCAAAGATAATGCCTCCTTTGCGAACTTCCCCCTAATGGGGTACCCTTTCCCTATCCTTTCCATTTATCTTTCTGTGGAGGCATCCCCACCCTCTTTCCCCTCTACTCCCTAAACCTCACCAGGTCCTGGTGAGAGTCTCTGCCATTCCCAGGAACATGGGATTCCCACGGATCTGGGGTATGCTGTGGCCCCCCACCACTCGGGCGTGTATCCCATCCACACACAGCTCTATGAGGCCTGGAAATCTGTGTGGGGCATCCAGGTGACCAGCACTGAGGAGTATCCCCATCTCCGCCCTGCCCGCTACCGCCGTGGCTTCATTCACAATGGCATTATGGTGAGGGACTCCCAATACAAATTTGAATCAATTTCCTAACATTTAGCCTCCAACCTGCGTTGACTTATGTCCAGTCAACTCCCGGTCCCGTTTCATCCACCTAATGGGGGTAATGAAGTAAATAGTCATAATGCACATAGCAAGAGCTTTATTGCTATAATTTCAGGCTGAGTCCTCTATAAACCAAGGGAATCCCAATGCTTCAGGACTTTTGTCCTTCATCGAATTTTTATTCTACCTTTTTAAATCTTATCTATCCCTCTTTTTTCTTTCCCCTCCAGGTGCTGCCCCGGCAGACTTGTGGCCTCTTCACTCACACTATCTTTTATAATGAGTATCCCGGAGGCTCTCGTGAACTGGACCGGAGCATCCGAGGTGGAGAGCTCTTTCTGACAGTGCTCCTTAATCCGGTAAGGTGCTGAGAGGAAGGGCTAGAAGACTGGAGAGCCAGCGTGTTTGCAGGCTGGGACCTTTGCTGACCAAGGCTGATTCTGAGGTAGGGTAGGCTCTACAAATCTGACATGCAGGCACCCCCTTGCAGATCAGCATCTTTATGACCCATCTGTCCAATTATGGAAATGACCGGCTGGGCCTATACACCTTTGAGAGCCTGGTGCGCTTCCTCCAGTGCTGGACACGACTGCGCCTACAGACCCTTCCTCCCATCCCTCTCGCACAAAAGTACTTTGAACTCTTCCCTCAGGAGCGAAGCCCCCTTTGGCAGGTAAGGGTGGAGCTCAGGCAGACAAGAGACGTGCTGGAGTAGAGGTTGGAAAGAAAATGAGGCTTTATCTGATACTTTGGCCTTCCTTTCAGAATCCCTGCGATGACAAGCGGCACAAAGATATCTGGTCCAAGGAGAAAACCTGTGATCGGCTCCCCAAATTCCTCATTGTGGGGCCCCAGAAGACAGGTGAATCATCCTTGGTCGACTTCTCTTGCCCTGCCTTAAACCCAAAGGATTCTTTTGCCAAGGAATTCCCTTCTCATACGCACCCCCTCATCAATCCTGTCTCTTGAGACAGTGATTCTTCATTCTAGTCATACATCATAATCATTGGTGGAGTTTTTTAAAGATGCACAAGTGACTGATGCACAGTTGAGAAGGTTGAGAACTACTGTTTTAACCCTTCCCTGGACCTCTGTCATTCATTCCTTCTCTCATTCTGGTTTGGTACGCGGAGCAGTGGGGGCAGTCCTTCAAGCTTTCTTCTCCACAAGGATGTGGTCTTTGTCTCTCATTTAGGGACCACAGCGATTCACTTCTTCCTGAGCCTGCATCCAGCTGTGACTAGCAGCTTCCCTAGCCCTAGCACCTTTGAGGAGATTCAGTTCTTCAATGGCCCTAATTACCACAAGGGCATTGACTGGTAAGCTAGGACCCCTTGGAATGCTTCTCAAAGGAACACTCCTTTTCCCCAAAAAAATCCCATTCCAGCTTCCATCAGCGGATACCTTGCCCCTTTACTCTTTGCGAATTTCTCTACCTTTCCTTTATGCTACTTCCTAGGTACATGGACTTCTTCCCTGTCCCTTCAAATGCCAGCACTGACTTCCTATTTGAAAAAAGTGCCACCTACTTTGACTCAGAGGTTGTACCACGGCGGGGTGCTGCCCTCCTGCCACGAGCCAAGATCATTACTGTGCTCATCAACCCTACTGACAGGGCCTACTCCTGGTACCAGGTCTGCCTGAAGCCAGTGACACACTGGTGCTTAAGGGAGGGAGATGGTGACTGCTAGAGAGGCAGAAAGGAATGAGGGTAGAGAAACTAGTGCCTTGCAGAGGGGTACCTATGTTATCTGATCACCAGACCAAGAGTAAAGACAGAATAATTCTATTGAATCTCCAATCCCCTCCCTTCCTACTTCTTGTCCTTCAGCACCAGCGAGCACATGGAGACCCAGTTGCTCTGAACTATACCTTCTACCAGGTAGTTTCAGCCTCTACCCAGGTCCCTCCGACACTTCGCTCCCTGCAAAACCGCTGTCTTATCCCTGGCTACTATTCCACCCATCTACAACGCTGGCTGACTTACTACCCTTCTGGACAGGTACAACCCCCCATAACCTTCATTGGGATGACCTCCTGACCTTCCTTCTTCCCTTCAGCCCAGAGGCTTTTAACTAAAGGGCTTTCGTCCCTTTAGTTGCTGATCGTGGATGGGCAGGAGCTGCGTACTAACCCAGCAGCCTCAATGGAGAGCATCCAGAAGTTCCTGGGTATCACACCCTTTCTGAACTACACACGGACCCTCAGGTGGGAGAGCATGACCCAGGGGACAAGTCCTCTGGGGAAAAGGGGAAGTAGGTTGGAAGAGACATGGATTTATCCTGACCCACAAGGACAGATATGTGTTCACATGGGCTGGGAGGCATGATGTGCATTTATGGGGCTTGGATTTCCCTTCTCTCTGCCACCTAATGACCTCTTCCTGTCAAGCAGGTTTGATGAGGATAAGGGATTCTGGTGCCAGGGACTTGAAGGTGGTAAAACTCGTTGTCTAGGCAAGAGCAAAGGCCGGAGATACCCAGATATGGACTCTGAGGTAAGTAAATGCCTGGGGCAAGGTATTCCCCCTCAGCCTCTAGGGTCTGATTCCAGGTCACACTCATTACTATTTCTGTCCTCATTTTTCTGATAGTCCCGCCTTTTCCTTACGGATTTTTTCCGGAACCACAATTTGGAGCTGTCGAAGCTGCTGAGTCGGCTTGGACAGCCAGTGCCCTCATGGCTTCGGGAAGAACTGCAGCATTCCAGTCTGGGCTGATGTCCCAGCCTCCTATACCAGCAAAAGACCCCTCATTCCCTAAGGGGAAAGCCCAAAGCAGGGCCCAAGGGAGCTTAGAGTGGCCTATCCTCTCCCTCTTCTACCTCAGTGGCCCTCAGGTCTGGGGCAGGAGAGAAGAGAAGGGCATTCCTTTCCCATAGCTCTAGAATCTGGTAAAGTGGCTTACCTTGGTACTCCCACATCATGGTACTAGGTGCCTGTGACCCACGGTCATGGGAGGTAGGGAGGAGTGAGCTAGGTCTAGGCAGGGTGCAGAGGAAAGTATTAATCCAATGATTGTCCTCTTCATCCCCCACAGTGTATCTATCTATATCTGTCTATGAGAGGGAACATTTGCTGTGGCCCCTCTAATCAGGCAGTGAGATCTACCTGTGACCCAGCCTCCCTAATGTCATTCACATTGAATGGGGATGAGGCTGGAGAGTGGCTCATAGAGCTACGTATGAGCCCGAGCTGTGGGCTAGAAATGTCCTCAATAAACATCCTTATTTTTCTGTTTCGCCTGCCTCACTGGGGAGGGAGAAACCTAGAATAAAGCAAACGTCAGACTCTTTGTCCCCAGCTCAAGGTTAATCTGCACATGGAGGGAAAGAAGGGAAAGGCCCAGTCGGACTAGAATAAAAAAGGAGTTTATATATTTATAAATGCCAAATAAATACCAGAGGCCACCCAACGCCCCCTCCCCGACAGGGCTGTCTCCCCCAACCCTAGGCTTCTAGGGTCTGAGACATCTTGGCCCCAAGCTACAGCCCACGAGCAGCTGCCAGTCTGGGTGACCAGGGAACTGAGTGGGGAGGATCTGTCCATCCAAGATTCACTCCCCCTGTGTGCGGGGCCCCCATAGCCACAGGCCTGTGTCCCTGTATAGGGCCCTAGGGGGGCCAGGCTCAGGGGGAGAAGGTGGTCATCTCGAGTGAGACCCGCTGCCACAGCTCCTTGGTCTGTTTGCTGCGCTTGAGGTTCTGTAGGATGTCGTTGAACTGCATCATGCCCATGGGCGTCAAGCAGAAGGCGCTGCGGGCACTGCGAATCGCATTCACAAAGTCGTCGTAGTCGGCAGGGGTCAAGTGGATCAAGCGGTGGTGGATGTACTAGAGAAGGATGTGAGGAAGAGGATGAGCCACTGGGCACTGAATCAGGCCCCTCTTTTCCCTTGCATGCTGGGTGATCTATTCCATGAAGCACCCAAGGTGCTCCACCCACTAACACACTTTCTGGGTTGTCACCTGCATGTACGCCTGCTGGCAGCGCTGCACCAGTTGGTGGAAGGCCGGGGCACGCAGGTGATTGTGGGCATGAGCGGGGCTCAGCCGCTGCAGCGTCTCCATGACGATCTCCTGCAGCACAAACGGGCTCAGCACCCCCTTGGCTGCCCCCACACAGAACTGGTGCACGTAGTTCACTCCTGGGGGGCAGGGGGATGGGCATGAGCCGGGGGTGGCCACCTCTGCCCTAGGGACCCAACTTTTTTCTCTCAGCTCTGGCCTGGCAGAGAGCCCCTCTCCACCCAAGGAGCTGAGTTAACCCCCTGCCCCCCGCGCACGCACACATACCCGACCAAGGCCTCAACTCTGAGCAAGAGCTAGGAAGGAGGTCTGGGATAGGAAGGTGGGGGAGCAGGTGGGGGGGGCAATGGTCCTGGGGAGGGGAGGTGTTACCCAGCTTTGCTGCCAGCCCCAGCAACCATTTGACATCATCAGTATATGGGGGGGAGCGGGAGAAGTTGTTGGGGTGGTCATTGTGTGCCCGGCGACCCAGCATCTCCAGTGCCAGCATTCCTGGGAGAGAAGGGTGGGCACATGGTAGGGGTGCATCCTCTCCCCCAACCTGTTACCCGACCTCACAGTAAACAAATTAAGAGCTATGAGGGGAGGCAGGGAATCACTGAAGAGCTTCTGGCACAATTGCAGGTGGGGGCACAAAAGGGGGCCCCCTCTCACCAACTCGGTAGGCGGCGTGCAGGTGGTGTAAGCTGTGTGGGTTGACAGGCTGACTGTGAGTCTCCTCCTCCGGTGGTGGAAAACCCCCGCTCACCAGAGGGCTGGGCTGTGTGGTCAGGGCAGGCAGCGAGGCACCCTGAATGGCTGGAAACGTGGAAGCTGGATGGACACTGCTCACTGAGGGTGGGATGAAAGCCACATGAGAAACTCAGAGCCCAAAGAGGGGCAGAGAAGATTCCCTCCCCACCTCCCCTGCCCAATATACCTCCCCTCCATTCACCTGCTCCCTGTCCCCACAACTCACAGGCCACACTGGTGGGCAGTGGGAGCCCTGGCTCTGTGTGGTAGGGATGTACTGTGATGGGTGCCATGGAAGGGACAGGGAAAGACACAGCAGTGGCAGCAAGTGAAGGGGGAGTCACTGAGTAAGGGTACTGAGCCCCCAGGAATGCAGGATGCACACCCTAGAGCAGGAAGAGGAAGCAAAGGAAGATACCAAGTTATATTAAGATGTCTCCTATTTGGTCCACAACTGGATTTCTTATCTAAATTGGGCTGGGTCCCCCAGACTCCCGCAACATCACCAGGACTCTTGGATGGCCCTGTCGGCCTCCCAGAGTACCCTACTCCAACCCCCATGAACTCCCAGTGTTCTCCCATATTCCCCACTCCCCAGTAGATCACTGGTCTCACCTGTGGGTATGCAGAGCTGGGCACAGGGAAGACGGCAGGCCGGGGTATGTGAGGCATGGGGTGGGCAGGGTGTGCTGGGTGGGTGAGGTACTGAGGGCTGCAGGGCAGATGGGGCTGTAGAGCAGTGTAGGGGTGCAGGCCAGGGGAGTGGCCATGCCCCAGTCCTGGACCCGGATATAAACTGGACCCCACCGAGATGACTGGCACCACTGTGGCTGCTGCTGTCACTGCTGCTGCCGCCACTGTAACTGGCTCAGTCCCCGGGCCCCCCCTTCCCTCAGGCAGCCCCCGCCCAACCTCCCCAGCTGCCCTGATCCCACTGGCACTACAGCTTGTAGCCCCTTCACGGGCTGTGGATGAGCCACCTGCTGTTTGCTCATATAGCCAGAACCACTGGTGAGCAACCTCAAACAACACTTCGGGGTACACGCCCCCTCCCTTAGCCGCCTCTTCCACTGCCGTGCAGGCCTTCTCCAACATCAGGTTATCCTGGAAGGGAGAGGCACAGATGGGTAAGGAGCAAGAGCTTCACCTAATATACCCCAAGGATGGTTTCAAACGGCATTCTAGCATCTCCCTCATTGTTGATTGGTTCCCAGAGAGGCATTAGAAGTTGGGGCAAATACTCAAAGCTAGTATTAGGGCAGTGAGTGTGTCACAAACACACTGAACAAATACTTGCTGACCAACAGGAATGAAGACCCAGGTTATAGTTTCAGTTCTAAACTAACCACCCCCTCCCACCCAAGTGGCATCATCTATCTCCCTGAGGCCTTGAGTATCCCATCCTGGGTGATTATCTTGGTCCTAAACTATGGGCCTCCATTTCTTTAACACAAAATAGGAATAATCCTAACCTAAGATAAAAAGGAAATGGATGTGAGAGCACATTAACATGTAAAGTGTCACTAACAGAGGACAAACTGGAAAGTTTGTAAACTCTAGGATATGGGAATCAAGAGCTGGGCCCTCAGCTTTCCCCACGCCCAACCTCTACCCAGATGGCTCCCAGATTGCCTGCAGAAATACCTGCTCCTTGCACTGCACCAGGGCCCGCTGGATCTCATTGGGGTTCAGTGCATGGGCATGAGGCAGGCAGCTTAGGGCTAGCTCTGCTGCTGCCCTCACCATATTGGAGTCTCGTGCCCGTGACGCCCTGTCGGCCAGGGATGCAACTTCAGGGGGTGTCAGGTGCCCATCCCAGCATTCTACCAGTATAGTCAGGGCTGCGCTGCCAATCTCCATAGCCTGACCTTCAGGAAAAGGAGAGGAGACCAGAATGGGGTTAGTGTGGGCACCACTGGGGAGTGGGAATGGGGTCTCTCCTTTCACATCAGTAATTCCACAAATGCTCTTAACTCCATCAATTAATGCCCCTCCCATATCCAAATCAGGACATTGGATTTACCTGTAATCCAGGAAACGTGGGAAGAATAGGTACGTGAGAGCCAGTTGGGAGAAACAAAGTTGTGCAGGCCAAGGGCATAAAGCCCAATCTCGAAGGCGCAAAGGTGCAGGTTGCGGTGAGGACCCTGGTGGCCCCCTGAGGAAGATGGATGTGTGAAAATGGAAGTGCTGCTGTTGCCCCCTGCCTTGATCAGCACTGTCTTCGCCAGCTCGAAGTAGAAGTGTGCAGCTGCCTCTGACGGCTGATTGGGTACATGGGGAGCATGACTCTCGGGGCGGCGGCCCTTGTACCTGAAGGGGCAATGGTGCAGGGACGGGGATTGGGGTTTCTTTGGAATGGGTGTCCAGGTAGGTCAGGAGAGACCAGGGTAGGTGAGAACATTGAGGAACAATGGTTGGATTATACCAGGGTCATGGCTCTGAGGGTGGACTAAATCAGAGAAGATGGATATTTCTTCCCACTGACCTGCCAACTTCAACTGTCTTGGCCCGGGCACCTCCGCTGGCACTGGCCCGACGACTTCCGCTGGAGGATGAGGAACCCAGGGAGTCCGAGGAAGAGCTGCTAATGCTGTCACTGTCCTGTCCTCGGCCCCAGGAGGTAGGGGCCCAGCCCCCTCGAACTGGCCTTCGGCTTAGGGTGGGAGAACTATCCGATGTTGTTTCAGGGGCACTGCTGTCAATGCTGGCCATGCCTAACCCCCCAAGACAAGACAGTCCCAGAAGTCATGAGAACTATCAGACTCCAGCCTTCAAGAATACCCTTCCCTTCATACAAACCCAGGGCCTATCATACCAGTGTGCTTCTTCTTAGGCCGTCCTGGGGAGCCCCAGCCCCGTCCATTGTAGCCGCCACGACTGCCAAGCGCCAGGCGGCTTGGAACCTTCCCCTCCGGCCTTAGGGCCAAAGCCGCTTCAGATGGAAGACCCTCACAGGGGGAATGCGGAGAACTCTCTAGATGGAGAAAATAGGACATTGGGATGAGACCAGGAAAAGGGACCCCAACATGGTTCCATACCATTCATCCCCCCTGCCCAGTGCCCCCACCTCACCAGGCACATTCTTCTCTGTGAAGCCCTCAGTGGGGCCTGGCCCAGCCCCTGCCACAGTCCCTGGCTGAGCCGCCCCTGCAGAGCCTGAGGTCAGTGGCTGAAGGGCCCCTGGGGCAGATGGGCCCCCGTGCTTTGAAGGAGACCTCTGGCTGGCTGTGGCAGGGCGGCTAGATGAGTAGAACGAACTCAGCGTCTGTGGTTTATGGGTCTGGCTCTCCCGGTCCAAGAGTTTGTCTAAAATCTGAAGGCCAGAGAAACAGTGACAGGATACACTTTTATCTCCCAGTTTCCGTTACTTTCTTTTCTCTTTGAAACAGCTTAATGCTGTAATATAAGACGGGCTGGCTTACATATCTTGGTATCTTCCATGACACTTATCACAGGGCTGAGAAAATAGGTGATTCAATAAATATTGAAAGGAATGAATGAATGAATGAATGGATGGCTGGCTGGCTGGCTGGCTTTATGTCCTCCCCATGCCCACACACACTCATAAGAACCATTGGTCTCTCTTATTCTTTATGAGGTGTCTCCAAGATTCCCCACTTACCTCCTATGGACAGAATAGCTCTTTTCTCATTGTACTGGAAACTCCCAGAGAAAGATGATGAAATTTGCTCTCTGCCAGTCAAAAGTCCAGTATTTCAGTCCCTTACCTTCTTGAGCTTGGCCTGGTCATCCTTATAAGTGATCATTAGTGCCAGTGCCAGGTCACCCTTCTCCCGACGCGTGCCCTCACACAAGAGGGGATGCTCTGCCTCACTCACTGTTGTTTTCATGCCTGTGAGAAGGAGTGGGCCTCTTAAGGATTGAGATCAGCCATAGCTCCCAAGACAGCAAAGCAAACAGGCCAGGGCTCCCCAGTCATCAGCATGTGAAGTAAGGGGTTCTCTTGGTCCAACCTACGGGAGGTCCCATTGCCTAAGTCTTGGTCTGCTTTTCAAGACCTTCATAATCTGGCCCTCTCTACCTACCCCATTTGTACCCATTACTTTAGGGAAATTTGGCTCTTCACTCTGGTGAAGATATGACTGCCACTGTGTCTTTATTCACGTTGTTACCCACCACTGCTTTAACCCACATTCCAAATTCTACCACCTCCCTGAGGCCTTTCCCTTATTTGCTGCCCTTACAACACCCAACACTCAGAGCACATACTTTTACCCTCAACTAATAGCCATTAGTTGGCTCATACATGTCATCCTGGCTTTCCCATTACCATATTAGCCCCTTAGGAACAGAGTCCATGTCTCATGTCTTTCACAGGCCAGGTTTGGTTTATAGACATGCTCAAGAGACTAACAGACTCACCCAAGGCAGCAACTGCTGCTTCAAATCCAAGCTCCTCATCCCCAGGCATCTCATTGTTCCAGTTGCGACTTGGGGGTCGGGAACCCGTAGGAGAAACCACTGGATGAGTTGGGGTAAGTCAGGCAGACAGAAGTGTCATGGGAAAGAATGAAAGGGAAGCCAAGAAAGAACCTCATCATCCCAGACCTACCCATGAAGGTACTTGATGGGTCCTAAAGGTGATTCAAAGCCTTGGGGCTCTTAGTTTCTCCTTAGAGAAAGCTACCCCTACCCTAGTTCCCCACCTGCTGTAGAGCCAGGCACCATACCTGGAGTACAGAGAACGTCAAAGATGAAACTGGCCAGCATGAGGGGCAACACAGGCCGATAGTCACAGAGTGTCCCTTCCCGGAGTTCCTCTGCCCGGCACCGCATGGTGCTCATCTCACTCGGCCCCAGAGGGATCTTCTTGAGCAGGGCGGCCACCTCAGACTCCTGGTATGCCAGTTTCACCTGGGGGCCCAGGAAGGAGTTTAGACCTCCAGCACTTCAATGGAGACCAAGGTGCAAGGCTCTGAAGAATGAGGTACAAGGCTCAGATAGGACCTCTGACCTCCAAGGCCTTGGTAGAAGCTGGGGGCCGCTGTAGCTCCAAGGCAAACATGCCAACTCGGAAGGCCAGGTTGTGGTGCTCTGGACGCTCACTTAGCACTGTCAACAGGAAGGCTGCTTTGGTCAGGGTGTTGGTAGCCACCCAGGTTTGACGGCTTGTGGATACCTTGTTTTTCTTGCCCTAGAGAGAGAAGCACAGGGAGGCAGGCAGATAAGTCTGACTCATCTTGGTGGAAGTAGAAGGAGACTCTCACTTGGGGTGGGGCACAGGAGAGGACCAGGGGTAAATGGGGGTGGGGAGGGGAGGGGACAGGGGTCTCTCTCACCTTGGCAGGGGGCGGCTCTACCTTGAGGTCGGGTGGGTTGGCTAGCAGGTCCTGGGCAAGCTCCACGGTGAGACGGGAGGCCTCACTGCTGTAGCCATGCGCATGCAGGGCCTCAGCACAGGCAAATAATATCTGGAGAGAGGACATGGGCACCAGACAGGTTGAAACCCCAACTGCCCGGGGCAGGACACCGCTCACGCACTCAGCAAACATTCCTTGAGCACTTGCTATATACTATGCCCTGTGCTGGCCTTGGGTATACCACCAGAGCTCACGGTCTGGTTAGAAAGACACATGAACACAAGCCAGTGTGATGGCAGCCTCTATTGGGAAAGGTCATGAGGGGAGTAGGTGGGAAGGACACCTCACTGGGACCTGGGGTAGAGAGCAGTATCCCTGAGACCTGAAGAAGGAGAAGGAGCTAACAAGGCAAATGGAGGGAAGAGCATTCCAGGCAGAAAGGCCATTCTGTGCAAAAGTATGGCTGCTAGAGAGCACACAGCACATATCAGGCATGGTTCAGCTGACTGGAGCATAAGGGACAGGGTAGCTAGAAGAGGCTAAGAAGCAAGCCAAGATCAGATCACATGGAACATTACAAGCCATGCTAAGGACCTTCATTTTTATCCTAAGGGCAACAGGAAACCACTGGAGAGTTTTAAGCAGGGGAGTGACACAATCAGACATTTCAGAAAAAGTACTATGGAAGCAGTGAAGGGAATATAATGCAAGCAGGCAGACCACTTAGGAGCTTGCTAGAGGATTCCACCAGTCATGCTAACAGTCCCGATGCTCCGAACTAGAGCCAGATGGCCCTGCCCAGCTGTGGCTAAGGAGCACCCAGCCCTCCTGACCTCCGCTCCTCAGAGTGCTCTCACCTCCATGCGGCTCTCCTGTTCCAGTGGCTTCAATCCAGCAAACAAGTCGTGCTCCTCCCCAGCCCCACCCTCGGCCTTCTCCTCCTCGCCCCCAGCCCCGTCCTGGGCATTCAGATAATATGCCTGGTAGTCGTCATCCTCCTCTCCAACTGCAGGGGCTGCCTCTTTGGTCTTGGGGAGACTGTTGCCACTCTCATCGGTGGAAGGGAGGTCATCCCGGGTACAGATCTCCCTGGGCAGTAGACTGGGGGGGCCAACAGAGGCTGTGGGAAGCTCAGGCCCCTCTGAGAAGTACACGCCACCATCTTCTTCATAAGTATCTGGGGGGTCAGGGAGGAAGGTAGAAGAGCCTCGGGGACCACTAGGAGGAGGGCAGGGTGGAGGGCTCTCAGGGAATCCACCGAAGGTGCTGGCCTCAGCACCCAGGGCCAGGCTGCTATCATCCAGGCTCATCTCCGCCAGGTCTGGCTCCAGGGAGCTGTCTTCACTGCTCAGCCGTCGCTTGCTCCCGCCGCCTGCCAAGCCCTTGCCCCCACTGCCAGCCCCGCCCAGTGCCTTGGCTTTGCCCCCACCTGGACCCATCTTATGCAGGGCTTTATCTCCCCCCTCAGCCGAGAGGCGGCGGGGACCCCGCTGTGACGAGGGGACCCCCTCACCCAATCCCTTGCGCTTGGCCCCAGGTTCCTTGGGCCTCACGGCCGGCTCAACAGGAAGAGGTCGGGGCCGGTCTCGGGATTCCTCCAGGCCACCTGAGCGGGAGGCGCCTGGCCGAGGGGGCAGGGCCCGGGCCCAGCATAGTGCGAGCTTCCGATCAGTGCCGCTATAGGTGACACCAGGAAGTGGGTAGGCCTCTTCCCAGTTAAAGTAGCAGGCTTCCACCGCCGGCCGGAAGCCAGGAAAGAGCCGCTCCAGTGTCTTCTTGTGCTGCCCCCTCTTCACATTCTCAATCACCTTCAGTTGCCACTGGCGCAGCTGTGCACACAGTTCCCGGCGGCTGTGGGAACAAGGAGCGGGAGGCTGCTGGGAGGCTACCCTCTGAGCTAAGAAGGGAATGGAGGAGGCATATATCCTGGGAAGAGGGGCACGGGAAAAGGATGCAGGGAAGCACTTCTTGAGCCAAACCCACAGATATCAGTCCCAAACTCAAGGAACTGTGCAAAGTCAGTGCAATTTAGGGGAAGAAAGGAAGAAAGTCTCTTAGAAAAAGGACTCATAAACCACTGGTAACTCTTAAGTGCTCAAGAGCCCCCATTTCCCTAGACAAGGATAGTGGTATGTCTGTGTGCGTACAAGGAGATGTGGGCTCAGTCTGTCCTGGGCTGGCCCAATCTCAGTGCTATGGTGAGCCGGGGAGGAGACTCACCGCTGGGGGCTGAGTGCAGGGTCCAGCACAGCCAGCCTCCACAGTGTGACCATCTCATCACACATGCTGGCACATGCATGGGCTGCCACCTCGGACTGCCCATTGCTACGGCCCGTGTGCCCACTGGCGCTGCTGTGGGAGGCTGAGGTGCGCACGCTGTACCACCAACCTGTTATCTGGAAACAAAGAGGGCTATGAGATGCACCTAATAGCCCTGAGAAAGACAGAGTAGCCCTCACCAGGGTCCATGTCAGAAAAAGGGGAATAAAGTTAAGGGAGGCAGAGAATGAACAAGCATGGGACTCCCCAACTCTGGTGGATTACCTGCTCATAGGTGAGGCACTGGTCAGTGAGGATTTCCAACAAGGGGGCAGCATTGCTGTCCCTCCGCTTGAACATCTCCCGCACAATGCTAAGCAGGTTCCAGACACCCTCTGGCTCCCGGCCCCTCAGAGGGCGCAGCAGACAGGCCCACTCAGCAGCAGCTGGAGGCTCCGTGGAAGACAGATACATGGAGTTTACATCACTGTAAAAGTGGCAGAGAAGAAAATGATGACATTAAGTCAGGGCTGAATAAAGTAGATGAAGCAGGGCTTTGACACAAAGGGGGTCCTAACCCAAAGTACAGAGTATGGGGAAAAAAGGATAACCATGACAAAAATTCTTACTCGCTCTCTGCCTCAGTTTCCCTATGTCCCTAAGAAAGAAAATAATTCTTGCTCTACCTAGATAAAAACAGAACACTATGTGACTGTATAAAAGTACCATCATGCATTGAGTCATTAGTAAACATAAGTGAACACCTTCTGCACTGGGCCAGTGCAGGAATAAAAGGTGAGAGACATGGGTATTAATAGAACAAAGGATCTGTCAACAGCCTGAGAGGTGCTCCCCTTCTACCAGACACAGGTACGAAAAGATCCAATTTACCTGAACACCACAGGGGAGGGGCCACAAAACTTGTGCAGTGTCTTCTTGATGTTGTCAGTGAGCGTCGACTCATCCAAATACCAAGTACTCTGGTCTGACGCGGAGGGCCCTGCTGTGGGGTCTGGGGGTGACAGGCAGTCAGTCACCTAGAGATAGGGGCCTGGATTTGCCTGCCAACAGCAAGCTTTTAGTAAATGTTAATCCGTGCCCCCAGCTTGCTTTCTTCCTACTGCCCTTCTCTTCCACCACACACACCTGGCGCTCCACACACTGTATTGATGGCTGTTGACTGGGAGGAGAGGAGTTCATCCAGGAGACGTTGGGCTGTGGGGAGGATCTGAGGGGAAAAGGGACAAAGGCAGAGAGAGTGAGACACAGGTGAACCTAAGGAGGCTAGGGCCCAGGAGGAAGGCTGGGACATAGACCTGGAGCTAGTCAGGGAGGGTATGCCAACCCCACTCACCTGCTGAGGGAGCTCACTGATGAGATACTGAGCAAACTTCTGCAGCTGGTCCCTCTGTAGCCGAGACAGGGACTCTGAGACTGGGGCACGCAGGCAGACTGCAGAAGCCTGAAGGGGACATAGAGAGAAATGGAGCCAACTGAGGAAAGGCTTGCTGGAGCTGGAGCTGGGGACAAAGAGACAAAGTAGGGAAGGCCGTGCAGCTCACATTGTGGCCAGGCATTCAGCAGAGAAAGGACCAGAGTATAAGACAGGGCAGGGGAAAATTGGGAGGGCCTCACGTTGTGGATGCGGAAGAGGCAGAGTGCCACGACGTGGGTGCACCATTTGGCTCCAGCCCCACAGGTGCAGCTGCAAGAAGTGACCCGGCAGCGGTCAAACATCACAGCCACGTTGTAGGCCCCTTTGGGGGGGACCATTTGAGGAGGCACCACTGTAGCACTCAGGTGGAAGCCTGGGCAGAAATATGGACATGGTCAGGAAGAGCTGCCAAGACATGGGTCTCTGCCCTTGACCCTGGTCCTGCAGTTATTCAGACAACACATGGTTGGATAAAGATCCAAAAAACCTGCTCCAGCTTCTTGCAGTGGGTCCTTAATTCACAACATGGGGGATGGGAGGAGCAGGGGGTGCCACAGGGTATGATGGGACCCTCACCTATCTGCAATGGGTCCTTCACAGCCCTCATGCGGAAGAGCTGATCCCCTCGCTGGAACTCATCTGCACTGCCGTTGGCCAGGCACGAATACAGCCTGAGAGTGAAGAAGAGGACACAGCCACAACTCAGCAAATAACTTTCAAGAGACCCCAACAGAGACCACAATGCCCTGGGTCCTCTCCCCAGTGCAACTCCCTCTTGGGGAAAATCCCAGGTACTCCCTCCTCCCCTGTCTTCCTCTCATCACAGCCCCAAATTCAGTATCTCCTTTGTTCTGGGGGAAGCCCAGCAGGCAATGTGGAATATTAGGACCCCACTCCCCACCATTGGTCCTTTAGTTCCACCCTCTCCACCTCACCGAATATCCTCTTCATTCTCAGGGAAGCTCCAAAAAGCAATTCGGAGCTGTAGCTGCTCAGGCACTGGGGGGTAAACTTTCTCTACCACTTCAAATGGGATGTGAAATGCCACCTGCTTTGCTGACAGCTCCACCAGTGGAATCACCAGTCCATCTTTGGAAACAAAGGTTGGGGTTGAGGAAAAGAGAAGGAAAAATGAATAGGAGACAGGATTACTTGGCACAATGCCAGCACTACATCCTAGGAGATCTGGATGAAAGAAAGGGGAGACCTGGATGAAAAACCAAGGGATTGAACCAGGGACCTCATATACAGGAAGCAGGTGCTCAACGACTGAGCTACAACTGCTCCCTCAGCCAACTTCAGGTCCTTATCTAAGGAGGGAAGATGGGAACAAGTCCAGAAGCATTAAGAGAGGATCTGCAGAAGTAAGAGAGGCTGAATGCCTTTGGTACACCTGAACCCTGACCTTCCACACTGGAAGCCTAGTAGGGGGATAGGTTATCCCAGGGGAACCTAGCTGCTATTCCTGGAATCACCTGGAGTAGGATGGAGTTATCACTCAAGAAAGTTCTCCACACTGTTTCAATCAAAGAGCCATGGTAACACAACAGATTGCACACCTCACCAAATTGCAAGTCAGATTAGAAAACAGATCAGGAAATCACAGCACTGAATGAAACCTTTTTTTTAAAAAAAAAAAATTAAACCCCTTTGTTTTTATTTTTTTTTTAATTAGAGAAGTTGTAGGTTTACAAAACAATCATAATAAACCCCTTCTTTCACAAATGAGCAACTGAGGGTGGGCTGGCAGGGAATGTCATGCTTTCCCATATTTTAATCTGTCCAGGTAGATAAAATTCAGTGAAACTCTTCACCACCAAGACTTCAGTTACTTCCCCCAAAGTGAGGGTGCTCTAAACCATAAGGCTACTCTACCTACACATGCAAATATGAAAGAAGCAGGGAGGCCATCAGCACAGTGAAACTGCCCATAGAGCTGTGTGTGTCTCTGTATATGTACATGCACACCCTCCAACTAAAGCTGAATAGACTACTCCTAAAAAGTGAGTGACACCTGCAGGTTTCTCTCTGTCCCAAAAGGGTGCCAGAAAACTTCTGCTGGGTAGTTTGGAAAACAAGACTCTTGGGATGGCCAGAGTAGAGTCACCCAAATCCCACCCTTTAACTTCTGAGAGAAGGAAGGTGAAGAGACCCAGCTTTCATGGAAGCCCGGGACAAAAACTGTACCATGAAAAAAGCAGGGAAAGGATGTGGTAAGTCTTGATGCTTGTGGAGCTTTTCTTATTCATCACTGTTCCTTCCAACCCTTTTAATAAAAGCAAAATTCTTCACAGCACTAATCAGTTTATTCACAGAAAGACCCAAGGATGAAAGAAATTCACAGCAAAAAGCAGGCAAAGTATTTTATAAGGAAAGCCCAGAGACAATTACCCTCACTTTTCCCCAGTCCCCAAATGATGAAAATCTAAGGTTCCAACCCAGTGGTCCCAGCTTTGGCTCTGACAGATGCTCATTGAGCCAGAAGAAAAGGTTCTGGTCTAAACCTATGGACTATGGAATCTTCTCTCTCAAATCAGTTCACCTCCACTTTCCACTGGGTGGAATCTCATGTTGGTGGAGCTGAGATTGGATGCACTTTGCAGTGGGATGACACACTTCAAGTGGTCACTTCTTCAGTACTTCTGGCCACAATTTCCCCCCTGCCCTCATTCCCTTTTCCTCTACATTGACTTGTCTCATGCTGAACCATAAGTATTCACAACTTAGAAACCTGAGTCCCCTCCCTTACCTCAATTCTAAGGCAAAAGTAGACAAAAGATCTACTTGTGGTCGCTAATCCGATCCAAACTAGAATTTCTCGGCCATCAAACACTCAAACACACACACACACACAGGCACGCACACATGCACATACACATACGCTGGGTAGAGACGACTAAAAGGAATGAGTCTGTCCAGGCCCTCAGAATGCCTTGCCTTAAACCAACCCATCCCAGGAAGGCCGGAAAGGCGAGTCCTGAAGTCCATTCTATGCCTGGGACAGCTCCCAGTTAGGGACATCTCGCGGTTCCGGACAGCTCCCGAGCAAGGCCAGAGCAGGGCCTGTCTGATCCACCCGCTCCACCACCCCCACCCCCCGCCTACCGCCCACCCTCACCTCGCATTCTGGTACCGCCACTGCCACCTCCGCCACCGCCGCCAGTGGGAGAGTTGGGCCCCGCTGACTGTTTGCGCCATCCCCGCCAGTTCTGGCAGAGGCTCTCGGCCTCGGAGATGAAGGAACAGAGCGAATCCTCCTCAAAGCGGTCCGAATCCTCGAATGAAAAGCGCTCGCCGTCCTCCCACTCCGCGAACATCAGCTCCATGGGGCCCGCACCCCCCGGAGCCGGGTCCCCCCCCGCGGATCCGGGGCCTGGGCCGCCGGCCGGGGACTGAGGGGAGGCCCGGGGCCTGAGGGGCGAGCCGGGGCTGGGGGTGGCCGGGGCGCTCAGGGCGGCCGTGCCGGGCGAAGATCTCAGGCCTGGGAGAGATACCGGACCCAGCCTCGCCAAACAGCGAGGTGCGAACGGGAATCGTGGCCAGTGTCTGAGACTCAGGGCCCGGACGAAGCGCTCGGCGGCCGGGGCCTCTAGGTGGCTGCGGCACCGCCTCCCCCATCAGCTGATCTGAACTTCCGGCCGCGCCGGCCATCACCACTTCCGCCCTCGCGCGCTCTGGAACTCGGCCCGGTACGGGTGGACGGAGGGGACATGTTTGTTTAATTGCTGTATTTCCTGCTTTTTGTTCTCGAGCCCACCCTCGGACACCATAAGCGGAGCCAATTCCCCAAAGATATACGAAATGACTACAAATCCAGGCAATAACTCGGCCTCCATAATGTCCCCAAGGCATAAACAGCCGCCATGCATGCCGGGAATGGTAGGCTGTCAAGAGACAACATAGGAACCATTGGATGGAGTTAGTGTCCTAACTCCCGATAGGCCCCGGGCCGTATCGCTTTCTGGGAGTTGAAGTTCTGAAGCCTGCAGTCAAGAATGCTTTTTACCGGGGCTAAGTGAAGCATCAGGAAAAAGAGGCATTCGATTTCAGAAAATGGTTGTGTTAGTTGTCAGTAAAGGCTTTAGAGTGTAAGGATTCTTAAACTTTTTTTGTGCCATGGACCCTTTGACAGTTTGGTGAAGCCCGTGGACCCCCTTCTCAGATTGTTTTATAAAAGCACAAAATAAAATACAATAATTACAAAGGAAACGACTTGTGTTGACATAGTTAATATAAATTTGTAACATAGTAGTGTTTTACACATTAAATAACAAGATCTAGCAGCAAGTATAATGACTATCATAATTTTGAAGCTAGTGATGAGAATATTTTGAGATGCTTACAACCGTTGTTTGATATGAAAATACTGTAACTCCATATAGGTATTGGTAAAGCTACTGTGACTTGTTTCCCAGTCTTAGATGAAATGCTAAATTTCAGTTGAGGTTAAATATAATTTTTTCTTCCATCCAAGTTCACAGACCTCATACTGGGAGTCTGTAGATTACAGGTTAAGAACTAAATCTAAACGGCCAGAGCACTTAATTTATTCCTCAGCTTGCAGAACTAGGCAATTGTCCAAGGCTCTACCCATTTGGTATGAGGATGATGCGAAGAGGTAGTTGTGGGAGTATACATTAAATGTTGTACCACTGTTCCTAGTATCAAGGGGTCACAAAAGTAAGTAACTTCAGCAACCAAACAGGTAACTTAAATGACGAGATATACAAGTTGACAACTGACAATTAAGTCTCAGTTTCACCATTTGCAAGAGTTCAAGGAGTGGCGAATGGGGACAAATGAAAATCAGCTCTACCTGATTGTTGCCATGAGGGAATGAGGAACTAGGGTTGCCAGGTCTTTTGATTTTTGAAGAAAGGCTAAGAGAGGATTTTTTTTATAAGACATTTTTCTATTTCCAAATGAGGTCAACTAATTTTAAACAATTTTTTAACGGTATGGGCCAAAGAAAACACAAATGCAGAACCTTTCGGTCACCAGTTTGTGAACTTCTGATTATTCTGGGAGTATCTTGTAGGGGCCATGCACAAAATGGGCAGTCACTAAACACAGATGATAGCAAAAAGCTCTCATACAGGCACACTTCCACATCCCTAGTGCATCAGAACTTCAAATGAAGGAAAAGGACAAGAGAGAGGTTTTTGTTCTAGGGAAAATCAGGGAGCAAAGAACTTTCAGAGTCTAGGGGAGAATGCAGGAGTCAAGTTTGGAGGGTGTTCCCAATCCACAACAAAAGACCAAGTTCTCTTCAGAGGATTTTATTTCAAGATATAGCAAAACTTCCACCCAGACCATTATTCCAAAGGGTGAACAATAGTGTTTTGCCTAGTTCTACCCTTCACAGAGGGCATGTAGTACAAATGTACAAACTATATCTCCAACATAGTTCTCAGAAGCTGAAGACCAGTCATTGAAAATTTCTCTCCATTTTTCAGCTGATGTGAGGTTTGTTGGGAAATCTCTGTATCAACTTATTCAATTTCTTGGGAGGTAAACTCTCAGATTCTCCCAGGGTCTCCTGGATTGATCTCATCTTGCGGGCTGCCTGAAAACATAGAACAAAAACAAGAATGACAGCTCTAAAGTTTTGCCCTGACCTAGGGCACATGATTCTCACAATGCCCCCAAAGAACACAAAGATAATAATCAGCCCAGAGAGACTGGTATCTTCTCAGACCCCTTTCAACAAAAGGGACTGGGACCTACAAATGACTGTATAATCAGAAACTACTTTACCAGAGAGCAATTAAGTCTGCCTGGAAACCAAACAAATTGCCCTCAGGGAGCTTCACTATCTTTAGTTTAATTTCAGACAGTAATGCCTATTTGAGCAGAAATTTAAATTTTACAAAGTGATTTTCCCATTCATTACCTCATTCGATAATCCAAAAATTCTCTATGATGGCATATTATTATTAACCTCACCTTATATATGGCAAAACTAAAGCTCTCAGTAGTGAAATATAAGTCGCTCAAGATTACACAGCCTTCAAAATTGTAATCTTTCTCATTTTGGTGTGCAGTCACTCCCCAAACTTTTCGGGATGAAAGGGCCTTTCCTATTTTAGTATGAACAGCAGCATAAGCAAAACAAATTGTACTTGTAACCTAGCAAGCACCTTAGAACAGGCAAAGAGTTCTATTAAAAAGCACACATCCCAGTCGAGTTTAATATTAACCAGACCTTTTACTTCTCTTTCTTTGTAAAGAAAATGTATGATGTGTCTTTGTAATGCTTCACTCATTCCCTATTCTTACCACCATGAAACTTGAGGCACAAGGCACAATATGTATCTTAAATGTTAACCAGAGCAGAAAAACTAGAAAAGCTCCCCAAACCCCTTCCCAAGGATGTTGAGGGTTAATTTTCTTTGTTTCAAATCATTTCTATAAATAATTCTCTTTGATTCAAACCTGTATAAAAGCTGCTAAAAACAAACAAAAAACTTTGACGGGGAGGCAGATTTGAGATTAATTAGATCTCCTGCCCTCCGCCTGTTAATAAAGCCCCTTTCCTTCCCAGGCCAGTTGAGTGTGTCTGTCTATTCTGCGGCGCCGAGGGATGAGTCCATGGACCATTCCGGTCTCTTTCACTATCACCTAACAAGCGGCAAGGAGGATCATTACTTTTATCTTCCCATTTTCCTCCTGAGAGGACATCCCAGGAGGCTTCTATCACCTCAGCCTTAGAAGCACAATCGTAGAAATCCTGGATCTCTTTTTTGCATGCTTCATCGCGGAATTCATTCTGCTTCCAGCAAGCCATCATCACCGACATCTCCGTTACACAGGTCGCCTCTGGACGGGGCAGAACGGGAGACTTTTACCTTCCTGCCCTCCCAGCCGGAAGCCCCCTCTCCCCTCCGGCCTCCGCTCTGGGGCCTCCTCCGCGCCGACTGCTCACCGCCCTTCTCCCGGCGCCGTTCCCCGACGCGGTTAGCTAGGATGAGAGGCTTGTTGGGCTTCAGTATGGGTTTCTGCGGGTTCCCCAACCGCGCCAGGCGACCCCGCAGGCTGGGCGTCGCCATCGCACACCGCACTCCCGGCAGCCTCTGCGGCGCCGTGCGTGACCCCGCGTGACCCCTACAGGCCCTACGGGTCACCGCGCGGTGCCTTCGGAAAGCTAGGCGGCTCGCCAGCTTGTTGCCTCTTCTTGTTTAGCGCGGGCCGCTGCCGTGCGGGGTCTGGGTACCCGCTGGGCCTCGCCGTCAGCGGGTTAGATTTTAGAGGGTTTGCCCGCCAGCCGAGACTACTCTCTGTGGCCTCCGAACCCTGAAGCTTAGGGGCCGTATTGGGCCGGGGACACCCTGGAAAGAACTTCGGTAAAGGGACACTCGTTTTTGGTAGTAGCTGGAGTTAGAGGACTAATGACGTAGGCAAAAGGGCAGAAAGGATGGGAGAATTAATATATAGATATCAAAATATCAGACTAAGTTTTAGGTTGTATCTTTTCTTTTCATGTATCTACAAGAACTGTTGTTTTTGACTCCATTTCGAGCAGGGAGGGGTTCCTAACAAGGGGTCCGTGAGCTTGAATTGAAATTAAAAAAAAAACAAAACATTATTCTTGTGGGGGACATGTTGCGGATGTGATATATTTATTAAATAATTCACAGTATGGTGTGGACTTAGTAAGGGGTCGGTCTTTTTCACTTGGATGGCAAAGGGGTCCGAGGAACAAAAAAGATTAAGAACCCCTGCTTTAGAACCACTCCAAATATGCAAAGAAAAATTAGGTTCATTTATTTTAACAATTATAGTACTTAGATACCAGTTTGCTCATTGGGTAGGGTGTGGTTTAAGCACTTTCTCATTCATCTTACTCTCACCAATCCTATGAGGATGCTTACTATAGTATTCCTATTTATAGACTTGGGCCTTCATTTGTGATGCCCAGCTTCATCAGACTTGGTTCTAAGTGACTTTTGTCGGTTTACAAAACTGAGTCCAAAGATTTGCCAGAGATTGTCAAAGCATTTCCAAATAAGCTTCAAGAAATGTTTTTGATAGTAGAAACATAACATGAATAAGCTTATAGTTCATAATATATGACTACCTTGGAGGAGCAGTATTTATTTGGATGTGTAAATTTAGTGTGTTAAAATCAGTTATCCCAGATTTTCAGATTCTTCCAGTTGATCTCTGCATGCCTTTCCTTAAGTCTCAGTTCACATGTCAAGAGAAGCCTTCCCTGACTTCTCACAACCCACCACCATCAGTTGTGCCATCTGCCCTGTTTTGTTTTCTTCATAGCACCTTTCATAGCCTGAATTATTCATTTATTGTATCTGGTCTTACCACCCCTACACCCATTTAAAATGTAAGTACCATGAGAGAAGGGGCCTTGTCTATCTTGTTCATTGCTGAATCCCCAGTAAATACTGCCAGTAAATACTTGTTGAACAAATGTTTGAGATATTTTTGGAAGTCTCCAACTGTTACCATGCCCTAGAAAAATAACCAACCAGAAGACACCATTAAAAAAGAAGCAGTTTATTATACAAAATGAAACCTGAGATAATAGAAAATAGCAACACTTGTAGTAATAAAGGCATCAGCCTCACTAGTCCCCCTTCAACAGCACAAATAAAAGCGATTCCAATTAGACACTTGTACCACCGATAACCCTGATCTCACAGGGAGTGAGCCTGCTGCTGTATACAGAAAAAATCATATCGCCTGCTTTGTTCCTAGGGAAAATGAAGCCTTTAGTTGATAACATGCGGCTATTCCTGGTTCTACTTTCCCTTGTGGCACCTAGTTTACCCTGTTCTTTTGTGAATACTCCTATGGTGATAGGAATAAAGGAAAATGTCTGGGAAGCACTGACCACAGAGCAGGCCTGAGTCTTCCACCATAATCATTCACAAATAGCCAGTCTACTTTGTACATGTAAAGTGCCAAAGAAATGCCAATGTGAACTGGTATAATTAAGAAAGGAGAGGTCAGGCTGATTCTACACCTTTCATAACCATCACTTACCCTTTTTATTGCCCATAATAAAATTTGAGCCCAAACTTAGGTTTGCACTTGTGTAATAGGTATTTTGCACTTTACATTGGCATCCACGTTTAATTAAGATTAGAAATCAGAGTCTGTTTGACTTCTTTTGTGCGCACTACTATAATACCAAATTTTAACAGATGTATTTTTGAAAGTCTATCTTTTTCTCCTGTTTTTTCCTGCAAAAGCCCCAACAGATTAAGCAAACATTCCATGGTGTTATGAAGGACATTTTATGTAAAAGAATAAAATGAAAAAAGAACAGCCCTGGCAGTGAAATCCAACTTGGATTACAGCTTTCCTCAGTGGCCACATCCTTGGGAAGTCACGCTATTAAATGTGGACTCTACTTGTTGAAGCACCTAACATACATCTATCTATCTATATTTGCTACCAGATACATTAATAAGCTATGGAACTTCCCTAATGATAATTCATGACTACAGCATTATAACCAGAGTAGCTCTATGGCCCAAGGTATTCATTCTTGTTCCACTACCCCAGAAAAAAGCTAATGGTCTCCCTGCACAGAGGAAATTAGGTTATATGTTCAAACCACAGCAATCAAAAGGTTTGGCAGCATCCCCAAATCTGACTAACATAGATTTTTATTTAGCCAGCCACTTGTGGCTTAAATATCTTGCCTCGCCTCCTCACCCCCTTGAGTTTAGGGCTTTGGGTGGGCTCCACCGGAAAGTAGTCTCAGTACCAAAAAAGCTGTACTGAAGGATATCAGTAATAGAATAAACAAATTTGGAATACTCATCCCACTTGAAGTGAAAAGTGCTAGAAAATATGAGATGATTACTAAAGGTATATTACTAGCAGCTTTCTCTACCATAACATCCATGACTTCAGGAAAATGGGACTTTGTAGCTTATGAAAAAAAAATTTTTTTTTAATTAGGCAGACAGTAAAGAACAAAGACCTATAACAAGTTGGATTTTGATTTATATTGGCCTATTTTTAACAATTTTAAAAGCACTTTAACTTTTTCTGCCATCTCATTTCTAGCCTTGGTCTCCATCTCTAATCTAAAATAGAGCAGGGCAAATCATTAAATTGACATGGTATGTATAAGCCATTGAATCCCTCTGTTTCATGAAAAGAATTCCAAATATGCCCTAGATAAGAAGCAAACCAGGAGTAAGAAAAGCTGCTATACCCATAGCCAACTTAATGCAAGGAAGAAGGATTGTGAGAATAGTGGCAAGGTTGCTGCACCTTCATCAGAAATGGTGGAAAAGGGCCTAAAACCAGGACCGAAAAAAACATCTATAATTGAAAGTTTGACATGAAAAAGTGTAACTGATATAAAAAATACAATTCCAGCGGATCAGAATACAACCAGCCAGAAGTTTTGCTTCACTACTGTAGCCATTTGGCAATTTGATATAATTATGAATTCCAAAAATATAATTGGATCATGCTTGTAAACTGATCTGTTCATCTGGGCATGATTAAGTTATGTTTAGGGCGTTAACTGGGCCATGTCAGTAGGACGTTGAGCCCCACCCCTTGGTGGGTGGTAGAATTGAATATAAAAGGCAAGGCAAAGGACAGAAGGAGCAGTTTTTGAGAAGCAGTTTTGATGTCGGAGTTTTGATGTTGGAGAGAAGACCCCAGGAGAAGAGAAGTGAGCCGTTTGCCTGATAGTCTACATCTGGCCTTCTGGAGGAAACAGAGGAGCTAAGCCCGGAGAGAAATGCAGCCCGGGGAAGAGAGGAACCCAAGAAGCCTGAACCCTGGCAAACATCGGTAGCTGTCTTGTTCCAACACATGGCAATAGACTTTTGTGAGAGAAGAAACTTACGCTTTATGGCCTTGTAACTGTGGACTTCTACCCCAAATAAATACCCTTTATAAAGACCAACCCATTTCTGGTACTTCGCATTAGCTCCCCTTTGGCTGACTAATACAACTATCAACAAGACAGTTTATAAAGCAAGAGATGAGGAAGAGAGATTATTAGGAAAGGTAACTGACTAATGAGAGGTTTGGGGAATAAAATAGAAGTTTTAAGACCCTAACCTTGCTCCTTACCTCACTGGTATAGTCTGTTACTAAGGTGATGTTCCAGTCATCAATTGAGAGGATGAATTGGCTAAAGAAATGAGCAGTCCTTGAAAAATTCTCTTGGACCAGCACATTGAAGCAAATCAGTGTTTCAGGCTTCCTTTTCCAACTGAACCAAGAACTGAATGCCCCACCTCTCCTAGAAGCCCTTTTACCACGGGCTGAGACCTTGGTTACACATCATTAGAATACATTATCAGTGGATATAACTGGAATTTCTTGAATCCATGATAAAACTGTTCATTATGGGTCTGTGCAGCACATGCCCCTTATGTCCCTTGGTAGATAAGGACTGTCCATCTCCTTAGCTCCACCAAGTTAAAGGTTCTCACAAGGGTAACTAGAGGTTTTGGTTCCTTTTCATGAAGATCTCATGTAGATAGTCCCAAAATTTCTTCTGCTGTGTTTCATTGTTGTGGATCATGGCAGTGAGAGCTTCCCCCTGGTCCAGACCTTGCCAGTAATCTTGCAACCACATCTCCTTCCAGCTGAAACACCAAAATGGGGTTGGATTATGGAACTTCAGCAAAGCTATTAGTCCTGCCTTTCTCTGGGGCCAAAGAAACCTTAAGCAGATATATTTTCTGGCTAGGAAATGTGAAATAAATCCAGCACTAGCACAAGTAACAGGCAGCAAGCCACAAACATGCAACCCACTCAGTGAGTTAAAATTCCTGAGTTAACTGCTTCTGGTTCCCCAATGTAGAGGGAGTTCAGAGGTGGGCAGAGCAGTGGCCAGACTATGGAAGCAGTAGTCTCCCTAAGTGAAGCAATGGAGCAGGGGTTTTTAGATGGTTATCTTTTAACTTGCACCTTTATTCCAATCATTAAAATGAAGGTGAAGTGGCATCCAGGGTCTATAAAAGACCTTAATATGAATATCTCCTTTTTTGTTTTACACTCTTCCTCTACTATATCACAATGTTATGTTCAGCAAATAAATTAGATACAAAATACCTGATGGAGGACTCAACCACTAGGACCAAACTGCCAGTAGACTATAAGCAGCCCTCTGCTGCCATCCACTGTTCAAGTCAGTCTCTGCAGGCCAAAATAGCAGCCCTCTCAAGCTTAATATTCTTAGGTCTCTTCCAACAGCTATGGTTTGCTTCAAGTGGCTTCAAAGTGTTCCCACCCTATCTCTCATGCTGTCCTTGTTTCCCAATGCCACCACCTCCTGCTACTTACTACAGTTGCCTCCTCAATTCCCTTCCAGTCCACACTGTCCACCATTGATGAATTAATCTTTTGAAAGCATTCCTTTGATTCTATCTAGGGTGAACATATAACATTATCCAAACTAGGACATTTTTAGGAGTGGGAAAAAATATTATAAGGTGGTTTGTAAATCTGTGGAAATAGAGTTGATGGTAACATTTTACAGGGAGTATAACACTGCCGATTTGTAAGTGTGAATGTGGCTGAAAGGGGTAGTCTAGGGACGTTAAAAAAAAGAAAGACAAAGATAATGACAATTAAATGCATTCCATGATCCTGAATTGTATCTAATAATGGAGGAGAAAATGCCCCAAAGGACATTATTTAACAACTGAAAAAACTGAACACCACTGTAAGCCTATATCAATGTTAAATTTCTTAAACTTGATAGCTTTACTTAAGGTGGTTAGATAAGTGAATGTTCCTATTCTAAGGAAATATACATGGCAGCGTTAAGTATTAAAGGAGAATGATGTATGTAACATACTTTCAAATATTTAGAAGATAGATGACAGATTGATCAGATATAGATATATAGAAATATAAATATAGATGAAAGGTAGATATAATTAGATCAAATGACAACAAATGTAGCAAAATGCTAATAGTTGGCAAATCTGGGTACCTGCATGTGGGTGCACTGGAGTTCTATATATATTGTTTCTATATTATTTTTGCAATTTTTCTTTTAAGTTGGAAATCATTTCAAAATTAAAAGTTTTTTTTAAAAAGAGTGAAAGGAGGGGCTATCAATACTTATGCCATGTAACCAGGTGTAAACCCTGACTATTCTAGTCAAACCTCCCTCAAAATACCATCTTTGGATTCCTCATCCCACTGCCACCATATACAAGATGTTCAATAAAAAGCTAAATTGATTTTCAGGGCTGTCCAAACTCCTGAGCCTGGTGTTCTATAGTCTGGCCCCAACTTATCTGCCCAACTTTGCCCTTCCTTATCACTTCGATGCAAAGACCCTCTGCTAGGGTTAAAGTCTTTTTTGAACTACTATTGCAAACACTCTCCACATCAGCAGATTTTCAAATGTTGTTGCCTTGAATGGTTTACCTCTTTTAATGAGCATTTTCAGTTTGTCTTTTCTTCCCAACTAGACTCTTGACACCTTAAAGGCAAGAGTGAGCTCATGTCATAATTCCCTTATACGTTATCCCCTCGGCATCTAGTGCCCGCAGTAAATCCTTCAATAAATAATTTGATTTGACAGCTGCCGGGGACCCAACAACCCTTACCTGTCGTTCTCAGGAATCTCTTCCACGTTGCCAAAGCCAGGTGTGGGCACTGGGCAGTCCATGTGTGAGGGCTGGGCAATGTGAGGCTCAGGGACAGGGGTGTCCCCAGGAGAGGCCGCGTGGGCTTTCTCGGCCTCCAGGCGAACTAGTTCATGGTCACAGACGAAACACTCGAAGCCGTTGAGGTAGTTAGGCAGTAAAGGATCATTCACTCCCCACTCCCGATGTTTCAGGCTATCCAGAAGGAACTGGTTGGTGATGCCCCCAGCTTGCTTGTATGCCAGGTATTTCATATATTCCTCATCATTCTTGTCCAGAAAGTCGATAAACTCAGCCAGTTTCTGGGGTGACTCAAAGTCGTTAATCAGGATGATGGAATGATTGTTCGGCATCCAGTCCCTCACGGAGGGCGAGCCGCGGTACACCGGCACAGCACCCAGATGCATGGGGCGCCACAGTTTTTCGGTCATATAGTCGTCACAGATGGCATTTTCGAGAGCCAAGTGGAACTTATAGCGGGACAAGAAGGTCAAGAGCTCTGGATCCTCGGTAGTGGCTGTGGCAGTGTCCTGTAACCGCGCGGTGGGCAGCTCCCGATTTTGCAGGCATTTCCCGTAGGAGTCCACCTGAGTGGGGCAGAGGGTACGGCTCGAGAGGGGCCCTAACCGCGCCCACCCCTCCCAGCCCGCGCCGCGCCGCGCCGCGCCCTCACCTACCCGGATGTAGCGCATGAGCTCGCGCACGTAGCGGTCCCGGTCCGCGGGCACGTCGCAGTGGGACTGCAGGTAGAGCAGCGGCGCGTAGCCGCGGCGGCGCCACTCTGCGCGCTCCTGGAGCGGAGGCGCGGCGCGACGCAGGTAGGCTGCCCCGGGCAGCCACTGCAGCGGCAGCGGGTAGTCCGAGTGGCGGCTGAAGGTAGCGGTAAGATTGAAGAGGCGGATGCCGGGCGCATGGCTCAGCAAGAAGTTGTTGAGGGGCGACTCCTCGTGCAGGAGTGCCCAGCTCTGGTGCGCCCAGCGCGGCAGCGGCGCGTCCGACGCGCGGAAGTCGGTGCCGTAGAAGAGCAGCGCGCGCGTCCGCGAGTCCCCCTGGACCCGTCGGTCCCGGGACGCTAGGCACGCGCCGCGCGCGCACTCGATGCGCTCAGAGTCTCCCGGGAAGTGAGGAAACAGCCCTGGGCTCCACCACAGCAGCACCGGCAAGTCCACCATCTCCTCCCTCTCTGGCCGCGGTCTGCCCGGGCTGCGCGCCACCCCCACCGCGCCCAGCGCCGAGGGCGGTCGGAAAACCGCGCCGTCCCACGGCTCCGTCCACTCTGCCTCCCCGCCGGCCTCCACCTCCACCATGGGCCCAAAGCCGCTAGCCACACTGACACTAAGCACCCCCAGGGCGGCAAGCACAGCCCCGGTGCGGCCCGCCGCCATGTCCACTCAGGCAGCCGGCGCCCGGCAGATAGCACAAGACCCCGCCCCGTGGCCACTAGCGACCAGAGGAGGGCTTCCGCCACTGGGGCATGTGACGCATGCGCAGCTCTGCTAAGCCGGCCACTTCCCTGGTTGCTGCACGACCAGGTAGGACTGGCTGAAAGGAAAATGACAGGACGCCAGAAGAATGAAGCTATTGGATACATCTTAATTTATTTTATTTCTTTACAAATTAAAGATGCATTGAAAAATAAACCAATGAAGAGAAATGAGAGGTCCAGAGCAGGGGCATCCCAGGCTGGGAACCGGCAAGCCCTGCCACCTCCAGCCTAGCCCTTGTCCTGCCCCAGCCAGTTGGGGTTGGAATATAACTGTCAGCCGCTTTGTCAATACCAGAGCCTGGTGGTGTCCAGGCAAGAGAGAACAGTTCCAGCAGCCTCTGGCTCTCTCCCCAACAACCCCCAACTTGGAGAGGCAGTGTTCCAATGGGAGCTCAGAGTGGGATGTGGACTGGCTCTGTGAGGTATTACAAGTTGATGACCAGGCTCCCTACAGAATCATCCAGTGTTGGGGCCTCTCCAGCTAGGAAGGAGGCTGATACCTCTCCCAGGTCTTACTATATATTTTGCAGGTTCCCAGGTTCATTTATCTCTGACAGTGTGCCTCTATCCACAAAATGATCACCAATCATGGCAGGAGAGCGAGCGAGCAGTGGAAGCAGAGAGAGAGCTCATCAACCACCCTCAATAACTCTGACCTGGCCTAGGAAAGACCCAAGAAGGACCAACCAGTTCTCTCCACCACATATGGCAAATATCCCAGCTCTTGTGTACCTGTATGTTTTATCCCTAATATAGGAAGTTGCTGATGACACTGAGCTGAATTAGCCCCCACCTGTAGTAACCTTGTGATCCTCACTCCTTCCTGCCTGGCCCTCTCTTCTTGGAGGCTGGTCCAGAAGGACACATAATATTGCCAAGGTCTGAGTGCCTCTAAACCCCCAACACCGAATCATATACAGTGAACTGAGAAACTACATTCATTACGACAGGATTAGCAGGAAAAGGGGGGTGGAGTGGGGGCCAGGGGGGGTGGTGGGGAACACCTTCCAGCAGCAGGACGTGACGGAGTGGTAGGATACTTGAGCCCAGAAAGTTGTCTCCTTATACCTCCCCCTCCCCCCAAAGAGACTGAGGTGGCTTCAGCTTACATGACTTATAAGATATGGAATTTTCCCGATTTCTCTGCTGTCCTGGGGTATTTTCTGGAAGCTGGCTTGGGACCCTATGCCATTTACCCGTTTGCTCTAGCTCAGTAGCTGCCGAATCTCCTTGTGCATATGACAAAGAAAGTCCACATAGGATGCTCCCCCACTCAGACTCTTATCTTCCACCAGGAAGTGCTTGAACAGCATCTCCAGCTTGTCCTCCTGTTTCACGACGATAAGCTGTGGCCAGAACACAGGGTCATGAGGCAGGGCCAAAGAGAACTAAACATGCCCTGAAAGCCCACTGCCCAGTCACTCATCCCCCACCCCCATTCCAGCTGAGGACTTGTCATGGTAAGAAATACAGGGTTCAGGAATAGTGTTACCTTCATGTACCGCGATCTCTGTGCCCTTAAGCTATCAATGAGGCTTCGCACCTTCTTGGATAGCGGATTATCCAAAACTGGCAGAACACTCTAGAACACAAAGGTACTCCTGAGTCAAGTTGGGGTAGCACAGACTTGTGCATCATCTGAAATAAGGAAACCTGGGAAAAATGACACCCTCCCTTCCCCACAAGTGTTCCCTGACATTTAAGGGGACTAGCCCACTGGTTTTATTGGCATTCGCTCTTATCATAAAGTGCTAGTCCACACCCATATTCTCCTCAACTCCCTGTCCTCACCAAGCCACTGGTGATCTGACTGAAGGAGGAGACGCTGAAGAGACTCTGGACAACACCCTGCTGGACACTGGCTCCCACCCAGAGGAAAAGATTGAGCCCATTCTCCAACAAGTATATATCCCCGTTGCTTAGACGCTCTTCAGATGCTCGAACTGCTGGTGGTTCAGTAGTATTCTCTATAGGAGACTTTGTCTACACAAAAAAAGAGGCAACAAGTTACCAAGAACCAAGAGATACATCTGCCCCCACAAAAAAAAGAGAGAAAAGAAAATTCAGGAAGCTAAATACCCAGAGACCACCTTTTCTGGAGTCTTCCTCTCTCAATGTGACAGTTACATCAGGTTATGTATGTAAAGACAAATTCATTAGTGTCAGGCAGAAAATGTTAGCCCTCTCTTTCCTTCTAAGATGCCCCTTTCGCAGCACAATGTCCCATGTTCCAACACTCAATCGCACCAGTGGCAGGAGTCGAGGGTAGAAGAAGACATTGGTCTCAGCCACATCCATGGAGGTCACCAGCTGTCGGACATAGGCACGGTCATCAGTGGTGACTTCAGCTCCAGGCTGCAGGACATCGCTCTTCAACACACAGTTCAGGTAAACTGGGAGTAGCTTCATGCACTCAGGAAGGATCAACTGAGGGGTTTATCAAAATAAAGTCAATTATCATGAGAAATCCCTCCCAAATGAAAAATTTGTCCCAACAATCCCTCCTCCAGCAGGCTTGCCCCACCTGTCCTGCAGAGGAGGGGCTGGCACAGTTCTTTCGGTAACAGGCCAGGATCTGGGCACACTGGGTGATAAGAGTGTCCCGGACTGTCTTCACAGGACTGTTCAGGACCCCCCGGTATGCTGGATGAGAAAAGGAGATCGCATGGTCACTGATCAACCACTCTATTACCTGTGCCTTCCCACCACCAGACCTACCCAGGAATGCTGAAATGTTGACTGCCCTCCATCTTTCAGCCCCAATCCCGCCCTGCCCTGCCCTGCCCTGCCCTGCCTCTGCCCTCACCAAACTTGGCCATGTAGTTGATGAGTGTGTCAGTCTCACAGTTTCGATATAGATCAGCCAGTTGGGTGCAGCAGTTCAGGGCCAGGTTGTGTATGCGGAGCCGACGCTGCCCTGCACAGCTGGTGTAGAGCAGAGCACACTACGGGAAGGGAGAGAGGGGAAGCTCACATCCCTCCCTCACTAAAGCCCTCTAAAAACTGCCCCTTTACTATATATTATTGGAGTAAACTAGAGATAAGACTGAGCCATCCCTTCCCTAGCATCTTCTTCCAGTCCTCTCTACCCACCTCTCACCCTCTTCCCTGCAGCCTATTTATAACCAGTGAAATTATACCCAACACTTCCTCTCCAGCCCCTGCCTCCCGCCTGCCACCTGCAGGAGGGCTCCATTCTCTTCATTGAGCCGATCATCATGCTTGAACTCCACAGTCACTGTCTTGTCCCCATCCAGTCCAGCCAGCTCCACATCTGTTGTGTTGCTCATGTAGAAAGCCCCAAAGAAATCTACAGCACGGATACCTGAGGCCATGTGGACAGGGTCAAAGCTAAAGGTATAGTAGATGCTACGTGCCTCCCTCTCAGATTTAGCACCCCCACCTGCTCTTCTCCAACCAGGACTGACCGGTGCTTGTCCGGACCCGCATCACAGCATCAAATCCAACAATCTTCTGCATATCACGATGCAGGTCACTCAGGAACCGTTCCTGGTCATTCTCCACCTACAGGCCCCCAGGACCAGAGTCACATCACTAACTATGTAACTCATCTTACAGTCTACCTGCCCTCCTCCACTCTACAAACCCTAAGAGCAATAACAACAGTAGTGAAAATGATAAAAATGATGTTGATAACAATAGCTTTTAAGCATTTATTATATGCTTTACATATATTTACTAAGTGCTTTACATATATCTTATTTAATTCTGATAACAAGTCTAATAAGTATTAAAATCTCATTTTAGAGATAAAGAAACAAAGAACAGAGTACTTAAGTAATTTATCCTAGGTCATATAGCTAGTAGGTGGTAAGGCCAGACTATCAACCCAGGACTGATTCCAAGCCCCATGCTCTTAAGTACTAACTCTTGTGGCTCTTTTTTTAGGAAGTACCAGGGATTGAACCCGGGACCTCATATATGGGAAGCACGCGCTCAACCACAGAGCTACATCCGTTCCCCATGGCTCTTTTCTTTACACTATGTAGTCTTCTCCTCTAACTATTCCTGCAAGTGAATCAGCAGCTAAGAAGCCACTCCACGTGTAAGCAGACATTCCCAACTCTGCTGCTACCTGCTACGCAGAGTCCCATGCCATACCTGAAAGCAAGCATATTTGTAGACAGAGCCACCTGTGAGCTGGGGCACAACAGAGAGCGTGGCCACATCCACATACTGATTAGGGAAGAGGAAGAGGTCTACGCAGCAGCCTTGGGCCACACACTCTTTGGCCAGGGTCTGATAAGCACCTGTCTGAGGCTGGAACAGAGTCTGAGGAAGAACAGAAGAAAATATTCAAATATCTCAGTTCCACCCTGTTTGAGAACTATCTTGGTAATATGGGATATTCAAATACAGGTAAGACTTTAGCCCTGCCTCCAAGAGTAGTTCTCTAAAGTAGAGTCGACCAAGGGCTTAGGGACAAGATGGGGTTGAGAAGTAGAGAAGCAGTGGAGAAGGCTGGGAGTCACAGATGTGACATGTGAATTAGCAGGGTATCTGGTCCCAAGTCACCCCCAAGAAAGTTTAGGAGTATAGAGAGCATTCTGAAAAGTCACCACCTCCCTCTGTAATAGAAAATCCTGCCCCCAACCTCCAATCCCACACCTTCTCCTTGTCTGTGTTGATCAACTTCCTGTCATCTCTGTTCTTCAGTTTTCCTGGTGCCTCTGCAATGGGCAGGGATGTGTGGAACAGAAACAGCTTCCCTGCACACTCAGCAGCCTAGGAAAGAAGAGAGGACTATTTGTTTGCTCTTTCCTTTATTCATCCATTATTCATTCATTCCGTCCCTCTTCATTTATTCAGCACTAACTATGTCAGACTGGCTAACTCACTGGACAGTCATCAGTTACTGAAGAAACAGAAGTTGTATCCCAAGGGGTTAGATAGTCAGAGGAAAGTGAGGGAGGGGAGGCTGCCAGGGACTCCAGCCTTACCTTCAAAGCCTCCATCCCAGCCTGGATAACTGGGGCAAATACTGTCTCTGTCTCCCTTGTGTCTGCAAACATTTCTGGAATCTGATCCAATAAACTGAAGAGGTAAATGATGGAAGACAATCAAAACTGCTATCTGGATTTCTCATTTCTCAATCCCCGAAGAGTCACTTGGCCCCTAGGCTGTAAAAACTCCTGAACTACTGCCCCTGTCCATCTACTGAGCCCTCTACTAGCTTGCTAGCTTTCTGTGGTTATACCACCCAATCCCCACTCACAATCTGGCTCTTACCTGGTGATGACTGTCCGGGACTCATTGACATTGACCAGGAAGCCATCCAGCAGTGGCACAAACATGTCGCCCACATCAGATACAACCATCATCTGTGGCTGGGCCAGTGAGCTCTTCACATTGTAGAAGTGGAGCACCTTATTGTAGGTGACAAAGCCAACACGGATTGCTGACTCCTCTGCCCTGCCCTCCCTGTAGAATGTGACATTATTACCCAGACTTGCCACCTTCACCACCACCTACAACTTCATGACATTAGGCTCTATCACCATCATTATCCATAGGAAACACTTCAGCTCCAAAACTCACCTAGGTAGAAAGTCTAATAGTGACTTGAGCTCCTCACAGAGGAGCCTTACAAGACCACTCCTGATGGCATTGTAGGAGACATCAATCATGAAGATGAAAGCAGGGGGGATGGGAAACTTGTTGTTCTGCAGAAGAAGGAAATGTTGTGGGGAGAGGGGTATTGGTGAGCAGGCCAGTTAATTAGTGAGAAATCAGCATTAAAGGGGAAAAGGAAAGGGGAAGGGGAAGGAAACAATAACAGCAATTCTTAGCTGTCTCATTATCCTCCACCCACTGCTCCTCTCCCATGCTACCTTCCCTCACCTTGCAGTAATCTACAGTGGCCAGGAATTCATAAGAGCCCAGGGATAGCTCAGGACGGTCATAAGCATCCACACGTTTGCCGGTATGATCCAGATGTTGAAAATACTGGGGGGGAACTGTGGGGAGCATGGCAGTGTGTTACTCAAAGTTCCATTCTCAATTTTGATAAGGCTGGCCCTGGCTGAGCTCACTCCATTGCCCCACTTCCCCATGTGTACTCTACTTGCCCAGGTCCTGAAAATGGACACACACATATCTAACTAGAAAGAGAACAATCAAGATACAATCAAGACCTCCCCGCTTCCCAACCCCAGCCTCCTTGAACATACCATCATTGATACAGCTACAAAAGCAGCACTGGAAGCGCCTGCCGCCCTCAATGAACTGCATGAAGGGGCACATGTATGCTTTGCAGCGATTGCAGCGCAAAGGGCCAGATTCCCCGTGGTCCACAACATACAGTGAAGCCTAAGGAGCAAATGGGAGGGGATGAGACATGGAGGGGAAGCTACGGTGGGTTCAAACATGTGGCAGTAGATGAGGAGGAACAACCTGGAGGGAGAAGGGGTGTGGCTCAGACATTTTGCCAGGAGAGGGGTACAGTAGAGGGGGAAGGAGGACAAGTGATGAGGGTACTGGTCACAGGAAAATGTCCCTGAGAATCTAAATTCTATAGTTCCCTCTCCCTACTCCCCATCCCACAAACTGCATTTCTCCTTAAAGAGAAAAGGGACAATAAAAATGACCATACCAAGCCAGGAGCTGCCATGGGCATATGAGGAGAAGGCCAAGGACTACCTAGGATTCTTGTTTCTGACTCTATCTTCAATCTCCTTCACTCCTGCCCTAGGGATCTTGACTCTTGCTGCCTTCCCCAACCAAGTGTCTATGACACTTGTCTTCCCCCATCCCTGGGTTTCTGTGACAGTCCTCTACAGTACAGTAATCTACAGCGTCGATGCCCCAAGTAGATGTTACCCTACAGATAAGAGACCAGTAGCCAAGTGTCCAGCCACCCCACTGAGACCCAGGAAGAGAGAGAGCAAGACAGGAGCAGGATGCAATGTGAGCCTTGAATTTCCAGTTATAGAGAACCCCATCCTAAATTAAGTTAGGCCTGAACATGAGTGTGTCCTACCAAGGTCTGACAGAGCAGCTGCCTAGCTCTCTCTCTTTGCATGCTAATTTCAGGTAATGAGTGACACATCAGTGCCCATGCCACATGAGGGAAGAACTACTGGATCCTAATCTACCTATTTTCTTATATGCTGTCCTAACATCCATAACCTGCAAAAAACACAGAATGATGTGTGTCTAATCATCAGGAGATAATCATGCTAGAAGAGACTCCTGCATCCCAGCTGTCTCCTCCTCTACAAGTTGGCCCTGCCTCTTTTCATGGTCATCCCTCCCACCCCCCCATGGACCCTGCTCTCACCCAGCAATTCCTTGGGCTTTTTTTCTCCTCCCTACTGTCCCCTCCAGGCATGGACCCTGTGATAAAAAGCTACTGAAGATACTCTCCCCTCCCACCCCCAAGACTTCTTCCATTGTGACACCCAGAATCACATTTAGGAAGAAGCATTATTCCAATCCCTCCCTCCCTTCCATGATACTCCAGCCCCTTTCCTGATGTACCTCCTCTGGGGGCAACCTTGCTAGTGGCTTGATGACAGCTGCCAGAGGCACCTGAGCCTGCTTAGCCATGTCAGATGTGCAGGGGATATTATAAGATGTGCATCGGATGTATCGAGGACTTGCATTTCCTGGAGGAGAAGGTAGAAGACCTGAGTCAGATTACAGAATCCCCTATCAACACCAGCCCTTCATTGCTGATCCACCCCATCATTCTCACAAATGCCAGGGCTGATGATGGCTTTCCCCCCTGGAGATCAATGAGGGACTGGTGTCTGGTTAAAGACTGACTAAAGTCCCATCCACAAGCTGATATTTTGGAGAAAAAGCCCCTATAGGGAAGATCTAATGCCGTTCTCACCTTGGTCCTTCACCAGGAAGTTGGTAGTGACCAAGGGTGGCACCTGGCCCCGTACTCCAGTCACAAATGGCTCTGAACCCCGGTTGTTCCTGTCATCCTCAATGACCTGAATCTGGGGAAGAAGTGAAATGAGTGACATGACAGAAGAAAACAAAGTTCCAGGTCTCAGAGAATGAGGAGAAAGGATGGAGTTGCAGCACAGAAACTAATAATTTGCCAAGGAACACCTCATGCACCAGGCCTGCTCTCCTTCTGGAGATCATATAAAATGCTACAATGCCAATCCTTCACTCTAGAGCCAGCAGCAAAACGCCTGGCAAGCAACACTGAGAATAGGTTGCTTCATGAATCGCCCATAAACTCCAGTAGATAGTGACCTCCCTCTAATTCCCTCCATGACAGGAAAGCTCCAGCTGTAATCACAAAGTTTCACATATGATCAGATTCCACACCCCTCCCCCATCAAGCCTTTCCCCACCTCTCCCCAAGTGACATTCTAAGAGCAGGAAAACAGACAACAGTAATCATGTAAAAATGAATCTACCTGAAATGATTCTACACGCAATGAAAGTACAAGGGATAGGGTGAGGAGAGGATAACACAACTAGAAATGATCAGGTAAAGTGAGAAAGCAGATGCTGCCTCACATTCAGATAAGCATCAGTGTATATATTTGGGGGGAGAGGATAAGTACCCAATCCTTGTAGAACAATCCTCAGTCCCCCACATATTGACAGACCCAGTGAAGGAAAAAAAGAATTTGCAAAGCTGGTAATCAGACCATTGTGCAGACTAGTGACCTTCTGTCAGTTAATTCAAGATGGTTTTGGTAAAACCAGAGAAAGTAAAGGGAGAATTAGACTCAGTATCCCATAGCAGAAAGGACTGAAGCTTAGAAATATATGAGTCAAAGACTCTCCAGATGAGAATATGATCCACACTTTCCCTAACTAGCAGCCCCTTCCCCTGTAAGAAATGCCCAGTTTGGGATACCATGAACCTGAACCTCAGTAGTCAGCTATTCAAATGTCTCTCCACCACAGGTTTGTGGACAAATCAAACCCAAAGTGGAAGGATCTACTGCTCACCTCTGTCCTGTTCCATCACAGGTCACATGAAGGCTCCTGGAAGGCCAGTGGGACCAAGGCTGAAGCTTAATATGCCACTTAGCTCCCACCCTTAGAGTCTGACCTTCTACCACCCATACTTAAGGAAGTGCTAACACCTTGCTACCTTCTTGTTATATGGTGACTTGAGGCATGCATATCCTTCTAGCTTGAAAAAGCGAGGGTCTACAAGGGTTAAGGGAAGAGGATGGAGAGGTATGGACATGGTGGATGAGGTGAAAGGAGGTCACAGGCATGCAAGGATGGCACTAATACAAGGATGACATGCATACACACGCCCACTCCCTGCACTTACTGGACTAGGAATGGCATCAGGGTCTATTCTGTGCCTGGTTTTCTGCTGAGGAGGCAGCTCATTGAGTTGCTTTTAGTGTTTTAATAATAAAGGCAGCAGGGGAATACAGAGAGGGAGACAAAAGAACAAGAAGCAGATGTTACTTCTCTCAACCCTTATGAGTTAGACATGAACAGCTGGAGCCCAGCTCATAGTACTGAAATCAGGCTCCCTCTTGATCTGAAGTTCCAAGTTTTTCTGGCCCAACACAGAGGTTTTAATGGCTCAGATTATGATGTAAAAAGATAAGGAAAGGGAGCAAACAGGAGGCAAACAGGGATTATAGAGGGAGGGACTGAATGGGAGAAACCTTAAGGAGGAAAAAGAGGGATGTTCCCTCCAAGAGGCCTTTATGCTAAAAGAAGCCTCCTCTCACATGCAACCAGGTTCTCCTTCTCCCTGAAAGAGCAGGGGACTGCTTAAACCTCCTGGGTTCTCTTTAGCCAACAGGCTCTCTCACCATGGTAGTTCCCCAAAGGAAGAGGGAAGAGAACAGGATGGAATATGACAATGGCTAAGCATGGTGAGGTAACTGACATAGCAAATGTTACAGACAGAACTATAAAGTAGCCCCTACTTGGAAAGTACAGCCCCAGCCTCTATTCCAACTATGAAAAGGAGAGTCTGAGGATTCTGATCCCTCCAAGGATGAGATTCACCCTTTCTGGGAGAAGCAGCTTCCCCCCTCGAATTTTACACACAACTCTAGATCACTTCTCCATCCACACAGCAGGAGCCCAGCAAACAAAAGTATTGGGGACTTCCTTCCAAGTAGGGGCAGAGAAAAACCAGTGAGGCTTTCGTTCTCTGAACACCTAACACCAGAGAATTCCCACCTGCTCTACCTGTTAGGAAGAATGCTATCCTACTAGGTATAACGGGGACGAGACCTAGATCCAGCCACTACTCCACAGAAGGGCAGAGGTTACCATAATACACCCACTAGGGACACAATGCAGCAATCAATCCAGAGCTCTACTGACAGTGGTGATTATTCTTGGCTTTTTTCCCTGCCCAGCTATGGAGTACAACAGCCCCCAAAAGACTTCTGGAGCCTCAAGTTCAAAGAGTCAAAAATTACACCTAGGCTCTACGTCTTTAAGATGAATGGCAAGGGAAAATAATCAGAAAATGCTAGGCAAACGTCCCATCTAGGTTGACTCATTTATCTGGTAGGCACAAACCCCTTCCCCAGAACCACGTGTCTACTTACAGGGCTAGGGATAGCATCAGGATCCAGGCGCTTAGGAGGCAGTGGTTGAGGAGGCCCTTGCTGGCTGCCAAAAACAGGTGCTCCAGGGTAGGGACTTCCATAATTAGGCTGAGGGCCCCGGGCTGGTCCAAAGGAACCTAAGAGACAAAGGCATAAGGTTGATGAACTCAAACCAGTACCCCCCGACCCCTACAGCTTCAGGGTAAAGACTAGACTCCTATAAACATAGAACTATGAGGTACAATGTTGAGTGGTGAAGCTATTTCAGAGAAAAACCAAACTATCTGAACTACTAGAAAGAAAAATCTCATATAAACCCTACATCCTAGTAATAATACCTTGAAGATGCCCATCTAATTTACTACTTAGCAAGCAATCCTAAAAAGCAAACAAATTTAAAACAAAAATCAGAAAACACCTGAATAGCTGATGCCTTTGGCCTCTAGCCAGACCTTGGGAAAGACTCACCATTTTGTTGCAGCTGATAGCCTGGCTGGGAGGAGTGCATAGGTGGTGGTGGTCCTGGGGGCCCAGTCATTTGGGTGCCAGGGGGCAGAGCTTGAGCAGGAGGTGAGGACACATGATTGGGCTGGGTCACAGGAGGCCCCCCAAAACCTTGTCCAGACAAGAGTGGACCAGTCATCGAAGGCATCTGAGGACCCGCTGGAGCTGTGGGTATGAAGCTGGAGGCCTGTGGTGGGGCAGGTCGCTGGGGAGGCTGGACCCCAGGATGACTCTGGGTCAGGCTGAGGGGAGGGGCCTGGCCCTGAGAATAGGAGCCATACAGGCCAGAGTTAGGGAAACTTTCTGAGGCTGAGGCCAGAGATGTTGGTGAGCCTGAGAAGTAGAAGAGGGAGAGTCAGAACCCTAGTCATTTTGCCTCCTTGTTCAATAAATCACTTCTCATTTCACGTAAGAGGGGCAGCTATAACTGTCTCATCTTCTGGGGCTCAGAAGCACAGGAAATAAAAGAGATTCAGATATGCCACCCTAGGGGGTCGGATGTGGCTCAACTGGCTGGGCGTCCGTCTCCCATATGGAGGGACCCGGGTTCGATTCCTGGGACCTCCCGGTAAAAAAAAAAAAAAAAAAAAAAAAAAAAGATATGCCACCCTGAACCTGGTATCTCTGAAAAGAAGGAAACAGTAACATTGTGTGGTCATGACTACTCACCATAGCCCAGCCCTGTAGGGGGAGGGGCTAGGGCCACAGCACCACTGATCTGCATTCCTGCCAACTGAGCTGTCACCTGTGGACTTGTTGGGGGCGGGCCATAGGGCTGAAGCAAAGATGGCTGGCTGACCACAGGGGCCAAAGGGGCTGACCCAAATGGCTGAGACCCAGGATGCCTGTGAAGAGAAGGAAATCAGAGGTAACTACTGCAGCCCAGCTGGGACACCCTTGAAAGTTGGCAAGAGCTCTACATCACATAAGGAGCCATCCTGTTTTGCAGCATCTTCCTTCCATCCTGGGCTGTTATGACTTCATAATTTTATATATCTGTGGATAAATTAAATTCTTGATTATCTATACTATGCTTATTCATGGAAAGTCTTGTTTTCTACTAGGTTCACTCTACAAACATAGCAAGCACCATCATGTCAAATACTATTTACTCTGCTAGATAAATTATGGCCTCCTCTGCCTCAATCCTTTATTGACAAAACCATCTCAATTTTGTAATCTGAGGTGAAAGGAAGGTGCACATAACAGGTACTTAATAAATGTGGGATAAAACAAATGCAGTTTGTTCAACTTTTAAATCAAACTATTTATTACTTTATCCTGAGAAAGGTGTTAGAAAAATCTGTAAGACCAGAGGAGCAGGTAAGCTGAGTTTGACATTTTGTACTAATCTGAAAGACTATGCTATCTAATTCTAGGAAAAAAGGATAAGAAAAATAGGGCATAAACCAGGTGACCTCTAGCTAGGTGTCTCTGGCAAAGCTTCATTACTTGAATAGCTATGTTGGACACTCCCATGGTATCAGGAGCACATTTAAATATAAATATAAATACAAAATCATTCCAGTATTATTGCATAACAACTACACACAACTGCAATGGTGTCTTTTGTTTTGTTTTTTGTGTTTTTTTTTTCTTTTTTGAAAAGGAGTCTTATGGTGATATTACTACGGAAATATACAACATAGGACATTATACATAACAAGATCCTTCTGGGTTTTCAGGAATAAGCCAATTTTTCACTACGGTAATCTATGTTACACTGAAACTTCTGATTTATCATTCCTGACTTATTTTTATCTCTACCAAAATAATGGGCATTTTCTTGTATCTGCCTCAACTGCTCTTAGTCCTGAAGTTTAACATTTTTTCACTTATTCACTAGCATTTTTTAGTCTTATGCTAGTGAACCTATCTCCCCAAGCTCTTTGTTAGGCTCTGCATTTTTTTTTTTTTTTAAAGATTTTATTTATTTATTCATTTATCCCCCCCCCCTGCTGCCTGTGCTCGCTGGGTCAGCCAACCCCCACCAGGAGGCCCCGGGAACCGAACCCGGGGCCCCCCACATGGTAAACGGGAGCCCCACTGATTGAGCCACAGCCACTTCCCAGGCTCTGCATTTTTTGTCTTCACAACCATCAAATATACTGGTAGCCCCTTGGCAGGTGTACAATAAATCATCATCAGATAATCATATTCCATGGTGTTGTTCAATTCATATGGATAATACCATCCACTAAGCAATGTCATTCTGTCACTTGCCCTAGTAATGATAAACTACCATTTTATCTGTTCACAGCTTTACAACTTACAAAGTATCTCTAGGTACTTTTTTTAGAGGGAGACAGAGTAGACAGAAAACTAAGACTCTAGGAGTGTAAGTGACAGATCAAACTGGAACTAGAGCCCAGACCTGATTCCTAGTCCAATGTACTTTACTTTTTAATTGTGAAATATAACAAATAGAAAAAAAGAACATAAAACATATATGTACAATTGAATAATTATAATGCAAACACCCATGTAACCACAAACCAAGATGATAAACAGAATATGCCAGGACATAAACGCCCTCTGTGTGCCTCTCCCCAAACACAGAGGTAACTACTTTCCTAACTTTCATAATAATCATTCCCTTACTTGTTTTTATAGTTTTACCACCATCCATAAATATAGTTCAGTTTTATGTTGGCTTTTGTTGGTTTTTTAACCTTTTTAAGCCTTTTAGCCATATTGTACATGCTGTGTTTTGCTTCTTTTCTTCAACCATGTTTATGAAATTCCGCTATATTGTTGCATTTACCTACTAATCCATTCCATTTCATCACTAAATGGTATTCCATTGTAGAAATATGCCACAATTTACTTAAGCATTTTAACGTAAATAGATATTTGGGCTTTTCTACTTTTTGGTTACTACAACGTTGCTACGAACACTTATAAATTTAACTTGTACACATATATGTGAGTTTTTCTAAGTCATCTATTTAAGAATGGAATTACCATGGCAGTGTTAAGTATTAGAGGAGAATGAGGTATGCAACCTACTCTCAAATGTTTAGAAGATAGACAGACAGATAGATGACAGATAGGTCAGATATAAATAGGTATATAAATATAAATAGATAGATAGATGATAGATAGATAGATAGATAGATAGATAGATAGATAGATAGATAGATAGATAGACAGACAGATAGAATTAGATCAAATGACACACAAATGTAGCAAAATGCTAATAGTTATTAAATCTGGGTATCTGCATGGGGATGCGATGGAGTTCTCTGTATTGTTTCTGTGTTATTTTTTCAATTTTCCTGTAACTTTGAAATTATTTCAAAATAAAAAGTTAAAAAAAAAAAAAAAAAGAGTGGAATTACTGGTTCAGAAGGTATGCATTTCTTTAATTTTAATTGATAGTGACAAATTGTTTTTCCAAAGTGACTGTACTAATTTCATCCCACCATCAGTGTGTAAGAGTTCCTATAATTCTACATTCTGACAATATCCAGTATTGTCATTCCTTTAAAAAAAAAAAAAAAAAAAAAAAATATATATATATATATATTGGGGCCAGGGATTGAACCTGGGACATCATATGTGGGAAGCCGGTGCTCAACCTCTGAGCCACATCAGCTCCCATGAGTTGGTTTTCTCATTTGTTTGCTTGTTGTTTTTTGTTTTTAGGAGGTTCCAGGAACCAAACCCGGAACTTCCCTTGTGGGGAGCAGGGGCTCAACTGCTTGAGCCACATCCACCCCTGTTACACTTTTTAACTTTGCCAATCTGATGGATATGTAGGAGAATCTTTTTGTGGGTTTTTGTTCTTTTGAGCACAAATATCTTAATTCTCTAAACAAAATGAAATATTCTTTAAGAGCTATCTATAGTTCAAAGCTCACATCCTTCACTCTTATAAAAGATGTAAAATTATGAAAGTGTATCACCAGAAGGACCTAAACATTTCAGGTAACGATCAGCAAAAGTTAAGGGTGCTTCACAGAAAATCCAAAGAGGATAATCAGAATGAAACAAGTCCAACATGGCCATATAAATCTCAGTAAAAGAACTAGAATGGAAGCCCAAGTTGGTTGGCAAGTGGGAGAAAAGAAAGCATGGCTCAGACAGGTCACGTGAGGAAATCCAGTACAAAGATGGCTTTGACATTAACTAGGTAATCTCTAGTTTTTGTCATAGGTGATCCTAATTAATAGTCCAAATCCCACCAAATTAAAATGAAGCCCCTCATTTGCTTGTTGAGTCTAGGTTCCCCCACCCCAAAAAAGATCAGTTTTGGCAAGAAAGCTCTAACATGCCTTGATGGTGCTGCTGGTAGGGTGCCTTAGGCCAGGCACTTCACAGCAATGTTGTGCGCGCTGACATACAAGGTGGGAAGGAACTACACCTCATTACTCAATCAACTTCTTGGCCTTAAAGAAGTGACACAGGTAAAAGACCAGCCAGGTGACTGGTCCAAATGAGGCAGAACACTGAAAAGGTGCTGAAGAACAGGACCTAAGTGTTTGTTGACTCGTTGGTATCATACATCTCCTCCTCTCGCTTCTTCGTGTAGGGAAAATCATTAACAACCAATTCTGAAAGGTCTAGGTTTTGCCACTCTACTTCTAAAGGTTTGAGCTTCTCAACTTTTACAATCTCCTTGTAATTTTTCACCTCCACTCCATGCTTTATGTCTAGGATCACAAGTTGGCCAGATATCTGTTCTGTTCCCTTGTTCTCAAAACACACTTCAAACATGTTATAAACTTCAGTGGTAAAGGAAAATTTCCCCCTTGGTTGCAACCTCCTAGGAGTACAGAACATGGTCAGTAAAATCTGTGATCTTGATGTGGGTACATAGGTTACTAGTGCCCCAGACTGGTCGGTCTTCTCGTACATGCCTATCACCAGGAAGTCCTTGTGGATCTCCTCGGTGGAGGCACTTGAGCAAATTAAGGGACAGATGGAAGATGATGGTGAGGACCGAGCTACGGCCAAACAGGAGCAAAAGCAGCAATGCCAAGGGGCAAGGGCCATGCTGGGATAGTAGGCCAGACAAAACAGACATGTTGCCCATTGTTGTGGTTTTTTTTTTTTTTTTTTTTTTTTAAAGATTTTATTTATTTATTCATTTATCCCCCCCTTGCTGCTTGTGCTCGCTGGGTTAGCTAACCACGCCGTGCGGGCGGGCTTGCCTTCACCAGGAGGCCCTAGGAACCGAACCCGGGGCCTCCCATATGGTAAACGGGAGCCCTACTGATTGAGCCACAGCTGCTTCCCTGTTGTGGTTTTTAATTTGTAGTTTTCTGATTAGTTAAAAGATTGAGCAACTTTTTTAACATGTTCTTTGGCCACTTCTTTCTCTTCTTTTATGAAGTGCCTATTCTAGTTTTTCTCCATTATTTTTTCACTGGATTGTCTTTTTTTTACTGATCAGTAGGAGTTCTTTATATACTCTCCGTACTATGTGTTTATGCCTATTTTATGTGTAAATATCCTTTTCCATTCTGCAGCTTATCTTTCCATTCAGCATCTCTATCTCTGATCATTCTCATCAGCATGCAAACATCTCAAAAAATAACCAACAAATAAAATCATCCTTAAACCTCACATCTCCTGATGCTTCTGCTCCCCTTTTAACCATACATTACAAAATAATTGGTCTATACCCTGGTGTTTTTTTTGTTTTGTTTTGTTTTTTCTTTTTTTCTTTTACCAGGAGGTCCTGGGGATCAAACCCAGGTCCCACCATATGGGATACAGACACCCATTTGAGCCACAGCCGCCCCCCATACCCTGGTCTTTGTCTCTACTTCTTTTTTTTTTTTTTTTTAAAGATTTTATTTATTTATTCATTTATCCCCCCCCCTGCTGCTTGTGCTCGCTGGGTCAGCTAACCATGCCGTGCGGGCGGGCTTGCCTTCACCAGGAGGCCCTAGGAACCGAACCCGGGGCCTCCCATATGGTAAACGGGAGCCCTACTGATTGAGCCACAGCCGCTTCCCGTGTCTCTACTTCTTTAATTCCTATTTCTCTCTCTCTTTAAAGACCCTTCTTTCTGAGTTCATTTTCTTCTCTTCCCTAAGTCCGTCCCTTAGTAGTTTTTTTTTTTTTTTGGAAATATTTTTTTATTCCCACCCCCCACCCCCCACCCCGAGATGGCTCCCTGTCTGCTCGTTGCTCGTCTTCTTTAGGAGGCACCGGGAACCGAACCTGGGACCTCCCATGCATGTAGGGGCAAGTGCCCAACCACTCGAGCCACTTCTGCTCCCTGGGTTGCAGCATCTGAGGCATCTGCTGGTTGTGGCATCTGTGGCGCCCGCTGGTTGCGGCGTCCACCTGTCTTCTTTAGGAGGCACCAGGAACCAAACCCGGGATCTCCCATGTGGGAGGCAGGTGCCCAATTACCTGAGCCACATCCATTCCCCTAGTAGTTTTTTCAACTAGGATCTATATGTGGTAAACTCTCTCAGTCTTTGTCTGGCAGTGTCTTTATTTGCCCTCTCTCTTAGCTAGTTACATAATTTTAGGTTGACAATTATTTTCCTGTAATGTTTTCAAGGTACTATTCCACTATCTGGTGTCCTCTAATAGTTTCTATTGACTCTAATAGTATTTTTTCTCATGTGAGACTCCTTTAGGGCCTAAATTGAGGGAGTGTGGTTGTTTTGCATTTGCTTCTGGGAGGTACCCCAATGATACTGCCACCTGGGGAGGTTTGAAGCTGTATGTATTGCAGAAAAACATGGTCTTAAATTTAATCCATTCCTGTGGATGTGAACCCACTGTAAGGAGGACCTTTTTTTTTTTTTTTTTTTTTTTAATATATTAAGTAGGTATTCTCTTTTACTTTTTTTTTTTTTTTTTTTTTTTAAGATTTTATTTATTTATTTATCCCCCCTTGCTGCTTGTGCTCGCTGTGTCCATTTGCTGTGTGTTTTTCTGTTTCTGCTTGTCTCCCTTTGTTGGGTTGTCCTGCTGCGTCAGCTCACCGCGCTGCGCGGGCTGGCTTGCCTTCACTAGGAGGCCCGGGGAATTGAACCCCGGGCCTCCCATATGGTAAACGGGAGCCCTATCAATTGAGCCACATCCGCTTCCCAGGAGGACCTTTTGATGAGGCTATTTCAGTTAAGGTGTGACCCACCTCAATCAGGACAAGTCTTAATCCTATTACTAGAGTCCTTTAAGCAGAACAAAATTCAGACAAAGAGAGAAAAAGCTACAGGGAACAGCCAGAAGCTGAAATTCAACAGAACCCAGAAGAGAATGGAGATGCTGCCATGTGCCTTGCCATGTGACCAGCTAAGGACCAAAGATCACTAGTAGCCAGTCCCAAAATGCCACAGTTTTGGGGGAAAAAGCATCACTTTGATGATGCCTTGATTTGGACTTTCCCGGTCTCAAAACTATGAGCAAATAAATTCTCATTGTTTAATGTGACCCATTTCATGGTTATTTGCTTTGGGCAGCCTAGGAAACTAAAATACTACCTAACATCAAAATATTTTAAAGAGCGTTATCAAGATATAATTTCCAAACCATAAAATTCATTCCACTTAAGTCTACAATTCAATGATTCAACCATCACTAGAGTCCAATTCTAGAACATTTTCATGAAACACCTCAAAACAGTCCCTTGTTTCTATTTGCAGTCCCAATCCCATTTTTTTCCATTTACAGGCAGCCAGATGGAAAAGACTCCTTATTATCTCCCCATACAAGTGGGCAGATTTTTTTTTCTAGTCTTCCTGTTCATTGAGGGTGCAGCCTGGGTTCAGACTTCATAAACAAGGTCTCAGTTTCAAACCTCATCTCAGGAGAGCCCAAGGACTCATCTCCCATCCCCAGTACCTGCTTAAACTTAAGCCCCTGGGTTATCAAGATGATAATTAACACCTGCCGCTTTACAGGCTGCTACAGTGCACTTACTACTTTGATTTTCAGTCCCCAGTTGGTTTCTGGTCCATAAGGATTTCACTTTCTTTAAGTGTTAGTGTGCATTTGGGGGAAAAAAAAAAAAAAAAAAAAAAAGTTTCTATTTCACCCCTCCTTTCTAGATGTTTTTAACAGGACAGTTTTCAGGTTATATTAATTTACCACCCACCCCACTAGGCAGTTGTTTTCATCTCTCAACTGAAACTGCATTTGTCATTGATGTTAACCTTGCCAAATTCAATGATCAATTCTCAGTCATCTTACCTGACTTTCAGCAGCAAAGGACACAGCAAATACTGTCTTCACCTGATTTAAGGATGCCACACAATTCTGGCCTATCTCCTACTTCATTGCTGCTTTTTCTCATAGTCTCTGATGGCTCCTCCTCTTCCTTGCTTTTATTTTTATTTTTATTTTTATTTTTTTTTTTACCGGGAGGTCCCGGGGATCGAACCGGGTCTCTCCATATGGGAGACGGACGCCCAATCAGTTGAGCTACATCCGACTCCCTCTTCCTTGCTTTTAAATGTTGATAAGGTCTAAGGCTTAGTCCTCAGTTCTATTCTTTACTCTCAATGTTCATTCTATAATGGATTTCATCCAGCCCCATGGCTTTAAATAATATCTCTAGTCCTGACATCATCCCTGAGCTGCAGATTTGTATGATTTGTATATGCAACTACCTATTCAATATCTTCACTTGGAGAGCTAATACCCATCTAACACCTATAATGTCCAAAATAAACCCTTTATTTCACCCCCAAAATCTGCTCCTTCCTAAGTATTCCTGATCTCAGTAAACTTGCACTACTATCTACCCAGTTGTTTAAGCAAAGATGCTAAGAGACCTCCATAATTCCTCCTTCTCTCTTAATTCACATTTTTTTAAAGATTTTATTTCTTTTCCCCCCTCTCCTTCCCACCCACCCCCCATTGTTTGCGCTCACTCTCTGCTCTCTGCGTCTGTTAGCTGTGTGCTCATCTTCTTTTTAGGAGAAACCGGGAACCGAACTCGGGACCTCTCATGTGGGAGGGAGGCACCTAATGGCTTGAGCCACCACCACTCCCTGCTTGCTGCGTCTCTCATTATGTTTCCTTGTTGTGTCTCTTCGTTGTGTCAGCTTGCCAGGTCAGCCTGCACATCAGCTCGCTGTCTTGCTCCTCTTCTTTAGGAGACACCAGGAACCAAACCCGGCACCTCCCATGTAGTAGGTGGGCGCCCAACTGCTTGAGCCACATCTGCTTCCCTTAATTCACATTCAATCCTATGTACTCTACTTTCATTCCTATGTCCTTAAGAACCAAGATTCTTGGTGTAGAAGAGATACAGATGTAATAAAGAACAGCTTAAGTAAAAGCTCTGTAGACTTGAATTTGAATTGGAAGTACCAATATAAACTAATGAGTTATAGTATTAGAAATGTATGTATTTCTTAATTCTGTCCACTGAAAAGGCTGAGAAACAGTAACCAATCCAGAAGCAAGAGGATTCCTAGCACCTAGATTATATATTTGAAATATCATTTCTCACTTAAAAAAAAAATAAAACAAAACACTTCTTGAAGACATGGCTAATTCCTACTCTGGGGCATAAAATGTATAAGATGAGCCTGGAACATCCTCTTATATCTAAAGACTACTAGAATTGTGTCAAAAGGACTCTAACAGCCAATTTGAAGAGGCTCCCTTTGGTCAAATAGGGGACACTTTGAACTTCAATAATGACAATAATTGCAGTGGACTGAAACCCTTCTGGTGGATTGAATTGAGTACCCCAGTTTGGACATGTTTCTTGGTCTTGGTCAGCATTCTAGGGGGTGTGTGGGCACATTGAAAATAAGATCTTTTCAAGATGTTACCAGTTACGGAGTGGCCCAACTGAATAAGATTGGGCTTCAATCTGGATTACTGGAGTCCTTTATTATTTATTTATTTATTTTATTTATTTTTTTAAAGATTTATTTATTTACTTTATCCATTTTAAACCCCTCCTTCCCCATTTGCTGTTTTGTGTCCATTTGCTGGGCAATTCTCTGTGTCTGTTTCCTGCCATCTCTTCTCATCCTTCTCCTCCACTCTTCACCAGGATTCGATCCTGGAGACCTCCGATGTAGGAGAGAGGTGTTCTGCCACCTGTGCCACCTTGGTTCCTGGTTTTCGGAGCTTTTGGAGCATCTCATCTTGTCTCTCCCTGGCGTTTCTCTCCTGTTACGTCATCATCTTGCTGCATGGCTCCCGGGGCCTGGCGGCTCACCGGCACACAGAGCCTGGCAGCCCATGCGCCTTCTATATATATATATATATATATATATATATATATATATATATATATTTTTTTTTTTTTTTTAACCGGGAGGTCCCGGATATCGAACCCAGGTCCCTCCATATGGCAGATGGACGCCCAACCATTTGAGCCACACCCACCCCCCCAACTGGAGTCCTTTATAACCACAGTAAAAGTCAGACAGAGAAGTCACGGGGAGAAGCCAGAAGCTGGAAGTCTATGGAACCCAGAAGAAAAAGAAGATGCACCATGTGCACTGCCATGTAACAGAAAAGCCAAGGAACAAGGATCACCAGTAGCCAGTCCTAGAAGCCAAGGAACAAGGATCACCAGTAGCCAGTCCTAGAAATGCCACAGTCTTTAGGGAGAAACATCTTGCTGACACCTCAATTTTGGACTTCTCCTAGCCTCAAAACTATGAGCTAATAAATTCTCATTGTTTAAGCCAACCCATTATGTGGTATTTGTTTTTACAGCTAGGAAACTAAAACACCTTCAAATATGTTTAAATTCAAAATATACTCAAAATGACATTAAATCATGAACTATAACAAATGTACAATACTAATACATGGCATTAATAATAGGGAGGTTTATAGAAAAAATATACCAAATGTAAGCTATAGCTAGTAGTAATATTTTGATGATTTTTAAAATAATCTGTAACTAATGTTCCACAACAATGCAAGGTATTGGTGGAGGGGTGATATATGGGAATTCTGCACATTTTGCATGATTGTTTTGTAAGCTCACAACTTCTCTAATTTTATATATATATATACTTTTTTTTTTTTTTAAACCATGATATTAAAAAGAATTGATCACCTTCAGCAGAAGACAGGCAACCAATTCATTCCCTTCAAAACTGATAAATAAAAGTAAAGAATGAAGTATTTACTCTTCCTTTCTTATATAAATTGCACAATGGTAATCAAATAATAGATGATGAGAAATGTCTCTTTATAATGATATTCAAACTAATAATTGAAAAAGAAAGAAAAGAATTAGTTTCATCATTTTGCAAGCCCGGTGAATTTAATATATAGGCATTAAGCATCAACAACTGCTCACATCACAGAAAGAGAGAAAACAAAACACTATGTGCCTCTTATTGTCTTGTCCCACACTGCCCATGATTGTGCCAAAGGGATCAAACTTGTCTGACCCAGTCTCTGGATCCAGCTGCCAATTTGCAGGAAAGACAAAACAAAGAGGAACATGTTGAACTGTAACATGAAAAGGCAATCAGGAAAAGCCAGACTATGGAAAGCTCTGCAGGTCAACTGGATTGAGGTTTTTTCCCAACTGATAAAGAGTAAGAAAAAGAAAAAGGTAGAGGAGGAATCTATAGACTTAAAAGACATATCAAGTTGTCTGTTTGTTTTTAATGGGCAAAACTGAACCACAGTATCTAGGGAGATGTACATTTGGGTATAAACTACTTTTAAAAACACAAGGAAGTAGTTACTCTAAAAGTGAGGATAATGAATACTGACAGGATCGGGGCAGATGTGATTGAACTGGGACACACAGAAGGGGCTTCTGGAGTGAGAAGTAGAGTACTACTTCTTGATCTGGAGTATAGTTACAAAGGTGTTTGCTTTAAAATAATTCAGCAAGTCATACATTTGTTTTGTATGGGTTTTTTTTGTTTGTTTGTTTCGTATATGTTTTATATTACAATGAAAAGATCCAAAGATTGATTGTTTCTACCTTATCTACTCTACTCTCCACTCTGCTCTAGCCATATAGCCTCCTTGCTCTTCCTCAGACCCACAAAACTAATTTCTGCCTCAGGGCCTCTGCACTTGCTGTTCCTTCTACCTAAGACATCTTCCCTCAGATCTTTGCATGGCTCGCTTCATCACTTCACTAAGGTCTCAAATATCACTTCAGAGAGGCTTTCCTTGATCAATGTATTTATTTATTTATTTATTTTTATTTATTTATTTTTTTTAAAGATTTTATTTATTTATTCATTTATCCCCCCCTTGCTGCTTGTGCTCGCCGGGTCAGCCAACCACAACGTGCGGGCGGGCCTGCCCTCACCAGGAGGCCCTGGGAACCAAACCCGGGACCTCCCATATGGTAAACGGGAGCCCTACTGATTGAGCCACAGCCACTTCCCTGATCAATGTATTTAAAACAGCTCCCTACCTCTTCACCAATCATTCTCTAGATGCCCACTCTATTTTATTTTCCTTATATATATTTGTCTACTTGTTATCTTATGTGTACCTCACTAGAATGTAAGCCCCACAAAAACAGAGACATTGTCTTGTTTATTGCTTTATCTCCAACCTCTACAATGATAGTACAGAATATTTTTGGGTGAATGAATGAATTCCTTATACTACTTCTCACAATTTCCCAACACACAAGGATAGGGAGAACATCCCAGGCTCCTTCTTCAGGCTTACATTCAACACTAAAAACATATATTCTGGATACCCAATCAAAGGGTCAGAAACTGACTCTTCTAGTACCACACTCCCCATCTAGTTATACTTCATTCTTTGTTTTCCAAAAATAAACAACACTCCAACACAGATAATCTCCCTCTTTTGATGGACTTCCATGCAAAGAGGGGTGTTTTGGGCCACAGATCACCTGTTATCATCATTTATGTGGTTTTCCTTTGGATATCTTTCCTTTCATAAACGGCCTTGACTAAACTTAACTATTTGGTCCTACTAAGTATCTGATCTAGAGGAAAGGGGGAAGTCAGAAAGGACACACACAAATAATCCTGAAGTTCCCTCTTCCTCTTTTTCCCACAGAGTAGGCTCAGTAGGAACCAGAACAATTAACGAAGATGTATGTCTAATCAAGGAAAAAAAAAATCCTCAAGTTCAAAGCAAGAGGAAAAACATGCAAAAGAACCCAGGTACTGAGATAGATCAATAATCTACGTGGCTGGACAACACCAGAACCTGTACCTGGAAAAAAGACAACAAAAGGCAAAAGAGTGGAAGGAAGAGAGAAAGGGATTTAAGTGAAAGGCAAAGAAAAAGAAGAAAAGGAAAGAGGCCTTCATACATTTCTAACCCTACCAGCTTCATCAGATCAATTTTAGGTTGACCCAAGTACATACCTCTGCATCTGAACAGTGGAGCTTGGCCCATTCTGCACATCTCCTTGGCCAAACTGGCCATATGCAGTCTGGCTGCAAGGGGCCTGTGCTGTTGAGACTGGAGGTGCCCCTGAGGAAGACGGCGCTCTCGACACACCTAAGGGTAAAGGACAGAAACTAAGTAATTGGGAAACGACTTTCTTTTCTACCCTGAGCCAGAAATGCAAAGCAGGGATCAATAAGCTCAGATCTTCACTGGCCCAATACACAGCTTTGCAGTGAAAATAACACCATCAACATGCAACTCTAGCTACAGCAATATTCTGAACATGGATGCCCACACAGAGAGCCTTTACCCTCCTAGACAGGTATACTTGGGGTGAAGCTGTAGACACAGCCACAAGAATGTAGGGCCTTCCTGTGATCATCATCCTCTCCAACTCCATGCAGCACAGTCAATGTTGTTCCCCTAGACAAAAAGTCAAGCCTTTTAAGGAAAAGACCCTACTCTAGGACTAAGAAACATGGAGCACGTATGATAAAAGTGACAGAAAAAATGACCAAGTAATATCCTGAACTAGGTTGTAAACAAAGGTACTGCTTGAGGAGACTATTCTGCCACTAACCTCTTCACACATTCTACTTATCCTAACCATATCTTTTTCATATCTTCACACATTCTACTTATCCTAACGATATCTTCATATCTGTCAAGTGTGGAAGCGCCCAACAGCACAGGGCTCAGGAAAGTGTTCCCCACCGGCTGGAGACTTTGTTTCTGGCCAAGAGTTCAGTCAGGACAATTGGTTAATATTGGCACCTCCCTCCTCACAAAAGCTCTAGTCCATCCTTTCTACTCATCAAAACTACCATCAAAGCTACTTCTACTACATCCGTCCCACCTGAAATACAGGAAGAAAGCAGTAAGCAACTTGGTGCATCACTTTTGAAATGCTGCTGACCCCTGTTCAAACAATTTTGTTGTTGTTTTTCTGCCTTCAGCAGAGATTACACACTACAGAATCTGCCTAGAGAAACATAATTAATCTGAACTTGCTCAGTAGCCATGACAAAAACCAGACATGTTTTCCTCTTAAAGCAATGCCAAACTCCATCTTGATAAGCCAAGACTTGGGAGAGCAGAGGTGAACTCTGTCCAGCCAAAGTCCCAACCCAGGGTAAGGCTCTTCTATAGACCTGAGACCTAATCTCACCTAATCTTAGCAATTCATGATTTTTTCCTTCAAAGTTTTAATTAAAGTGGTAATACTTCATGCATTTCCCAAATCTTACCTTTGTCTCCTTGGTGCCCTCTTTCTTCCTTATCTCTTTATGGAATTTACACTCAAAAAAATTATGAAGAATTTGGTGCATCTTATGTCTTCAGCTAGCTTTACCAGAGACCTACTGTTAACTACTCTCCAAAAAGCCCCTCTGGATAATCCGTAGACTACTAGCTGCTCTTCCTTGAAAAAGTAACATAAACGCCAAACACTGACCCTAAGGCAGCACCAGATTAGTCTTCTCATATTGCCCTGATATTAGAGAGCACCTAACCAGAGGAAACTCAAGCAAAGGGAAAGGAATGATATAAACAGAAAGATATGAGAGGCTTCAAAAATCAGGCACACATATAACCACATTTTTCATCCAAGAACTAGATCCCCATGTCTCAGAGTCATTTATAGATAGAACCATTTGTCCAGTAAGAGGCATTCTCAACATACATGAGAAGTAAGTGATTTCAGGAAGACTTTAGGAAAATGGGAAATATTTGATCTCAGCCATAGGCTCTAGAGAAGCTGTGATCACAATCATTCCATCCAGCTCTGAACAATGCAGCCAAGTGAGGCTGCACCTCAGCATGACACTCACAAGCAATGAGCTGCCCCTGAACCTGGAAGAAGATATGCTCCCACTAGATATCCAAAGGTTGAACCAGAAACACAGTCACCCTATGGTAAAAACAGGGAAGGGCAAACTGCCCACAGAGCTTCCAGTGACAGAGCGCCAGATTCATGTTCCTCAATCCCAGTTGCCACAACCCTCCAGGCGCTTAACTATGGTAATCAACCCAAACTAAAGACTTCTGATTCCCTTCCATAGCTCAAAGGAAAGTTGCAAACACATACCTGGAGGAGGTGTTTGCTGATAGCCTGGCACTGGGCCATTGTAGGCTCCATAGGGAATGGGAGGGACTGTGGACCCTGGTTGCCCACTATAGGTGGACTGATGATACCCTGGGTAGACAGGCTGGGGTTGCCCATATGGCGGCACAGGTGGAGCTGACTGATTAACGTTCATTATGAGAGCATCCCCGACTCGGTCTCACCTATCAGATGAGAAAGAAGAGAGAAATTAGTCAAAACCAACTTCCTAAAGAGAAAGCAACTATTTAAGGATAGGAAATAGAGGTAAAAGGGATTGACTTTATCAGGCAATGGTTAGCCTAATCATTTCTACTCTATGACAGGATCTAGTGATTTTCTGCCCCAGCCAGGACCCAGATTGCCTCCTCAGAGAAAGAATTTTGTTACTCTGAACTTCATGCTTTCTCAAGGCCAAGAGGGTAAAAATTTCAACTTCAGAAAGGCCCACTAGAATGGAGCAGCAGCTTCCATTCCCCAGTGGTATGATTTCTAGGATCTAGTCGCACAAGGAGTCCGGGAGCTGATCAACTACTGTGATATTACAGGTAAATTAAACAATGTTCCCACATCTATTCATTTAACAAACACTGAATACCCTATAGTGTGCTAGTCTTTTTTAATCACCCAGACTAAAGCAGAGCAACTAAATTTCCTACTCCTCAAAAGGCAAATTTTAGGTAACTGAGAAATGGCATGCTTTAATTAACCTGCAATAATACAAATGCCACTCCATCCCCAGTCTTCCCACCAAAAGGATATATGGACCTTAGAACTTAAGCATTAAAATCCCTAAATGTAAGATACCTGCAAACTCTAGTAAAGTACCACATACAGGCCAGGCATAAAAACCTCTTCACAATAACCTTGGCAAACAGATCAAGGATCAGTGGCAAAGTTAGACTTCATGGAAAAGATCATTCATCTTATGCTTCAAGCAGAGGGGCTATGAGTGTTCCAAATCCCCATGCACTTCAACTCTTCTGTTTCTGCTCTTCTTATATGCTTGCGATGAATACAGGATAACATTAAAATTATTACAATCTTATCTGGTGAGAGGAATGAATGAGAGGGCCTTTCTGGGTCTTTCCAAAAAGAGTACTGTTTAATAATATCTACTTTAAATAGCCTCTCCACTCCAACTATCTTATAGACAGAAGGAGTCCAGGAAGCAGGAGAGCTCAAAACTACTGCACTGGAATCATGGGTTTCTTCCTTTTGCTAGAACAGTCATCTTGACTACAGAAAAGCTGAGCTGGTACTGGACTAGATCTCTTAAATTTTTTTTTTTTTTTTTAAGAACTTTAGATTACATAAATATTACATAAAAAACTATAGGGGATTCCCATATACCCCACCTATGTGACCTCCCCCTCCCACACTTTCCCTTATTAACAACATCTTTCATTAGTGTGATACATTTGTCACAATTGATGAACATGTATTGAAGCTTTGGTACTAACCGTGGACTAGATCTCTTTAAACTGAGTCATTTCAGGAACTGTTCCTCCAAATCCTAAGCCTTGGACAGGTCAATGACACTAAATTGAACAGATACTCCCCTCCCTTTTATCTCCTTAAAAGTCAATGGAGGGGGACAACAACAATAACAACAAAAAGAAGCTTTTTCTCCAGGAAATACTCCCCTCAAACACACCAAGCGCTTGGAGTCAGGCTCAAGTCTCACTCATTCTAAAGCAGTCGAGGGTGACAACCCAAGGGGGCGGGGCAACCTTCCTAGAACTCTGGAAGTAGTCGAGCTGCGGAGGCTGGGAGCGCCGCGGATCAAAACCGAGGGCCACGAAGAGAGAGGGCGCTGGCTCATTAAGCATGGGGGCCGAGCGTCTTGAACACTTCGTCAGGCCTGGGGTAGGAAGCGGGAGTCGGAAGCTGGGCAGGAGGCGGAGGGTCTACGGCTGACCCTGGATTGTAGACGCGTAAGGTGAGGGTCTGGCTCCGAGCCCCGCCCCCGGACTCCTCCCTTCCTTCACACACGGGACCCCGATCTAGCCAGTGATACCCCGGCCTTCTCTATGCTTTCCTACCCACCAACCTCCTGGTGCCACTCCTCACCCGGCTCCAGATCCAGGTTCGACTTCGTTCCTAACGTCAAGGCTCCTAAGCTCCACTTCCGGTTCCGAGGGGGCCGTCGCGTCGCACCCGGAAGTTCCGCCCCTACGTTCGAGGGCTGTACCGCTCCTTCTGCCACGTCTACGCTAGGCACACGCTCAGGAACCCGGATGCTGTCCGTGCGCCACTTCCCTCGCCCGTCATGGCCACCCCGTGGGAGTTACTGGATTCTTGTGCATTTCTGCCTTTTTTTTTTTTTTTTTTTTTCTTCTTTCCTTCAGATACCCCACCGACTGAGATGCGATTGAGAAGGCTGGGTCAGGCTATCTTTAGTGACGTCCCCACAATCTGCCTATGACCTGTTAGTGACCTCTGATCTTGAGTCCTACTCATGGCGACTTCCTGCTGGCCTCTGACCCCATTGATTTCCGCCTTCAAGATTGTTCTCACTCGTGACTTTTGCTGATCGTATGGTGGTCAAAAGCACTAACTCTGCTTGTCCACGGAACGCTAAACTTTGCCAATCGTAGTAAGCGAAGGGTTGCATGGGTTAGGCTGCAGTTCACTATTTTGGGCAATTTACTTAATCTCTTTGTGCCTCAGTTTCCTTCATCTGTAAAATGGAACTAATAATGACCATCTAATAGCTTGTTAAGAGTATTGAATTTGACAGGTCTCATAGATTGTCTCAACAAAGATGAGCTGTTATTAGGTAACCATTTTCTTACAGCCTCTTCCTTTAGGTGCAGAGCTTTGCCTGAACCAGAAGATAGGATCTCTCTGCTCTCAGAGTGCTCCCAGTCTGTTGTAAGAGTTTCAGTTCTGGGAAGCGGCTGTGGCTCAATCAGTAGGGCTCCCGTTTACCATATGGGAGGCCCCGGGTTCAGTTCCGGGGCCTCCTGGTGAAGGCAAGCCCGCCTGCACGGTGTGGTTAGCTGACCCAGCGAGCACAAGCAGCAAGGGGGGGATAAATGAAAAAATAATAAATAAAATCTTTTAAAAAAAAAAAGAGTTTCAGTTCTTGCCTTAATTATTATTACCCCGTTTATAGAACAGCAATAATTGTAGCAAACGTTTGTGGGATTTTTTTCACGTACACTTGACCTCGTTTAATCCTGATGACAATTTAATTTAATAACTTTTGTGAGCATTGCCGTGTGCCATGTCATGTTCTGGGTGCTGGGAATACAGGAATGAACAAAACAAAGCCCTTGATCACATATTATTGACAGTAGATATTAGTTACTCTGAGGCACAGAGTGGTTCATTCTTTGAAAAAAAAAATTACATATGTACTTGTGCTGGAAACTGTATTAAGCATTGAGCATGCTTTAGTAAGCAGGCAGATTGTCCCTGTCCTCAGGAGTTTATACTCGAGGTCACTGGTTTAAAAATGTGATCCTGGGACCAACAGCACCAGTGTCACTTGGGAACTTGTTGGAGATGCAAATGTCAGAGTACCCTAGAAATACTGAATCAAAAATTCTGGAGGTGGAACACAGCAATCTATGGCTTAACAAGCCCTTCAGGTGATTCCATTGCACACTAAAGATAACCACTGACCTAGATTAATAATTTGCAAATTCAAATAACGATTGTTAAGCACCTGCCCTAGGCTAAGCATCTGCACATAATTTATGCCATTTAACTTTCATATCAGCACTGCTCAAAAGTTGCACCCCTAATAAGTGATAGAGCCTAGACTTATAGCTTCTTGAGGATATATGCTGATATATTGGATTTTATTGGTTTCTGTATCCCCATCCCCACTCAGTGGTTCTCAACTTTGCCTACACTATAGAATCATCTATGGCACTTTTTAAAATACCAATACCAGACCAATAAAATCAGGATATCTAGATCTGGGGCCTGGGAATCTTTATATATATATTTATTAATAAATTATTTTATTACACAATTACCTAACCTATATATTGTCTTATATTAGGGGAGCAATAGTTTTTAAAGCTTTCCAGGTAATTCTAATGTGCACTCAGGATTAATTGAAAACTACTGGCTCAAGTGTAGTTAGCATTCAATAAATGTTTGATTAATGAATGCAAGGATATTAGGTCCTTTTTTTTTTTTTTTTTTTTTTTTTTATGGATCAGGTCACATAACTGCCTGACGTCACACAGGTAATAAATGATGGAATAAGAACTCAAGTCTGGGGAAGCAGCTGTGGCTCAATCAGTAGGGCTCCCGTTTACCATATGGGAGGCCCCGGGTTCGGTTCCCGGGGCCTCCTGGTGAAGGCAAGCCTGCCTGCACGGCGTGGTTAGCTGACCCAGCGAGCACAAGCAGCAAGGGGGGGAAATAAATGAATAAATAAATAAAATCTTAAAAAAAAAAAAAGTGTTTTTTTAAAAAAAAAAAAAAGAACTCAAGTCCAAGTCTTCTGACTCAAAATCCCAAGTGTTTTCTCTGACTACATCATGTACCAAGGCAAATAGCATTTAGGGCACCAGGGGAGCAGCTACCTCAAGGAACTCTGTAGCCTTGGATAATCACAGATATAGCACCCTAATTTTATGTTTTATAACAGGAAGAGACCTCTCAATATAGGTCACATTCATTTAATGGAATCCTAGAAACTTGTAGTATTTCATTATTAACATGGGTTGGCATGTTTACACACACTTATCTGTGTCTACCTATCCATGACCAAGACCACCTATTTAATGTATGAGATCATTTAATTTGGCAAACATTTATTGAGCACTCATTACATCAGGCATTGTTCTGTGGGCTGTTGATTGGCTACTGCACACAATCCTTGCCTTCAAGTTTCTCACAGTCTAGGAGGGTGACAGGCATGTAAACCAATGACAATGTTGGCTGAGAAATACAACAATAGAAATTTCAACAAGATACAGATATTGCCCAGAGTAGGGAAGGATTAACTGTATAGGTGAGGAGTGGCAAGATGGTCAGGAAAGGCTTGGTGGAAGTGGTAAAGTGGTAACAGTTCAACTGGGGCAGGCTGACCAGGAGAATTCCTCTCCACAGCACCCAGCACTACAGTGGGATATAGAGCCCCACTTTGATTAACAGGTAAAGGCTACATGAGGAGGCACGCTTTCCTGGGGAGTTTGGGAACTTGTAGGGCAAACCCATTCCTTGCCAGGTCTGAAAGTGAAACCCCTGCTATTGCCATTTTGAAATGGGCTTTGGAGGAAAGCAGTTGAAATCTGTCCCTGATCCTATCAGGGAAGACCCAGTCCTTGAGAGGGTGTACATTATAGAGCCCAGAAAGCTAATACTCGGAGTCCTGAGTAAAAGGTCCATGCAGGAAAATGGGGGAAATGGGAGGGCAGCAGTTTTGACTATAATTAGCTCTGGGAGTAACACAACTGGGGGAGGGAGGGGAGTACTGCAGGCAACTATTTTGAGCACAGCTACGATTGACAGGCCACATGTGCTGGACTGGACTGATCCGAGGGCCTAGTTGCCTGCCTCTGCTCTGTGGTTTGGCGGGGAGGCCTGAGGCAGCAGGAGCAGGACAGACGGACAGGCAGGCCGGACGGGGTACCATCGCCTCAACTTCTCTCCCTGGGACACTCTCCAAGCTCCAGGGGGCCATAGGCCAAGCTGAGCGATGGGTGCTGAGGAGGAGGTGCTGGTTACACTGTCAGGGGGAGCCCCCTGGGGCTTTCGACTTCAGGGGGGGGCCGAGCAGAAGAAACCCTTACAGGTGTCCAAGGTAAGGGAGAGCCCCTGAAATGAGGTTTCAGGGAAAGGGGAGCCAAAGGGAACCCAGAAGGAGTCATGTGGTGGCCTATGGGAGAGAAGGTGGGAGGCTGTGAATTTATTAAAGGTATGGGAGGTAGGTAGGTGGGCAGGAAAGCATGTTTAAGTCTGGCTGGGGAAGTGGTGTCTGATCATAGGCTTCTTGTGGGGGGTGATCAGAAAAGTGAACTCCTGGTTTTCAGGGAGCAGAGAAAAAGAAAGTTTCTGCTTCAGTTCCCTGGGGCACCATGGTAGCAGAGGCCCAGAGCTGACCATCTTGACTTTGCCCTGCTGGGTCCGTGCCTCTACTCCAAACTCCAGGAATGTAGGGAAGGTTCTGGTTTCTCTTTGACTAAACTGATTATGTGGTGGGCTGATGCTGTCTCACCCAGCCCAGCCCAGCCGTGCCTTCAAGTCCTCCTATCTCCTTGAGCCAGTCCTTTCTCTCACTAAGCAAGGCTTTTTAGGTATGACAAGATCTGGCCTCTCAGATGAAGTCCTTACCCTTTCAGTTTCACCCTCCAGGCACTGCCACTGACCTCTCTGAGCCTCAGGTCTTTCAACTGTAAAATGTGGGTAATATAGTACCTACTTCACAGAACCATTCTAAGGATTAAATGCAACAGTGCATGTGAAGTGCTTGTACAGTGCCTAACATTCAATAAGCTATTGATAAATGGAAGTCACTACCACTATTATTACTTTAACATGTGTTACTCACAATCACCAGGAATCTGGCTGGACTCCCTCCGATCTGGAATACTGTTCTAAAATCTTGACAGTGTAGAAATGGCACCTGGGATCCCAAGGCCTAGAAAAGAACTATTGACCAGTATAGATTTTGCCCTTGGAGGAAAAACTTGGGACTACAACCATCATTTCTAGTACTTCCCCCAAACAGTTTTTCCCAAGCCTCATTCATTCAGTGGTTACCCTCCTTCCCTTTATACTTCCTCCAGTCTTCACCTCCCTCCCTCTATACAGGCTCCCTCAAGAGCCTTCTGCCCCCTCAAAGTAAAATTCCTTCCACACAGGGGTCCTTCATGTCCTAACTCCTTTCATTCTATTGCCCTTGAAGCTCTCCCTCACCTACAATCTCTCCCTTCTCAGATCCGAAGACGCAGCCAGGCTGGCAGAGCAGGACTCCGAGAGAGGGACCAGCTCTTGGCCATCAATGGGGTCTCCTGCACCAGTCTCTCTCATGCCAGTGCTATGAGCCTCATTGATGCCTCAGGGAATCAGCTTATCCTCACTGTGCGGAGGTATGGACCCCCTTCAGCTCTACATCTCGCTAATCTGGCCTCAGCAGCTATTAAGTGCCCATTTCTGCTTGGGTGTTTGCGCTAGAGGGTAAATGTTTGTGTATGTGTCCCAAGGGGCTTGGCTCAGCAATTAAGGGATGGGGTGTCAAGTGGGTATATGAGTATATGGGCCCACTTCAACCCCTGACTTCATCCTCACATTCCCCTCTCAGTTCATTTCTACTCCCAATCCTTCAAGCACATTTGCCTCCCAGTTTGTCTTTGGATCTTCACTCTTCTCTGACCATCCATTCTTCCTATATGCCAGTCCCCTCTGTCCCCTTAACCTCCTTCCCCCATCTCCTCCAGATCTTTCAAGCTGTCAGTCACCCAGCCTCGCTCTCAAGTCTGACATTTTTTCCATCCAGGTTAGGGGACAAGGGACCTGTGCGATCTCCATCCCCTGGTGAGCTTCAGGTGCTATCGCCCTTGTCTGCGCTGAGTCCCGAGCCCCCTGGCGCTCCAGTTCCTCAGCCTCTGCAGCCTGGGAGCCTTCGCTCACCCCCTGACAGTGAGGCTTATTACGGAGAAACAGACAGTGACGTTGATGGCCCAGCCACCCAAGAGAAGCCCCGCCGCCCCCGCCGCCGAGGCGCCACGAGGCCCCCCCCTCCAGGAGCTCCACCTGATGAAGTCTACCTATCTGACAGCCCTGCAGAGCCAGCCCCTGTCATCCCTGGCCCTCTCAGCCAGGGAGACAGCCGTGTGAGCTCCCCATCTTGGGAAGGTGTGGCAGCCCTAAATCCACCCCCGGCAGAGGCCCTGTTGCTGCCCCATGGGCCCCTCCGGCCTGGTCCTCACCTCATCCCTATGGTGGGGCCTGTCCCCCACCCAGTGGCAGAAGATCTTACTACCACCTATACCCAGAAGGCCAAGCAAGCCAGTGAGTGCCTGAACCCCTTGAACCCCTTCTCCCTAGCCAAGATCCTTCCACTTCCATCTGGGTCCTAAACCTACCCCTCTATAACCCTACATTATGCCTACCTTTTCCTTCCCTGGAGATGGTCTTGGGACAAGTAGAGACAAATGATGAGTGGGAGGGGGGGGAATGCTAACTATCTATACTCTTGGTCCCCATTATTTTTACTGTTTGAACCAGTGTGACTAAAAGGCATAGATGGTTCAGCTCAACTCAGGAGCAGGGTAAGTAGGGACCTGAATAGATGCAGGGTATAGTGGTGGTGGTAATGGTGGTGATTATTTTGCTAGGTGTCAGGATGGGAGTGAGGGCAGCACGGATATGGGTCAGAGGTATATTGGGGCACGGTTAACAACATCAGTGTTATTTGGAGGCATCAAAACTACTTTTGACATTTGTAAGTTCAGCTAGGCTTCCTAGGGACTGTAAAACTAGGGGATGGTCATGAGTGCCCTAGGAACTGGTAGAGGGGAGGGATCTTTGGCTCCTTATCTCAGGCAAGAATGTAAGCCTGGGCAGAAAAAGCCAGTTCCACTTATCTCAGGCTCTTTGCTATTTTTGATGTGAGCTACAGAACAAGGTCTAAGAGTGAACTTTCTCCCTGCCCCATATCCCCCATGTCCCTCCCACAGACCTTTTTGTCATTCCAGAAATTTTAGTATTACTCTAGTTTGCATCTCTGGCCCCTCCTCTCTACCAGTCTGATTCTTGATCCTTGGAATTATGTTATCTGAGTCTGGGATAGAGGCTAAGGACACTACAGTTTAGAGTCTGACATCCCTGACAGTTTCAAAGACCTCACAAAAAAATTCCAGATGTATGCCCAGGATCCCCTGCTTATCCCCAATTCTCATTTTAGCACACCCCACCCCCACCCCTCCCCATGGTGCTGGGTGATACAGTCCTTAGTGGCTCAAGGATATTTTTAGCCAAGCAGACCTCATTGTCAAATGGGACAGGGTGGGGGGAGGGTAGGCAGGTGCCCATGTCCATCACACCCGGGCTTGTGGGGCAGTGGAGAGAAAGGAGGGGGCCAGGCTCCAAAAATAGCACAGTGAGCTCATTCAGCTGCTAGCTCTGGGAACAAGACAAAGGGGCTTTAAAAGGCACAGGGGGTGGCTCAAGCTGGTCCTGCTCCAGCCAACGCTGACTTTCTCGGCATGGAGACCTTTGAGCCCATCATCCAAGAGTCCCTCGGCCAAGCCAGCTGTGACAAAGCCCCAGGTCCAGATCTCGAGCTCCAGGACCCATTCTATGCAGGTACTACCCTCCCATATCCAAGAGAGTTCTGGGATCTAGAATGGAGGCAATTTTATTGGCATTTTAGGAAGGGAGGTCTTTGGGAAAAGTCTTATTCTTTTGTTCCCTCCTTCTTTTTGCTTACCTCTTTCTCCTCTTCTCAGGAGAATTTCACAGCTCCTTTTTCAGAATGGGCTGATGCTATGGCCACATGGCAAAGGGGTCTGTGACCACATTAGCAAGAGAAATCACATTAGCAAGGGGTAGGCGTGTATGTGTGAGAAAAAGGTGTGAGCACACTATGAATATATGAAAGCATGTATATGTGAGTCTGTGGGAGTAGAAAAGATATGTGTGAAGAAAGAGCAGTGTCTGTGTCCAAGTGCAGCTACTGTCAAAGAGGTTTTCTTAGTGATGGTTTATCAACAGTGAGCCAGAGCGCTTTTATTAAGCACTAAATTCACCTACACTACCTCATATAATCCTCATAGCAGTCCTTTGAGGTGGCCATTATTATCCTCATTTACTGATGAGGAAACCGAACTTTAGGGAAGTCGAAGTATCTCTCCCAAGATTTGAGAACCAAAACCTTGCAGAGCCGGGATCTGGAACTGAAGTCTGATTCCAGTGCCTGTCCTTTCATCACAGCACTATTCTGTGTTATAAACATTGGGATGAGAAGCATGAAAGCCCTAATTAGAAAGGACCTTAGTATCTTGAGTTGAAAATAGATGGAATTCGAAGAATTTTTCAGGAGGAATTTGGGGGCATGGACCCCAGAGTCTCTATGTCCAAGGCGGGGTCCTAGCAGCAAGGCAGCCTCTCCCATTTCCTGGCCCCACCTACCTAGGCCCCACATGGTATGGAAAACTTTGGCTTGGCTCCTTTTAGCACCTAATCCCTGGGTGCCTACCTGGAGTGGCTGCTGGAGCTCTCTACTTAGAGGGCTTGGGAAATAGGGGGCAGCTCTGACCTCCACTCCAACTTGAGGGAAAGGAGTATATTTAGCTGGTGACCTTGAGCTGTCCTAAAGATTTGGAGAGTTGTCTTGGAAAGCAGCACTCTGACGTTTCCTGCATCTGGGATCTGAGACTACCCCTGACTGTGAGTAGCAGAGGTATGAGGCATAAACGAATGTTCTGGGGGTTGGAAGACCAAGATTAGCTCTAACTCTGGGGAGAAAGGTTACCTGGAGTATGTGTGTGTGTATGAATGTGTTCCAGTGACTGTGTGTATGGGGTTTTTTTCTGGCACACGTGTATGTACATATTTGTATTTGAATATGAACATGTGACCTGGGGTATATGTGAATGAGAGAGAAAGTATATATGAGAAAATATGCCCACAGCTGGCTTTCAGTAGGCCAGTATTCTTGTTGAAATGATGTATGGTAAGGAGTTATATCTTTGAATGTTTATAGAACTATATACTGCATAATGGTGTGGAATTGTGAATCCCTTATCAGAGGGACAAAGGTAGGAAGAGGAGACATTTCCCAGGGGTCCAAACTTTGTGAGAATCCTCCTACATGATCTTGATGGTGGAAGCAAAGTGTAGCTTACCATCTTCTCTCTGCCTGGAACCTGCCCCATTTCTCTATCTGCCATGGGGCGTGACACCCTCTCCCCCACTTCCGGCCAGGAGGAATGTGTGTGGGTTGAGTAAGAGCACATCTCTGGGAAGACAGGAGCAGAACAGAGGGAAGAGAGGATAGAACAGCTGTAGTCAGAGTAGTGTCAGGACAGGCAGCTAGACTCTGCCTTCTCTTCAGCTGTTCTTGCTTTCACCTTTCACCCTTCATTCTGCCCCCAAGTCAGAGGACTTTGCCCCAGGCAGGAGACATTGTGGGTTTGGTGGTGAAAAGCTGGGAGGTGGAAGGCATGAGGAAGCTGGCTGGCTGGGGTGTGACAGCTTTGGGAAACAGGACTACAAAAGGCTGGGGACGCCCCACTGACCATTCTCCCTCCTGGCCTCCTCAGAACTGCAACGTGCAGAGAGCCTCCAAGAGAAGAGTGTGAAGGAGGCCAAGACCAAATGCCGGACGATTGCATCCCTGCTAACAGCCGCCCCCAACCCCCACTCCAAGGGGGTGCTTATGTTTAAGAAACGGCGGCAGAGAGCCAAGAAGTACACGCTAGTGAGCTTTGGAGCTGCAGCTGGGACGGGCACTGAGGACGAGGAGGACGGCATACCCCCGACAAGCGAGTCTGAGCTCGACGAAGAGGCCTTTTCTGACGCCCGCAGCCTCACTAATCAGTCAGACTGGGACAGCCCCTATCTGGACATGGAGCTGGCCAAGCCGGGCTCAACCGAAGCAGAGGGCCAGGGCCTGGGGCTCGGAGGGCGGCTGAGCGAGGCCTCTGGGCGAGGGGCCCAGCTCTTTGAACAGCAGCGCCAGCGCGCAGCCTCCAGCACCCAGGAGGTGGCCCAGGATGGAGCATCAGCCATGCTCAACGGGCAGGGTCTGCAGTCACCGCCGCGGGCCCAGAGTGCGCCCCCGGAGGGGGCTATGCTCCCACCCAGCCCTTTGCCGGCCCCTGTAGCCAGCCCCGGGCCCTTCCTCCCTAGTGGCGGAGCCCCTACCCCGACTCTGGGCATCTTTAACCGGTCAGCCAGGCCATTTACCCCGGGCTTACAAGGGCAGCGGCCAGGTACCACCTCAGTTATTTTCCGGCCGTTAGCCCCCAAGAGAGCGAATGACAGCCTGGAAAGGCTCAGCCCCGCCCCGTCCCCCTTCCTGTCCTCTCCGCAAGGGCCCAACCCTCTGCCCAGCGGCACCTCAGGGGTTCCCCGCCCTGGTGCAGCCTCCGGTTCCCTCACCACCCCGCGCTCTTTGGGCCCTGTGACAACGGCCACCAGCTCCCTATACATCCCAGCCCCCAGTCGGCCTGTTACCCCAGGCGGAGCCCCAGAGCCCCCCGCTCTCCCTAGCGCAGCTGCCATGACCTCCACTGCTTCTCTGTTCCTGTCTGCGCCTCTGCGACCAGCTGCGCGCCCAGAGGCGCCCGCCCCAGGCCCCGCTGCTGCGGAGTCCCCGAGCCCTCGGGAGCAGCGCATCTCAGTGCCCGCTGCCCGCACCGGCATCCTGCAGGAGGCCCGGCGCCGGGGAACCCGGAAGCAGATGTTCCGGCAGGGAACCGAGGAGACGAAGAATTCGCCCAACCCGGAGCTGCTATCGCTGGTGCTGAACCTGGATGAAAAACCCCGTGCGGGGGGTGCTGAATCTGGTCCTGAGGAGGACGTTCTGAGCCTTGGGGCTGAAGCCTGCAACTTCATGCAGCCATTAGGAGGAAGGAGTTACAAGACCCCGCCTCCCATGACACCTAAAACCCCGCCTCCAGTGGGTCCCAAGACTCCACCCCCTATGACTCCTAAGACCCCACCCCCGGTGGCTCCCAAACCCCCGTCTCGAGGGCTCATTGATGGGCTGGTGAACGGGGCATCCCCTTCGCCAGGAATCCATGAGCCACCAAGGCTTCAGGGTAGGGGTGGGGAGCTGTTTGCCAAACGGCAGAGTCGGGCGGACAGGTATGTGGTGGAAGCTCCACCTGGTCCAGGCCTTGGCCCTGGGCCCAGAAGCCCTTCTCCTACTCCTTCATTGCCCCCTTCCTGGAAATATTCACCCAACATTCGTGCCCCACCTCCTATTGCTTACAACCCATTGCTCTCACCCTTTTTCCCCCAGGCTGCCCGAACTCTCCCTAATAAGACCCAATCTCAAGGGCCTCGGGCAACCCCCAAGCAGGGCATCAAGGCCCTCGATTTCATGCGACACCAGCCCTACCAACTTAAAACTGCCATGTTTTGTTTTGGTGAAGTTCCCCAGACTCCTGGCCCCACAGCTTTAGGGACCCCCAAAACTGCCCGAGTCCAGGAGATCCGCCGATTTTCCACTCCGGCGCCCCAGCCCACTACAGAGCCTCTGGTCCCCACGGTACTTGCCCCCCGAGCAGCCACTACACTGGATGAGCCCATCTGGAGGGCAGAGTTGGCCTCAACTCCGGTCCCTAGCCCAGCCCTTGCTACAGAGCCTCCCAGGGGCTCTGGGGCCTCCCGCAGCTCCTGTGGCTTCCAGGTAGCCAGGCCCAGGTTCTCAGCTACCAGAACGGGATTGCAGGCTCATGTGTGGAGGCCTGGGGCAGGGCACCAGTGAGCAAGGCAGAACACCCAGGACCATAGAGAGTTAGAACATCCAGTTCCTAAAGTTGCTTCTCCTACCCATCCCACCCCCTCTCTCAGGCATCTGGAGGCTAAAGTTCCCTCCTGCCAAAGATAGTTTTAGAGTTGGTTCCATCCCCCATCTGTCTTCTCACCTGCCTCACCTCTCTGCAGCTTTCTGCTTTGGTATCTTTGCTTCTTTTTGTCTCTGTATTTCCTTTCCCGGATCTCTGTCTTTATCTCTAGGTGTCTCCACACATACTCCTCCATAATGTCTCTATTTCTCCCCCTTTCTGCTTTTCTCTGAGGGGCTCATTTTAATGCTCACTGAGAAGCAGCTCACCACCAGACAGACAACCAAGGGACTGAGCCAACCCCTGTTTACACTAAGCCCTTCCCAACTCCTCTTTTTTCCCCATTTGACCTAGGCAAGTATGTGTGTGTGTGTGCAAGTGTGTATGTGGCACAGATGTGCTCTTCTGCCTCAGGCAAGAGTAAAGGGGAGGTATAAAACTCAATATGGGTCTTACCCTTGTGCTGATAAAAGAAGGGTCAGATTTTTCCATATGGATTATCTAGTGGGAAGAAAGATTCTCTAGGGAATAACTGTACAGAGACCAACATCTATAGCAGATTAGATGTGAAACTAATGGAGTATGTGGAGACAAGAGCCAGGACAATTTGCATGGGCTGAGTTATACCAGCTATACCATGTATAGAACTAAGAGTTCTGTTCCTCAGGATTTCAGAAAGGCAATTTGAGAGACCTATGGCGAGCAGCCCAGCATCCAGGAAGTGAGGGGGAATAAAAAGAAAATCTCTGAGAATGAAAAAAATCATTGGTTTCATTGCTTCATGAGCCCAAGCCAGGAAGGAGGGAGAAAGGAGCCAGGGTGTGGAAAGTGAGGCAAGCACCAGAAGCAGAACAGAAATGAACGAAACTGATTGAATCACACAGAGAGGAGCATAGTGAGGAAGAGTGCTTTGGTAACAGAGAGTAAAGCCGGGTAAATAGAAACCACCTGTGTGCAGGAGGAGGCTTGGGGAAAAATTTGAGGGAGAAGAATGTATTTGTTAAGCAGAATGAAGGGGGATGGTCGTGGGGAGATGTGAAGGTGTATGCAGAGGGTTGAAAGAACAGTTGGAGTCTGGGCTGCCTCCTTTGAGTCTGTCCCTCAATCTGTCTTCTGCAGCTTGTCATCACTATCTGGGAAGGGCAGGAAAACAAACACCCAGAGCTAAAACCTCTGCAATTCACCCCCATTCCTCCAAACCCTAGCTCCTGTTCCTTTCCAGCTTTAGGTCCTGATCTTTGATCCTGGAGAGGTATGGAATCTCCTCTCGCCATAACCACTACGAGCCACGTTTGCTGCTTCATCTGGAAGTTGATCATTTCCTTTGCATATTGGGTGTGAGTCACCATACTTTGGTCTGTGCACAAGAATAAACGTATGCCCTATGCTTTCTCTTGCTATTGTCTTCTAGTTTTTACCTAAATCCATCTCTTCTTGATCGTCTCTAACCCATCCCCCAGATCTCCTGATTCCTGGCCTCTTTCTCCCATTCCCACCTTCTCATTTTTCACCCTTTTTGCCCTTCATCTCCAATTTTTTTCACTCCTTTCTACCAATTCTATCCTGTTCTGATTTAGTCACCTCCACCACCACCCCCTTTTTTTTTTAAGATTTATTTTGTTTATTTATCCCCACTTCTGTATTGCTTGCGCTTACAATCTGCTCTCTGTGTCCATTCACTGTGTGCTGTGTCTGCTCGTCTTCTCTTTAGGAGGCACCAGGAACCGAACCTGGGACCTCCCATGTGGGAGAGAGGCACGCAATTGCTTGAGCCACCTCCACTGCCTGCTTTGTTGTCTCTCACATTGTCTTTCCTCTTTGTCTCCTTGTTGTGTCATATTGTTGCATCAGCTCGCCTGTAGTGCCAGCTCACTGTCTTGCTCATCTTCTCCAGGAGGCACCAGGAACTGAACCCAGGACCTCCCATGTGGTAGGTGGGAGCTCAATCACCTGAGCCACATCCGCCTCCCTCTACCACTCCCTTTTATTCCCTCTCCCCATATTTTCTATCCAGTTTCTCCCCCTGGCCAGCCATTACTCCATATTTCCCAGGCATGGCTTCAGCTCACAGAATTAAGAGAAGCTGAAAAGGCCTTCTGAGCCTTTTTTTGTGTGTGGGGGGACCAAGGGCCAGGGATTGAACCTGGGACCTCACAAGTGGGAAGCCAGCGCTCCAACCACTGAGCCACATGGGCTTCCCTGAGTTCCCTGAGTTGGTTTTCTGATTTTTTTTTTTGTTGTTGTTTGCTTTTGTGTGTGTGTGTGTGTGTGTGTTTATTTAGGAGGCACGGGGAACTGAACCTAGGACCTCCCATATGGGAAGCAGGCACTTGACCCCTTAAGCCACATGCTCCCTCCTCTCAGCCTTTTGCCATCAACCTTTCCTGCCTCGCTGGAGGAAACAACCATATTAAATAGTCCTGGGAATTAAATAAAGGAAAAGCAATGGCTGGAGGTGAAGATGGGATGGGAGAGAGCAAGGAGAAAAACGGTGGATGGCTAAAGAATGGATGTTACTGGAGGTAGGCTAAAATAAAAGGCTTCTGAGAAGGAAAGTGCTATTGCTCTGATTTTACCAGCAGGGGGCACATTTGTGCCAATAACCAGGCCCAGGACACTGTTACTCCCAAGTACACAGCCTCTGAGAATTCCAAGAGAGGGGCCCAGAGAGAGCATAAGCTAAGTCTTCTGTCTTCACCCACTGTCAGTAGTTTTAGGTCCTCAATCATAGGTGACCAAAACTTTGGTTTGGCTTTGTTTTGGGAAGAAGGGTGATGGTGATGACAAAATCGTCTTTTGCTACTTTTGTTTTCTAATTGCTTCCTTGGGTTGGGAGGGAATGGAGAAGGAGGACAGAAGATGAGGGGTCTGGAGGCGCAATTGATCTCGGCAGAGACCAACAAGTAGGACGGGGAGATCTCTCAGTCACTAGCCTAAATCTGAAAAGTTCAGGATGGGAGAAGGACATGGACAAGAAGAGTGGAGAGCTCATGATGGAGGGACTGAGGGGTGTTCTGGGAGCTATGAAAGCCACTTCTTAAGGCAGCTGCAACGGGGCTGTGGTGGCTGCAGCAGAGATACAGCAGCTGCTGGTTACAGAACAGGAACTGAAGGTGCAGGAGAATCCAGGAATGTTCATTTAGCTACTGAGGAAGGAGCTGGGTAAATGACAGGTTTTTCCAAGGGAGCTCTCAGGGTTATCCCCCTGGCCCAGAGGCTCCTTTGTAGCAGTGCAAATGAAATCAATCCAGGGTCTATGGAGTGTGTGCTCTCTGTGAAAGATTCCAAGGCCCCTGGCAAGTCAGAAGCCTCCAGGAACACATCAACACCTATCCTGCAGAGCAGGCTCCATGAACACCCCCAACAACAAATAAGGGTTAAAAGGCAGCTCAGATTTTTAGATATGACATTAAAAGCATGAGCAACAAAAGAAAAAACTAAACTGGACTTCATCAAAATGAAAAACTTTTGTGAATCAAAGGACACTATCAAGTAAGACAACCTACAGAATGGGAGAAAATATTTGGAAACCATATATTATATCTGATAAGGGTTTAATATCCAGAATAAGAACTTCAACTCAACCACAAAAAGACAAACAACTCAATTTAAAAATGGGCCAAGGACTTGAATAGATATTTCTCCAAAGAATATATACAAATGGCCAATAAACACATGAAAAAATGCTCAAAATCATTAGCCATTAGGGCAATGCAAGTGAAAGCCACAGTGAGATATTACTTCACACTCACTGTTATTGAAAACAAACACAAAAACAAAAACCAGAAAAACCAAGTGTTGTCAAGGATGCAGAGAAATAGGAACCCTCATTTGTAGCCGGTGGGGATGTAAAATGGTACAGTCACTGTGGAAAACAGTTTGGCAGTTCATCAGAAAGTTAAACATAGAATTACCATATGACCCAGAAATTTCACTTCTAGGTATATACCCACAAATAATTGAAAACAGGGACCCAAACAGATATTTATTATGCCCAATGTTCATAGTAGCATTATTTACAACAGCCAAAAGGTGGAAACAACCCAAATGTTCATCAACAAATAAATGGATAAACAAAATGTGGTATATCCATTCAATGGAATATTACTCAGCCGTAAAAAAGAATGAAGTTCTAATACATGCTAAAACATAGATGAACCTTGAAAACAGCATGCTGAGTGAAATAAGCTAGACACAAATAGTGTATGATTTCACCTATATGAAATACATAGAATAAGCAAATACATAGAGACAATGGATTACAGGTTACCAGGGACTGGGGGTGGGGGGCAGGATTGGGGACTTATTGTTTGATGGGTACTGAGTTTCTTTTTGGGGCAATGAAAACTTTTTGGTAATACAATATTGTGAATGTAATTAATATCACTGAATTTTACACATGATAATTAAAAAAAAAAGGCAGATCCAAGTATTTATCTGTTCTTAGAACTACCAGAGTTTAAGAGAAAAGAAAAGGGAGTGAAAAGACAGAAGAATTGGTCAAGTCTGCCCCCACATCATCCCTCACTGCCTAGAATTTAGAGAAGCCTTGGGTTGGGTTAAATCGGTTTCTTATCCTGCCAAGATCTGGCCCTCACCAGAGGAAGACCAAGACATCCAGGAACTTTAAAAGAGCCGTTCCATTGCGGGACTGGACATTCTCTTCCCCAAACAGCGCCTTAATCCCTTCCATTCCCAAATACACCCATTTGTCCCTTCAGCTCTGGTCTGGATTGACTCTGGGTGCCCCCTTAGGGCATGTTCTCCTGGTTCTCTGTTCCACTCTGTATTCCTAGCCACCACTTGCTGTCTGCTTCCTTTCTTCTCTCAGTCTTCAACTTCTTCCTGAATGTTTCTCTGGATCCATCTCCAGGTGCCAAGAGAAGGAGAGCTCTCCCTAGACAGACTGATCCCTGACTTGGACAGCTCAGTAGGAGAATCCCAAAGGCCTTTTCTCCCCTTCAGAAGCCTCTGGGCAAGGAGGGCGGGATCTTGGTTCCAGGGTCTCAGTACCCCCTGTGCCATTTGAGCTGCTTGCATTCATCATCTCTATTAATAACCAGCCTCCCTCCCCCACTGCCAGTGCTGCCCCCACGCCTGCCCAGCTCAGGTTCTCCGGTCACAGCAGCTCAGTCCTCCAAAGCTGCTGGACCCCAGGAAGAGCTGACCACTGTCTAAGAAGCCGGTAAGTCTCCAGCTCTATGGCCAGAGGGGCTGGAGCCCACTCTGCTTACTTCTGTGTTTGTATCTGCAATTGTGATTCTTGATTCTGGGTAACTGCCCTCCTCCCCCATCTATGCTCAGATCTCAGCTTTCCAGTTCAGGGGAGCCACTGAGAATTGGAAGAAGAGGTGTCCAGGAGGTTGGGGGCAGGTAGAGTTGTTGGGGGAGGCACCAGAGGAATGGGAAGGGGGTCTGAGCAACTGGATAGAAAAAAGAACTTGGGAGAGTCTGAGAGAGGTGCAGGGTGAGTCCATTTAGTGGCCCTTGACTCTGATTTCAGCAGACCCCACCCAGTTATTAGATTTATAGATATGTTCACGGTTCGGCAAAGAGGGGATTCTGCTGAACACCAATTTTTGTTAAGAAGGGGCTGGAGTCTGTATTTTTTCCCAGCTTCTCCTCCTCTGTTGCCAAATCCTATTACTATGCTCCTTTCCGTTGGTATGATATTGTGGAATAGACAGGCATCAGGGTTCTGATGCCTTCTGAACCCCTCCCCACTCCAGCTCTGGGGTCTGGGGTGGAGAGTTTCTGAAGGGGAGCACAGCTGTGACCTCCCAGGCCATTTTCCAGCTGGCTCATGGGGGAGTAATAACCTCTCCTTCCTGTGGAGAATGTTTTTGGCTAAATCTCCTCAACCCTGGCAGAACATTTCTCTGCCCCAGTGGGGCTTGGAGAAGATCAGAGAGAAACCAGAGCCTGGAATCACAGCCCCAGTCTGAGATCTCCATGCAAATAAAAACTTCAAATCATGCCAAGCCAATGAAACACCTGAACACCTGGTTCTGCATCTGCATTGCTTTTTAAAATTTATTACTATTAGCATTATTTTTTTACCCACTCTGAACTATGTTCCTAATCCTTGTACCAGCTCTATGTAAAACAACTCAATGGAGGTTGGTAGAGGGTGGGGACAGGGGATACATTTATCACTCCTGCCCTGAATTCCAAGAAGAGAGAAGCTCTAAAAAAGTGGATTTTCACCTTTTTAGGGTATACATATATCTTTGAGAATCTGATTAAACTTTGCCTCCTGAAGTCCTTAAATTGAGGTGAAAAAGTACTGCCCCGGAAGAAGGGCTTATTTAAATTTTCACCCTTCTTGGTGCCTGTACATCCTGAGTCTTCCCCTTCCCACCCTCTCCAGGCTGAAACCACCTCCACAATGCCACTCTCAGGAACCCCAGCCCCCAATAAGAAGAGGAAATCCAGCAAGCTGATCATGGAACTAACTGGAGGTAGGGTATGGATGCACCTACCTAGTGGGGGACATCTTATTAAGAGCAACTCTGACCTGAGTCCCAGAAATACCATAATTTTATATATATTTTAGGGTGACAAGACAAGAGGAATTCCAGTGGACAGGGGAGACAGGGAGAGGGAGGAGGGAGAAAGGACTCAACATTGACTACTCAACCTTCCACCCTTTTCACCTTGTAATGTGAGACCCCACTCTGCCATCTGACCCAGCACATAGGTCCAGGACGACAGGTCCACAGGTCAGTGGGCTCTGTTTGGGAAAGAAAAAAAATATGTGGCAGAGACTGGCACAGAGTAAGTTCTCAATAAGTGGTTAATTTCCTTACCTTTTTTCCCCCAGAGGTAGGGAGCCTGTGTAAGCTCTTAAACTGGAAAACTGTACAGGGAGTTTTAGGCAGGAGTGCATGCACTTGAAGAGTTCTCCCAATACCCAGAGGCTGTTTGGTGTCAGAGGTCACTGAGGGGAAGAGAAGGGAAAGGATTTTTAAGACAGGAGTCTGTATTTAGAAGTGGTCAATTCCACGCAAGATTGGCCTATGGTGGGAGCGGATGTAATTCAGTGGTTAAGTACCCGCTTCCCATGTATAAGGTCCTAGGTTTAATCCCTGGTACCTACTACAAAAAAAGGGGAGGGAGGGGTTGGTCTATAGGCTTTCTCCCATGGCATAGATTCCTCAGTGGCCTGCATCTATGATATTCCTTTACTCCTTTTGCCCCGTACTCCATTTCCATGCCTCTTTTACCCCATTCACCCTCTCCACTGTTGTATCTCCATAGTCTCCAATCTGCACTTTAGTTCCCATGTATTCTCTCTAACTCCAAACCCAGGAAATCAAAATCCCTTCCAAACTAGACAGAGTTTGGTCATCCACCACAGACAGCACCTGTTTCTAAGTGATCACTGCAGGGACACGCAAACTTACCTGTGGATGGGGTTTGCATTCTCAGTCCAGAAAATCCTACTCTTTTCCTTGCCTCTTCCTCCCCACCTTCCTGAAAGGTGGGCAGGAGAGCTCAGGTTTGAACCTGGGTAAGAAGATCAGTGTCCCAAGGGATGTGATGTTGGAGGAGCTGTCACTGCTTACCAACCGGGGCTCCAAGATGTTCAAACTACGGCAGATGCGCGTGGAGAAATTTATCTATGAGAACCACCCCGATGTGTTCTCTGACAGCTCAATGGTGAGTCCTGAACTTTCCCATGCTCTCAAAGCCTGATGCCTTTTCTGACAGTTTCTTGGTGGGTTTTCAATCTCTAAAATACTGTTACCCTCTCCTCTCTGCAAATTCATGAGGTCATTAAGCCCCCAGATAAGTGAGGCCCTAACAGCTCACCCTAAGAACTTTCACCTCTGAAACCCAGTCTCTATCTTAGAGCCAATGAAAGCTAGTGGTGGTAGTGTACCACACTCTCACAGAGAAAATTCCTTCCCAATATGGGTAAGTGTCAAAGATAGGGTTGCCAGATAAAATACAGGATGCCCAGTCCTATATTTTGAATTTGAGATACACAACGAATAATTTTTTAGTATAAGTATGTACCATGCAACATTTGGGCCTTAAAAACAAAATAAAATAATAAAACAAAAATACAGGATACTCAGTTAAATTTGAATTTCAGATACACAATGAAGAATTTTTTCCTATAAGTATGTCCCATGCAATATTGGGGACATATGTATACTGAAACTGTCCTTTTCGCAGATCCTATGTCCCCTATCCAGCTACTTCTCCAAAGAAAGAGAAGTAGGGATTGGACAGGGGCTAGGCACAAGATGTTACCACTGAGGAGGAGGGAATCTTCTCCATTTTCTTTCTTCCTCTTCCACCTTCCCTTAGGGGTGGGGGTGGGGCTGTGGAGAGTGGAAAAGGATGCCAACATGAAGCTGGGGACAGGAGTGCCTGCTGTTGGCCCTTATGTAGGAGCAGAGTAAAACTGCTGAACAGTTATATCTAACTTTAGGAAGCCAAAAGCCCTCCTCCCTGCTTGGGTCTGGTTACACTGGGTGGAGCAGGGGGTGTGCATGCTGGGGTGGCCAGGAGAGCCTCCTGAAGGAGATGGCGGGGTTATTTTTAGGCCTTGTGGCTGAATCTAGTATTGCCCTTTTGGCCACCCTTCCCCCCACCCACTATAATTTCACTGTCAGGAAGTCCTGATCCAACAGGCACCAAGAGAAGGAGAGACAGAAGGAGAAGAAGAGGGAAAAGAGAAAAGAGTTCTGTCTGTTGGACAAACTGAGGAGTGGAGAGGGCAGGTCTCTCTCTTGTTCTTCAAATCTTAAAGCTGGGTTCTCCATGCCAACCCCATCCTCTGTGCCTCTGTGCCTCGGATGTGGCTCAATCAATAGGGGTCCCCTTTACCATATGGGAGGCCCCAGGTTCGTTTCCCGGGGCCTCCTGGTGAAGGCAAGCCAGCCTGTGTGGCTGGGTGAGCTGACGCAGCAAGACGACCCAACAAAGGGAGATGAGCAGACACAGAAAAACGCACAGCAAATGGACACAGCGAGCACAAGCAGCAAGGGGAGATAAATAAATAAATAAGATAAAATCTTAAAAAAAAAAAAAAAAAAGAGATATGAGAAGACTTCTGGAGTAATAGAAATGTTTTTTTTTAAAAAACCATAGCTGAGTAGGCAGAAGTCTTTTTTTTTTTACCGGGAGGTCCCAGGGATCAAACCCAGGTCCCTCCATATGGGAGACAGACACCCAACCATTTGAGCCACATCTGTCCCCTTAGGCAGAAGTCTTGATCCTCTTTACCTTGGCAAGGAGAAGCAGGATGGGTGTGTGGAGAATGAGTTGTTCCCACTGAAGGTGTAATTGGAGGAAGTGAGCCAAGGGGTCCTACCTCTCAAGGAGAGTTCAATTCCTCTCCGCCAGGCTATCCACTAGCCAGCTAGTAGAGGAGGGACTCCCAGAGGATCCAGTCTTTTCTGGTTAGCCCTTTTCTTTGATTACCTCTTCTCCCCTTTTGTATACACCTCTCTCTTTGTCTATCCCCCTCATCTATTGCTAACCTTCCCCCCACTTTGCTTCTTTTCAGGATCACTTCCAGAAGTTCCTTCCCACAGTCGGGGGACAGCTGGGCACAGCTGGTCAGGGATTCTCCTACAGCAAAGGCAGCAGTGGAGGCCAGACAGGGGGCAGTGGCTCTGCCAAACAGTATGGTTCTGACCAGCAGCACCATCAGGGCACTGGGGCTGGGGTTGGGGGCACAGGTGGCCCTGGGGGCCAGGCTGGCAGAGGAGAAGCTGGCACAGCAGGAGTTGGCGAGTCAGGAACAGGCAAGTACCCTTGCCCAGGAGTAATGTGTCCCATCTCTTAGAGTAAGGATGACCACAAGAATGAGGCCTCAGTGGGATATGGGGAGCAGGGCAGGCCAGCTGAGGTATATTGGTAGACTCTCTGGGTCCAGGAGGATACAGAGATGTGTCTTTTCCGCCCAGAAGCCTTGCCTTTCAGTAACCTTTCTAGCTTTGCAGATTTAGCCACAGATCTGACCCCACACTGTCATTATGCCACAAACCCTGTATATTTATCAGAATGTTATTCCACTGGTTGCTAGTCCCAACAACTTCCCTAGTACAGGGGTGTGGGATTAACTTCTGTTGGCTACTAACCGCTATTATTTGACCTACTTTTCTCTTCCATGGCTGCCAGGAAACCAGGCAGGTGGAGAAGGAAAACATATCACTGTGTTCAAGACTTACATCTCCCCGTGGGAACGAGCCATGGGGGTTGATCCCCAGCAGAAAGTGGAACTTGGCATTGACTTGCTGGCCTATGGGGCCAAAGCTGATCTCCCCAAATATAAGTCCTTCAACAGGTAGGGGTGGTGAGGGGAAGGAACTAGATGCATTCCAGTACGTGGTGCTACATTCTTAATTTGGAAGGAGACTTTGGATCAAATGTTTTAGAAGGCGGCTGAGGAGGGATGGTAGGAATATGGCAGCCCTAAACAAAGGTTTTTGCTCTTCCTAATCTGGCTAAGAGTATCAGTGCACTATGATGGAGGAAAAATTTGCTAGGAGGTAGGATCCGAATTCCAATTCATAGGTCACTTATTTGCTGTGGGGGTATGGGAAAGTCACCCTACTTCTGAACCTTGGTTTTCTTAGCCATAAAATGGGAATAATATATTACCTGTGGGAAGGCCTCTTTTGAGGATTCTTTCCATTCAAGGTTTAGGATTCCATAACTATCTCTGTACTATGACTCTTTTTTCTTATACCCTACTTTAGTAGAGCTCTAAGTATCTATTCTTTTGGAATTGGTCTTCTCTAGATCATGGATAGCAGATCTGTGTGAAAGTGGGATAGGGAAGTGCTAGTGAAGTGTTTTTACATTTGGTCCTGATGACCCTGAATTTTCCAGAGAATGTAATTCCTTTTAGCCAGGCTACCCACTACCCACTGGGAGTGAGGTGGTGGTGGTGATATCTGTCCATTGTATTTTAAAGTGATCTCAGACCCAGGGGCCTATAGGGTTTGAGGTTACTTTTTCTGAAATGCTGACCTGGGTCACAACTATGAGACTCTCTATCTAGTACTCTCTAGACTCCTTTTCTCATTAGCTTTTTAAAACAAGCAAAACAAGAAGGGGCAATGGGGTGCCAAGGCAGAAAAAGAATAAGGAGTGTAGAGGCAAACTCGCTAGAATTCACAGATTTCCCTATCCTCAAAATAGGGTAATATCGTACTTATAAGGTGGTGTTCTTCTTGTTCTGTTTTTTAATTAAATAATATATCCCCTTCTCAGGACAGCAATGCCTTATGGTGGATATGAGAAGGCCTCAAAACGCATGACCTTCCAGATGCCCAAGTTTGACCTAGGGCCCCTGCTGAGTGAACCTCTGGTCCTCTACAACCAGAACCTCTCCAACAGGCCTTCTTTTAACCGAACCCCTATTCCCTGGCTGAGCTCTGGGGAGCCCGTAGACTACAACGTGGATATTGGCATCCCCTTGGATGGAGAAACAGAGGAGCTGTGAGGTGTTTCTGCCTCTACTTTGCATCAAGTTTCTCCTCTCTGGTTCCACTTTGGAGAGGGAATGCTGAGCAGGATACTCTCATTGTAAATCCAGTATCCTTGTGGGAATGGAGGAAAAAGAAAGGAGAGATCTGCCCTTACATCCTTCTCTCCAAGTCCCTATTCCAAGCATCCTTCCTCACCAACTCAGAGCTCACCTTCTACTTGCTCCATATGGAAACCGCTCTTTTATGGAATTTGCTCTGCTGCCGGTAACAGTCAATAAACTTGAAGGAAATGAACTCATTTTTTCTCTGATATCTGAGGGCAGATGAAAGCTGAGGTTAACAATGCACAGAGACTAATTAAAGCCAAATACTAAACATTCACTATTCATACTTCAAGACCAGACCCGATCTCTGGCGGCTTACACACCCACACATCTATACACATGAAACCACGTTCGTATGTATTATTCAAGAGAACATGAGACAAGTAATCGTGGACAAAGACACGTGCTGACCTTTTGTGGGCAAAGCTTAGAATTTATTGCATATTGTGGCTGGGAAATAGGTGTTGGTGACCTTGGTGTTAGCTCTCTTTATGTAACCAATAGAAGCTGGGATAATCAGGATTATCCATTGTCACAGAATTAGAGCATGCCATACTATTTCCAGATGACATTAGAGTGGGTTTAGGAAAATATGTGTCAAAGGTTACAGATTCCCAAAAAGATGGAAAAAAATAGGCAACCATGTGGAATTCAGAAAGGAATGGGAGGAAAAAACTACAGTTGTAGTTGCTATAGTTGCTCTCTGAATACAGCAAGAAAAGATCTATGGGTCATAGGGCACTGCAGTGGAATCCTGAAAGTACTATGACTGGGAAGAAATCATGAGGGCCTGAGGAATAAGTAACAATAAAATAAACTTTTTATTGATTTCAAACATGGGGTCCTTCTAGTATCCCAGACTTATTCCTATGTTCTACAAAGAGTGATGCAGACTAAGAAGAATAAAGAAATGACTCAATAGGGTCTGGAAAAATAAATTTAAAAAATTTTTAAAAATTATTATTTTTAAAGAAGCTTTAGATTACATAAATGTTACATTAAAAATATGGGGGATTCCCATATGCCCCACCCCCTCCCCATGGAAAAATAACTTTTGAGGAGAGCTGGCTGAATTTTAGCCAACTCTGAGCTGTAATGGTGATATTAAGTTGCTAGACTCTGCATTAGATTGATCCAATTTTAATGGCATTTATTCTGGTCACCTTCCTTTACAACCTGAAGAATGAGTTTCAGGGGATTCATAACCCTTCTAAACTTGTATACAAAACTAACTCTATGTGCATTTTTTTTTGTATGGAAAGTGTTGTTATAGTTTGGATTTCTCCTCAAAAAGATCCTGAAACAAAGATTTGGATGCAAGTAGTTTGTTGGGGGTGGGGGTGGGGATGGGATGATCCCAGAAAGCTAAGCAGGATAAGGGAGTGGGAGGAAAGTCAAAAAAGGATGTTTTAGGCAACTGGGGTTTAATCCCACTGGGGACTCTCTGAGAACAATGCTATTCAAAAGAGTGGTCCATGGATGAGAAGCATCAGTATCTTCTGAGAACTTGGTGAAAAATGCAAACTTTTCAGCCCAGGAATCTGTAGCTTATTAATCTTTCCAGATGGTTCTTATATGCTAGTAAATTTTGAGAAACACTACATTAGAACATATCTCAGAATTGCCCACTGAGATGTGAGGAATTGGAGTATTTATCCACTAAATCCCATCTCTCATTGGTTGTGGATTGTTCTGGGAATGTTAACTCTCTTGGCACTTCCAGGGACAACTAAGCATGCTCCTTTGGTCAAATAGCAGGCAGAGAGAAACTTAAGTGTTTGAGGTAGGAAGCTATTGGCCTATATAGGATCTGTCTACCAAAACTCTAGTAAACTCTGAGATGGACTGAGGGGATATGAGTGGGGCACAGTCTGGATAAGGGGTCATAGCTTTCATTGGTTTATAGGTCTGTGAGCCCCCAAAAGCTTAAGGACTACATTTTCTTCAACAAATGTTTGAGTGCCTACTCTATACTAGATACTATAGTAGACATCAGAGGCACAAAGACGAATAACAACTATCATGTTACAAAGAGATTTCATAGTCAACTCTAAAATAATTAGCTAGCCTTAAAATTGGAAGCAGTCAATAGCTCTGAAAACCTAGAAATTTAATTTTTCAGGATCAGAATGTCTGAAATTCTAAATTAATGAAAATCTATAATGCAAGTTTATTAGTTTACAGGGAGCTCATGTTGGTTGCAAAAGTATCTCCTCAGTAGAAAAGTTTACTTAGAAGTCAAATTATTGTCAGAAGTTTAACTGGTAAATATGATATAAAAATACAATGAGTGGAATAACCTTCATGGAAAGCATCATCAAACAAATGGGGGCTTAATGCATTAAAGTGCATACTTGCACAGTATCCAGCCGGAAATCCAAATTCTCAATCTTTGGCACCCATGTGCCTGGATATCATTCCTCTGTTAAAACACTCTTTCTTCAAAAATGTTTCATACATTTGAGTCTATATTTCATGGAAGTTGTACATTTCCACCAAACTAGCTGTCTATACTGCCCATACACATCTGCTTGTTGTTTTTTGTTTGTTTTTGTTTTTTAAGGAGGTACTGGTAATTGAACCCTGGACCTCATACATGGGAAGCAGGCACTCAACCACCGAGCTACACCCGCTCCCCAGTTACCTGTGTTTTAACACTCAGAGAAGCAGCCCTCTCTAAATCCACATTCCGTTCAAGATGCTATTCAATCAATTGCACTTACTATTGTCCCAAAGCAGAAAGCTCTATGCTAAGCGTTGCAAGAGTTTGTCTACAAGCCGGTAAGCAAAAGTCCAAAGCTCAAATCACACACTGTGTTCCCTTCCAAATATAAGGCCTGTGCTAATGTTCGATTTTTGTTTTTAACTTTTATTTCCTATTTTGGTCTGGAGAACTGTTGGGGGCGGGCAACCCTGGATAAACATTTCTGTAAAGCCAAACAATTTACAAACCGGGGGGAGGGAGGGAGCGGGCGGAAATTTCTTGAAGGAAAGGAATGAGGAGGCAGGAAAGCCACTTTTTGGCCTGCCTTCTCCATCTCCAACTACTCCGTAGGCAGAAGGAAAATGCGAGGAACACTTAAAACTTGAGTTAAAAGCGACACACTAAGTTTGAGACAGTTGGGAAAGAAGGCCACATGCATAAAGTTATCCCGTGTCGGGTCTGCCCCAGCCCGCACTGTTTCGCCTTCAGTAGTTTTCCAATTCTCTGACCAGCTCAAGCTTCATCCTCCCCTTCGCCTCACTTTCCAGCCGGCCCCGAGAAGCCTTACGGTCGCCATTTTGCACAGTACTATCGCGAGATACACTTAGCCATCTCGAGCCTGATTCATTTACTTTCTGGCGAGGCTTTTCTCCGCTGTTCTCGCCGTAGCAGAGGAAAGTGTCGCGAGAGCTGGTTGCCTTGGCTCCCTGTAGCTATAGCAGCCGCGGCGGTTAAGGATGCGGCGGCGGGAGCGGTGAGTGAGACACCCTCAGGGGGGCGGGGCCGGAGGTAAAGGGGTACAGGGGGTAGCGCCTGGGGAGGGGGGGGGGCGGAAGGTTGGGTGGCGGGAGAAGTGGGCCTAAGTGTGACATGCGGAGAAGGACCTGGGTCCTGTAGGTACAGGGACAGGGCGCCGGTCCGCCCTGGGGCACGCGCGGAGGGCTGGAGCTGCTGCGAGGTCCAGGGGGAGGGACCGGGGTGTAGTGGGGTGCAAGGAGCAGGGGCCGGAACGTGGAAGTGTGGGCGTGCTGGGAGCTGGGCTGTTGTGAGGATTTGGAACAGGATAAAGGGACCCGACTATATTGGGGGGAAAGTGGGAAGAAAATGTGGTACAGCGAGGAGGAGGGTATGTTGAATGAGGGTAGTAGATGTTGGGCCCGGTTTGCTTTGCGCTGATGGGAGTGGATGGGAAAGGGCATCAGACCTTCGCAGTATCCCAGTCTTCGCCTGAGGCTCGTTGGGGAAAGCACGCCAGGACCTGGATCCTAAATAGCGTGGCGGGAATGCCGGCGTTCCGGACCTTCACTGCCCCCAGCCCTCTTTTCCAAAGAAATAACCGACCGACGCCCCGCGATGCGAAAGGAGGGTCCTAGTGAGCCAGTTTTAGTTGGAAAGGTTCTTTCGGCGGAGAGTCTGTGAGTTAATGAATGATTGCTGCTCTAAAATAAAGCGTGGGGTGGGGGCGGAAGAGAGAAATTCTTGAGGAAAAAAAAAGTAAGGTGTGTTTCCTTTGGAGCGTATTGAGTAGGAAGAAGGGTGTGTGCGCTAAAATCGTTTTTCTTTCCAGATTCATTCAAGTGTAGAATTTCTTATGAAATTATATATGCAGTGTAAAGTCAGTTTAGATGATATAGTGAAAGAATGTTCAGTACGACACTTAAACCTTCCACAAATATAACTTAAAAACGAAGAAAAGTGTTTCTATGCCGCAGCAGGTTGAGCACTAAACCTAGGGATAGTTTTAGTTACTTGAATATAAATCCCAATGTTCCCAAAGTGTGCCAATTCAGATTATTTGCCTTTCAGGAAATGGATGTTTTATTTTAGGAGACATGCTTTGAATATCTGTCGATGCAGAAATAAAGGAGTCTCCAGGAGTTAAAAATTCACCGAGAGGGCAAAACATTTAGCCTCTGAGATCCAAGGACTGTTTTCTGGAGACAGGTTGTGGTTGGATCACATTGTTCATTGACTCTTATTATTTCTAGAGAAAAAAATGGCTTCAATTCAGACATATAAATAATTTATCATTTCAATCTACAGATACAAGCTTTCTGATAATTTTTCTCATTGTATCTTCTGTAGATATTAATTTGCAAGGGATAACCTCTCGTTTGATTATATAAGTGGATTCCATGATGAGAGCCACAAATTCATTAATTAAAATAATGGCTTTTAAATCCTTCTTGAGCTAGCCTTGGTGTGCTCATTGAACCCATCTATTTGGTATGTGTTAGATTAAACTTTTAATCTGTTATGTCAGTAGCTAAACTTTAAAGTAGAAGTGCTTTTCTCAGGCAATATAAAGTTTTGTGTGGTGGTTGGGTCCAAAAGATTTCTGCATGAATTCATCAACAATCTTCACCGAGTTCTTATTATTTGTATTGTATAAGGCATTGCAGGAAAAAACAAAAAAAGGATTAATTCATTCATTTGTCCCTTCAACTAACATTTATTGAGACCTCTTTTGTATCTGATCACTAAGCTTTCAAATACAAATACAAGTCATACTTCATCTCTGCCTTGGATTGGCTCAGAGCCTAGGAGAGGAGACTGATGGAGAAACAAAGAATTACAATGTAATAAGTACAGTATTTGAACACAATGAAGTATAAAACAAGGTTCTGGTCCTGAGAAGTTTACATAGTAGGTGACATATCTAAAAGGGAAGAAAAGATTAAAAAAAAAATCACAGTATTATGCAAATTCTAAGCTCTGTGCTGCATTATATAGACTATATGGAAATTCAAGGAGAAAATTCACTGGTCAGTTCATAGTTTATAATCTCTTTTTTTCTCTAGTGTGTATTTTAAAAAAAATTTAGTCACATATATATATAACCATAGAACCTGCCGTTTTAGCCATTTTTAAGTATGCAATTCAGTGGCATTAATTACCTTTACAATGTTGTGCCACCATTAACATTATCCATTAGCAAAACTTTTTCATTACCCCAAACAGGAAATCTGTACCCATTAAGCAATAACTCCCTATCCTCCCTTCCACAGCCCTTGGTAACCTCTAATCTATTTTGTCTCTATGAATTTATTGATTCTAGATATATAAGTGGAATAATACATTATTCGTCCTTTTGTGTCTGGTTTATTTCGCTTAGAATAATATTTTCAAAGTTCATCGATGTTTGTAGCATGTATCAGAACTTGTTAAAAGTCTTCTTTAGTTAGTATTCTTTTACAATAAATATTACTGAGCATTAAGTCAGTAACAATAATAATAATAAAAATAATATGGTAACAATGAGTGTGTCAGGCACATTATCTCAACAGTCTTCAGCTAGTACTAATACTTCAGTTTTAAAGACAATAAAACTCAGGTTTAAAAAGTTAAGGAAGTTGACAAAGGTCACAGAGCCAGGGAATGGTAGATTAGGGATTAGAATTGGAAATTTATGTGACTGTAGATTCCAAGCTCTTAAACACTTGGGATGGGGGTAGGGGAAGAGGTTGAAGGTAGGGTTAGACTAGAGACCAGAATTGGAGGTGGGGCTGGGAAGGTATAAGTGGGTAGGGGTATCTCTGATTTTTTAATTCATAGATTTTTCTCTCTCAGATATTTATATTTCATATGGGGGGCTAATTTAAATATTAGCATGATGCTAAATTTGAAGTTTGTTTTGTTTATACAGAGAATTGAGTAAATTACCAGGTTGTGTATTGGGAAAATAAATTGATCAAACAATTATGATTTGTAAGCTTCTAAAGAGTGGTTATTCGGGAAGCGGCTGTGGCTCAATCAGTAGGGCTCCCGTTTACCATATGGGAGGCCCCCGGTTCGGTTCCCGGGGCCTCCTGGTGAAGGCAAGCCCGCCACGCACGGCGTGGTTAGCTGACCCAGCAAGCACAAGCAGCAAGGGGGGGATGAATAAATAAAAAAAATAAAATCTTTAAAAAAAAAAAAAATAAAGAGTGGTTATTTTAGTAGTGGAAATGGTTATCTATATTTATGTATAGGGCAAATATTATTCTAGCTGACTTTAAGAGATTTAGACATCTTTTATTCTGCAGGTTTTTTAATTGAGAAAAATATGTATGTATCATGTATTTATATATTTGCTTTCAGATTTTTTTTCTTTTATGCCATATTCCAAAGTTCAAAATCTGATTTTCTGGTTGAAATTCAAATTTTACATCTTATAATATCTTAGTGTATTTCTTTAAAAATCTAAGTGAGAATGATAAATACCATCAGTGAAGTGTCCTTTTAGACTTAATTGGATGTTTAGAGATCAACAAATCCAATCCATTTTATACTGAGGAAAGTAAAGCCTACAGAAGTTTAATGACGTGCCCAAAATCACACAGCTGCATAGTGTCCCAGGTGTCTTGATTTCTAATTAAGTGTTCTGTACCACATTGCCTAATTAACTGAGGGTTAAGAATTAACAAATAATTATGATTATTAAATCATTTTATTGATGCCTTTATATTATAAAATAGCAAAAAGTTAATACCTGAAATTACCGAAGCTGGCTAGAGTGACCCCTGTTTATGGTCACTCTAGACTAGGGGTCCACAGATTTCAAGGGGTCCGTGAGCTTGAATTGAAAATTAAAAAAAAAAAACATTATTCTTGTGGGGATGTGTGGTGTGGGTATGATATATTTATTAAATACATAGTATATAGTGTGGGCTTAGTATGATTTTTATTTTGATGTAGCATGTTCTGAATGCAGTGGATAACTGCTTGCAAAAGGTTGATAAAGGATGGCAGAGATGGTTTTATGATGCCATGGGAAAACTCGAATTTCTAAATATTTGCCGAAAATGACCGTTTGAACAGATATTGAACCATGTTATCAGGTATTGAAATTATAGGAAAGTTGTAAAACATAGTTTTGAATAATCCTAAAATTTAATTTAAAAACATGCCAGTGTTGAATGTCATAAAACTATCTGCCACTACATTCTGAGAAGGGGTCTGTGGTTTTCACCTGACTGGCAAAGGGGTCCATGGAACAAAAAAGGTTAAGGGAAGCGGATGTGGGTCAAGCAATTGGGCTCCTGTCTACCATATGGGAGGTCCTGGTTCAATTCCCGGAGCCCTCCTGGTGAAAGCGAGCTGGCTGGCCGGCCTGGAGAGCTGGTGCAAGGAAAAAAAAAAAAAAGAGAGAGAGAGACAAAGATGAGAGACAATGAGAGACACAACAAACCAGGGAGCTGAGGTGGCTCAAGAAATTGAATGCCTCTCTTCCCACATCTGTGCCTCCTAAAGAGAAGACAGGCAGGCAGACACAGAGAGCACCCAGCGAATGGACACAGACAGCAGGCAATGAGCACAAAAACAACAAGGGTGGGGGGGGCGGATAAAGAAAGTAAAATAAAATAAAAACCAAATTAAATAGAAAAAAACATGAAAAAAAAAAAAGTTAAGAACCCCTGCTCTATACTTAAGTTCACCCTTGCCTATACTAACTATTGTGATGGCAATTCTAGATTGAACTCCCTGTTGAGTTCACTTACTGTTGGGATGGTAACTACTCCACCCACCTCTGTTTAAGGAAAGACCTTGTAACTGACCTTTGTTCTGTATACCTCTACCCCAAATCCTTGTGTCTGACCCATCTGTCTGGTTCAGCTCCTTAATGTTAATGAAGGAACCTGTGTAAACTTAATGTTATGAAATACTAGAATTTCTGCAGATCCAGGAGGTAGTTATGGGCCGTGAGGCAGTTATGGGCAGTTATGCTCCTTTGCTTGCGCAACCAAACAAAACTCTCTTTGAAACCCCGGTGTCTCAGGAATTGGCTTTAAAGATGCATTGGGAGAAAAGAACCTGCTTTTGCTCGGTATCAGTAATACTTAATAATTGCTATAAAGATAGTCGTAGATGCTCTCAACTATTTTTTGGAAACTAGTATTTTAAGGAAGTTATTGCCACATGACTGAGTACAAACTGATCACTTGTTTTCCTTATTAATTATACTTCCTATTTATTCATTCAAGTGCTTCCTGCATTTGGTTTGTTATATTGTTGTTTCATTTTTTGGTGTCCCAACTGCAATGCTGAGCCATTTTAATAAATATTTATCTATCTAAAAAAATGTGGAGGAGGCATACAACTATGTTGCAATATATAATATTCTTCAGAAATACATGTAGATTTGAAGGTGAGTCAGTGATGTAGCTTTTTCATCTAGTTGACTTTCTGCAGTAGTCTCATCATTTGTATAGATTTTAGCTAGAATAGTACATGCATGTGAATGGGATTCTTGTGTTTTCTCATACTTTTTAACTAAGTGGGCTGGATGCCCATGTTTTTTATATGAATCAATTTTGAAGCATTGAGACATTTTTTTTTCTAGGAAAGGTTTAGAGCAAGAGAATGAAATGAAAGAGAAGAACCTTGAAGACTGAGAATGGGACATCTGAGAATGGGATGAAAACAGAAAGAGCAGCTGATATGTAAAGAGAATAATGGTCCCCAAAAGCATTTTTTAAAAAAACTCTAATCCTCCACAGGAGATAGAGAAGACCTTTCTTATATTTTGATACACATGCCCTCTGGTGTGTATAAAACTATTAATTCCCCAGCACTTAACATTAACAATAGTAAATAAACATTGAACAAACCAAAAACAAATTACATGATAGGTGAAAAATATCTCATTTTAAATTTCCATTTCTTTGATTGTGCAATTGAACATTTTCCTATATATCTTTTTTGACTTCCCTGCTTATCTTTTTTAAAACACTTAAAAATTGTATACATATTTAAATTGTGTGATTAAATACTTTTTTAAAAAGAAAAAAAAAGGAAAATTTTTATTTTATAAATAAAATACTTTAATATAGAGAAGTTAAGGATCAAAAGACTCCCCTCCCATAGATATCCTGAGGATGGTGGGTTGTCTTCCAGTCCTTTTTCTATGCATTTATAACTTACATACCTAATGATAGCCTTTTTTTTTTTTTTTTTTAAACATCAGTGGAACAATCCTGTGTTTGTTTCTGTAGGTTTTTTCTTTTCTTGTTTTAATTTAGCAATATGTCTGTGAGATCTCTTCATGTCAGTACACTTTTTTTTTTTTAAAGATTTATTTATTTATTTGTATCATCCCCGCCCCCCCCGTTGTTTTGTGCTTGCTATCTGCTCTCTGTGTCTGCTTGTCTTCTCCTTAGGAGGCACCAGGAGCCAATCCTGTGACCTTCTGGAGTGGAGAGAGACTGCCCAATTTCCTGTGCCACCTCAGCTCCCTTATCTGCTGCGTCTCTCACTGTCTCTCTTCTGTGTCTCTTTCTGTTGTGTCATCTTGCTGCGCCAGCTCTCCACGTGGGCCAGCACTCCATGTGGGCCAGCACTCCACGTGGACCAGCTCTCTGTTTGGCCAGCACTCTGCATGGACCAGCTTGCTTTTCACCAGGAGGCCCCAGGAATCGAACCCTGGACCTCCTATATAGTAGGTGGGAGCCCAATCACTTGAGCCACATCCGCTTCCCAGTACATTTTTTTTAAACACAGAAAAAACAAGCCTTTTGATTTTTATTTAAAAAAAAATCTTCATTTTAAAAAATTTATCTTTCTCTGGAGTGGATGTGGCTCAAGCCATTGAGTGCCTGCTTCCCACATGGGAAGTCCCAGGTTCGATCCCCCGTGCCTCTTAAGAAAAACACCACCACCACCACCAACAACAAGCATACAAATGAAAAGGCCAACTCGGAGGAGCCAATGTGGCTGTGATTGAGTGTGGGCTTTCCACATAGGAGGTCCCAGGGCTCAATCCCTGGCCCCGGTACCTAAAAAAAAAAAAAAAAATTTAGCTTTCTGGCTTTGTGCTTGTGCCTTCAACAGTTTCACAATGATGTCACATAGCTGAGGTGTTTTTTAAGATAACCTCATGAGAACTTTAGGTCTCACAGCACAAATCCCTTTGATGTCAGCCTGGGCACAGGCCACACTACAGGCAATTTTGGTTCTTTCTCAACATTCTTGTTAAAAAGGCAAACAATTCTATTACCAGGGGTTTGGGACAGCCTAGTTTTGGTAAGTCAAATGTTGGACCATTTTAAATGCATCTAGGCAACATCCTCAGAAGAGAGTACATACTTTTTGATAGCCTATTATATTTCAGTTTGAACTTTTGTAAATTATTTAATTGTTCCTTTATGGATGGGCATTTAAATTGTCCTTGGGTTTTTGCATTTACCAAAAATACTGTAAAATGCCTTGCCTTTTTGGCATATATTCTACCTCTAGAGTAGATACCTAGAATTGTAGAATTTTTGGTTAAAAGTTATACATGTTTTGATAGGTACCGCCAAGTTAACCTTCAGATAGGTTATGTTCCACTCCATATTTCCACCAATTGGTTATAAAAGTACTTATAACCTTACATTTCTGCCAACTCTTGATATTATTAATCTTGTACATTTTTGCCAAAATGATGGGCAAAGAAATCATATTGTTTTAATTTGCATTTTCCAGATTATTTAAGAGTTTGGGCATCTTTCTATTTCTTTATTAGCTGTTTATATTTCTTTCTGTGAAATTGCTTATGCTATTTGCCTATTTTTTAACTAAGCTATTTTCTTTGACTTACTAGTAAATAACGACTGTTTTTATATATGTGGATACAAATTTGGCAAATATTTTCTCCTAGTCTGTTGCATTATCTGTAGTGTCTGTTGATGTACTAACATTTTAATATTTCATATAGTTGTATTTGCCTATCTTTCTCTTTATGGCTTCTGGATTTTGAGACTTCTTACGAAGGTTCTCCTCATCGCCAAATTACAAAATATTCTGTTGTATTTTATTCTAACACTTTATTAGCTTAAACAATATTTAGCTCTTTAAAATTTTTTTTTAAAAAAATGATTGATGGCTAATATCCATATGTGTGTGTGTGTGGTATTTTTTTTATGCAGTACCGAGGATTGAACCTGAGACCTCTTACATGCAAAGCAGGTGCTCAACCACTGAGCTACACTTGCTTTGATATTTAGCTCTTCAATCCATCTGGAATTTATTTTTGTGTGTTTGTGAGGTATTCTTTTTCTCCAATAATATATAACCCTATTTTGTTCAATATCCTATCCTTTCCACACTGATGTGAAATCTTATCTTCTTTATGCTATAAATATGCCATATATCTTTGATTTGTTAAATGAAAGCCAGAGCTGAGGATAAGATTGTATTGGACTCTTGCAAAATATATTTTTGTCAGTCTTAATGTGACCTGTGTGTAGGTTCATTTTTTTCTAAGACATCAAAGGTAGTTTCTAATATAAAGCAGGCAGTAAATTGATGAGTTGTTTGCAATTCTTGGAAGAAAAAAATTTTCCTTTTGAGAAAAAATTTTGGAAAAAGCATCTTTTAAATAATGCAGTTATTTGTGTGTCACTGTCTCATTTCTGACCTGGGCTCAGTACTTGTTTCTGTGTGAAGTGCAGGTCCATTTCCTCTATTGGTGCATCCTGTCCTGGATGTTGACCCTAGTCAGAACTGTAGAGTACCAAAAGAAAATAAGTTCCTTGATTCTCTTTTACCATTTCTTTCAGTCCCTTGTTTATCTTTACTTGTGGTCATTGAAGATCAGAAGGATGTTTGTAAACAAATGAGAATTCCATCATGTGTTCCTTCAGTGTTGGGGAACCCCAGGGAGCGACAATACGTTTCAGTCTTGGAGTCTCACCCTTTAAAGTCCACCAGGTCTAAGGAAACATCTAGCTTACTTCACAGATTTGAATTAAGAAACTTTGTACTTACAAAGTTAAGTTTTAGACACCACAGTGTTTAGTGTATTTACTGATATCAAGAATATGTTTATATTATTCATGTTAGTCAAGGCCAGTGTTTACACTGCAAATTGCTGCATAGCAAGTTATTTTGAAAAAAATCTGTATTAATTAAATGCCAATTTTAATTGACCAAGGTATAGAGATCTGATTGAGAGTTGTCTCTTCCTATGCTTCCTCATGAAAACTTTTTATTAAAAGAAATAATAAATGAAGGTAGACCCCTTACTCACACCATATACAAAAATTAGCTCAAAATGGCTCAAAGACCTAAATATAAGAACCAAAATTATAAAACTCCTAGAAGAAAACATAGGGAAGCATCTTCAGTATCTTGTGTAAAGCAGTGATTTCTCAGACTTTACACCCAAAGCACAAGCAACAAAAGATAAAATAGATGAGGCGTCACCAAAGTGAAAAATTTTTGTGCATCAAAGGACTTCATCAAGAAAGTAAAAAGAGGAAAGCGGATGTGGCTCAAGTGATTGGGCTCCTGTCTACCATATGGGAGGTCCAGGGCTCGATTCCTGGGGCCTCCTGGTGAAAAACAAATTGGCCCGAGTGGATAGCTGGCCTGCACAGGAGTGCTGACTCGCTCAGGAGTGCTGGCCTGTGCAGAGAACTAGTGCAGCAAGATGGCGCAACAAAGAGAGACACAAAAGAGAGACAATGCGAGACGCAGCAGACCAGGGGGCTGAGGTGGCGCAAGAGATTGAGCAGCCTCTCTCCACTCCTGAAGGTCCTGGGATCGGTTCCTGGTGCCGCCTGAAGAGAAGACAAGCAGACACAGAAGAACACACAGAGTGGACAGTGAGCGCAAAACGAGGAAGGGGAAGAGAAATAAATCTTAAAAAAAAAAAAAAAAAAAAAGTAAAAAGACAACCTACAGAATGGGAGAAACTATTTGGAAATGACATATTCAATAAGTGTTTAATATCCAGAATATATAAAGAAATCCTACAACTCACCTACAAAAGACAACTCAATTAAAAAATGGGCAAAAGACTCATATAGATATTTCTCCAAAGAAGATATGCAAATAGCCAATAAGCACATGAAAAGATGCTCAACATCATTAGCCATGAGGGAAATGCAAATAAAAACCGTTTCACACCCACTAGAATGGTTACTATTAAAAAAAAAAAAAAGAAAGAAAGTAACAAGTATTGGAGAGAACGTGGAGAAATAGGAATACTCATTCATTGTTGGTGGGAATGTAAAATGGTGCAGCAGCTTGGAAAACAATTTGGCAGTTCCTCAGAAAGTTAAGTATTAAATTACCATATGACCTGGCAATTCCACTCCTAGGTATATACCCAAAGGAATTGAAAGCAGGGACTTGAACAAATATTTGCACATCAATGTTCATAGTGGCATTATTCACAATTGTCAAAAGATGGAGGCCACCCAAGTGTCCATCAACCGATGAATGGATAAACAAAATGTGGTATGTTCGTAAAATGGAATATTTTTCAGCCCTAAAAAGGAATGAAGTTTTGATACATGTGACAACATGGATGAACCTTGAAGACATCAGTTTGAGTGAAATAAGCCAGATACAAAAGGACAAATATTGTATGATCTTACTGATATGAAATAATTAGAATAAGCAAGTTCATAGAGTCAGAAACTAGAATATAGGTTACGAGGGGTGGGGGTGTGAGTGAAGAATGGGAAGTTAATGCTTAATTTGTATAGAATTTCTATTTGGGATGATAGAAAAGTTTTGGTAATGAATGGTAGTAATGGTAGTACAACATTGTGAATGTAATTAGCACCACTGAATTTTATTTTTCAATGTGGTTAAAAGGGGAAATTTTAGTTTTACATATGTTACTAGAATAATAAAAAAAAGACTATACAACAGAGTGAACCCTCATATAAACTATGGAATAGAGTTTATAGTGTAATTATAATAATATTGTCTTGTCAATTGTAACAAAGTCACCACACTAATGCAAAGTTAGTAATAGGGAAAACTTGTGAATGAGGAGAGTGGTATATGAGAACACTGTATTTTCTTTTCCTTTTTTAAAAAGATTTATTTTATTTATTTATTTCTCCTACCCCCTCATTGTTTGCACTTGCTGTGTCTGTTGTTTTCCTCGTTTCTTTAGAAGGCACTGGGAACTGAACCCAGGACCTCTGATGTGGGAGGGAGGTACCTAATTGTTTGAACCACCTCCATTCCCTGCTTTGTTGTATCTCTCATTATGTTTTTTCTTCTTGTGTCTCTTGTTGCATCATCTTGTTGCGTCAGCTCACTGTCTTACTCGTTTTCTTTAGGAGGCACTGGGAACCTCTGTTCACTGCTTTGTTGTGTGTCTCATTATGTTTTTCTTCTTGCCTCTTGTTGCATCATCTTGTGTTAGCTTGCTGTGCCTGCCTGTCGCACCAGCTAGCTGTCTTCTTTAGGAGGCACTGGGAACTGAACCATGGACCTCCCATGTGGTAGGTGGGAGCTCAGTTACTTGAGCCACATCCACTTCCCCGAGAACAATGTATTTTCTGAATGATTTCTCTGTAAACTTACAATTTCTCTACTTAAAAATAATAATAATAATAATAACTCCCTTCCCTCCCCCCCTTTTTTTGCTTGGTTTAGAGCTCTGACGTCATGCTAGCTTTCATCCTATTTATTCCTTCTTTTCATAGTTACTGATCACCTTTAAAAAATAATAGCTTTATTGAGATATAATTCACATGCCATATAATTCACCCATTTAAAGTGTACAATTCAACAGCTTTTAGTATATTTCCAGAGTTGTGCAACCATCACTACAATTTTAGAACATTTTTATCACCTCCAAAAGAAATTCTATATCCATTTCCCTCTAAACTTCCACTAATTTACTTTGTTTCTGTAGCTTTATCTATTCTGGACATTTCATATAAATGGACTCATACAGTATCAGTATGTAGTCTTTCGTGACTGGCTTTTTTTTCCACTTATTATTATGTTTTCAAGGTTCATCCCTGTTGTGGCATGTATCAGTACTTCATTCCTTTTTATTACTGAATAATATTCTATTATATGGTTATTCCACATTTTATTTATCCATTTTTCAGTTGATAGACATTTGGATTGTTTCTTCTTTTTGGTTATAGTTAAGGCCACTGAGGTGCCTAGGCACAAAATATAAGGAAATACTAAGTATTGTGCAAGTGCAAAATTTAAGGAGGCACTCATTCTCATGGTTGTGTAAGTGCAGGGTTGATCTACCCTGAGAGTTGAGTGCCTCCTTAAATTTTGCTCCCTTGGGGCCTCCCTTGTCCTACCACAGTCCCGGCTGTGGACTGGTCTGATAATACTTCTCTTGAGCTTCTTTCAGTCAATACCAGAGACTTTTGAAAACCGAGGTAAAAAGTATGCTTTGCTTTTTATCACTTTCCTGTTCAACAACATTCATTGGTTTCCAGTGCCTCTCAAAGAAAGACCAAACTGTAATTCTAGCTTTAATTCTAGATAGACTCCCAATATCTTATCCTTCAGCCAAGCTAAACTACTTTTCATTCCCTAAATAAGTCAAAAACTTTTTCTATTACCTTCCATTACCCATGCCATTTTTCACTGGAGATTAATCTGTAAACTATCTTCCTATACCCCTCCATTCCCCCACCTTTATGTAGTTATTGTCAGAAGCTACATGCTTGTACATTATGAGTCCCAAACCACTGATTTGTCATCACATTTTATGCATTTAGACTCTCGTATGTGACATGTTGCTTCTCTGTTGTGGCTTTCAGAATTCTCTTTATGGTTTGCATTTGACAGTTTGATTATAATATGCTATGGTATGGGACTGTTTGGGCTTATCCTGGTTTCAAGTTCATTTAGCATTCTTGGATGTGTATATTCATGTCTTTTGTTAAAACTGGAAAGTTTTCATTCATTTTTATTTTCTTTATTTCATTTACTTTTTAAAATTATTATTATTATTATTTTAAGATTTATTTTATTTATTTCTCCCTGCTCCCTTGTTGTTTTGCCTTTGCTGTGTCCATTTGTTGTGTGCTGGTCTTCTCTTCCTAGGAGGTACTGGGAACCGAACCCGGGGACCTCTCATGTGGGAGGGAAGCACTCATTACCTGAGCCACCTCCACTCCCTATTATTTATTTTAATAACTTTATTAACTTTATTTCAAATTCAAAAAAATAAAATAATAGAAAAAGGCAGCTCAAAAGGTTGTGGACACATTACTCTTAAAAAAGTTCTGAACAGGTACTTTTATCTAATTCCAACTACTAACTCAATTGTTATTCTAGTGTTCAGAAAGATACACAGATGAACAGAGATGAGTTAAATGACATAGTCAAGGTCTTCTTATTAATAAAAAAATGAAGAAAAAAATGCTTAATCATTTTCATCTTACAAAACCAAACCCCATATTCTTTTTTTTTTGACCTTTAGCATTAACATAGTACCAACTTTGTTTTTGCTACAAAAACATTACAATAGTAAATAGAGTCTATAAATTACAGTGGTTATATTTTTCCCATGTATCACTGCATTCTTAACACCTTGTAGAAGAATATCCCTGTATTTATATTAACCATGATATATTAGTTATTTATTTAAATATTCTCCCTGCCTCTTTCTCTCTTTCTTCCCTTACTGGGATTCCCACAATGTATACACTTGATGGTATCCATAGGATCCTCACTATCTGTGTACTTTTCTTCATTCTTCCTTTTTTCAGACTGGATGATTTCAATGAATGGTCTTGTCTTCAACTTCATTGATTCTTTTTTTTTTGTTTGTTTGTTTTTTTTTGGTAGGAGGAACTGGAGATTGAACCTGGGACCTTGTACATGGGAAGCAGGTGCTCAACCACTTGAGCTATATCTACTCCCCTCATTGATTCTTTCTTCTGCTAGCTCCTATCTGCATTTTCTTCTTTTTTCTTTTTTTGAGGTACCGGGGCCAGAGATTGAACCCAGGACCTTGTATGTAGGAGGATGGTGCTTAACCACTGAGCCACATCAGCTCCCCTCCTATCTGCATTTGAACCCCTCTAGGGAGTTTTTAAAATTTCTGTTATATGGTCTTCAGCTCTGTTTGGTTCCTTTTCATAATTTCCATCTCTCTATTGATATTTTCTTTGTGTTTATCATTTTTCTTATTTCCTTTTCCATGTTTTCCTTTAGCTCTTAAAGCATATTTAGGACCATTTTAAAAAAGCCTGTGTTTTCTGTGTCCCTGGTCTGGTCCTCCTCATTGGTGGTTTCTAATGCTTTAATCTTCTCCTATGCCTGGGCTATTACCTTCTGTTTCTTTGTATGTTTTGTAATCTTTTGTTGAAACCTAGAATTTTTTTTTTTTTTTTTAGGTGCCAGGGGCTTGGAGTTGAACACGGGACCTTGTATGTAGGAAGGCAGCACTCAACCACTGAGCCACAATGACCTCCCTGAGTTGTTTTTTTCGTTTGTTTTGCTTTTTTTTTTTTTTTTTTTTTTTTGTTTGCTTGTTTCTTTTTTCAGGAGGCACAGGGAACTGAACCTGGGACCTCCCATTTGGGAGGCAGGCACTCAACCACTTGAACCACATCTCCTCCCAAAACCTAAAATTTTGATATTTTAATGTATCACTGGAACTTAGCCTCTGAGGCACCTGTTCTTTTTTTTTTTTAAATAAAAAACGACTTTGTACTCATAGCTAAAAACTTTTCTGCTTGTTACATACATGGCACAAAGTTACAACAGAAAAATATGGAACATTTCATGAACCATGAACTTAAACTAAGTAGATAAATTGGGAAAATTACATTTTATTTTATTTTATTTATTTATTTATTTTATTTTTATTTTTTTAAAGATTTTTTAAATTTATTTATTCATTTATCCCCCCCTTGCTGCTTGTGCTCGCTGGGTCAGCTAACCACGCCGTGCGGGTGGGCTTGCCTTCACCAGGAGGCCCCGGGTTCGGTTCCCGGGGCCTCCCATATGGTAAACGGGAGCCCTACTGATTGAGCCACAGCCGCTTCCTGGAAAATTACATTTTAAATATTACTTATTGACATGTTTGCCTTCCTTGGGTTTTTTTTTTTTTTTTTAACATTTTTTAAACTTTATTTTGTACATTTAATAATTGAAAATATAAACAAAAACTAAAAAGTAAATACAGATGAATAAATATATACATTTTGATATTTTAATGTATCACTGGAACTTAGCCTCTGAGGCACCTGTTCTTTAAGTGTGTATCCAGCAGCTATTGTGGTAGAGCTTTCCTTGAATACCAGACATTAACAAGAGGAAAATAAAAAAGAAAAGAAAGAAATAAGGAAAAAAATAAAACCTTTCCCATTCTTTGTAGACTGACTTGTGTGAGTGCTTTCCTTCAGAGTTTATCCATCTAGTGAGTTCAGAGAATAGCTCCAGGCCAAAGTGTGGGGTCTTCTTGATCCATTCTGCCTATGTGTCTTGTCTTTAGCATGTGCATGTAACCTTGGGAATTCCCCCATTTACACAGATACAAGTATCCCCTATTCCCTAGGAAACAGCTTCCTCAAGGTCCTGGGTACTGTACTGTGTGTCTTGCAGCAAGTAATCCCTTGCCCCAGGCAGCCTCTTGACTGCTATCCCATAGTTTTCTGTAGGAGATCTTGGTGAGCTGAGCTGCCTTTTACATGCAAGGCAAGTTCTAGGATGGCGACTCCCATAGGCCACCACCAGACAGATTGGGCCACACATTCATGTATGTGTATGAGGGTTACTCTGCTTCCAAAGTGGGACCAGGGATCCACACTGGGAATGTGGGCTGCCTACTAGCTGAGCTGGTGAGAGGATGGGGGAGGGGCCAGCTACATGCTACAAGATCCTACTGATTTTTTTTTTTAATTTTTAAAATTATTATTTATTTTTTTAAAATTTCTTTTCCTACTGCTTTTTTTTTTTTTTTTTTAAAGATTTTATTTATTTATTCATTTATCCCCCCCTTGCTGCTTGTGCTCACTGGGTCAGCTAACCACGCTGCGCGGGCGGGCCTGCCCTCACCAGGAGGCCCTGGGAACCGAACCCGGGGCCTCCCATATGGTAAACGGGAGCCCTACTGATTGAGCCACAGCCGCTTCCCTCCTACTGCTTTTAAGTAGCCTTTTTCTTGATTTAGTGCCTGTTCTGTTATTGTAGTCTTTTACCTGTTTTTTGGGGCATTGAGAAAGATGTTTCTGCCAGTTCTTGCTGGTTGTTCAAAGCTTCTGTGTGGTATATGGGGACAGAACCCTGAAATTTGAAGGGCCTTACTCCTCCATCTTGATCAGGGAGGGACTCTGTGGATCTATTTTGGGGTTCTGTATTCTGTTCCATTGATGCATGTATCTGTCCATCTTCTAATACCATATTGTCTTGAGTACTGTAGCTATGTAATAAGCATTAATATTGGATAAACTAATTCCTCTCATTTTATTCTTTATTGTTTTAGTTATCCTAGGGTTTATGCCTTTCAATACAAATTTTACAATATGCTTTTTTTTTTTTTTTTATTAAACAATGGGAATTTATTGGCTTATAGTTTTGAGGCTAGGAGAAGTCTAAAATCAAGGTGTCATCAAGGCAATGCTTACCCCCAGAAAACTGTGGCATTCTGAGGCTGGCTGCTGACAATCTTTGGTCTTTAGCTTTTCTGTCACATGGCAATGCACATGGCGGCCTCTCGTTGGCTATTTGTTTCCCTTGACTTCCAGCTTCTGGCTACTCCCTGTAGCTTTTCCTCTCTCTGTGGCCTTCTCTATAGACTTCAGTAATAGGATTAAGACCCAACCTGAGTCAGTTGGGCCATACCCTAACTGAAGTAACCTCATTAAAAGGTCCTATTTACAATGGGGTCACACTTACAGGAATAGATTAAGTTTAAGAACATGTTTTTCTGGGGTACATAGCTCCATACCATCACACATTCCAAAACATTTTTTCTTTTGGCTCTATTCAGTAATGTAAAAGGCCTGTGTATTCATGTATGTCCAGGCATACAATTAGTAACGTTTTCTTGCCAAAAGCTTTTTTTTTTTTTTTAAAGATTTTTTATTTATTTATTCATTTACCCCCCCCCCCCTTGCTGCTTGTGCTCACTGGGTCAGCTAACCACGCTGCGCGGGCGGGCTTGCCTTCAACCAGGAGGCCCCGGGAACCGAACCCAGGGCCTCCCATATGGTAAACGGGAGCCCTACTGATTGAGCCACAGCCGCTTCCTTTGCCAAAAGCTTTTAAAGAGCTTCTTGAAGTCCCTTTCTTAGAGAATAAGCAAGTTTTTCTCTACTAGACATTTTATCTGATCCTGAAAAAGTGGTGAATCCTGATTCTTTGCTGATTGGTTCTGTTTTCTGTAGGCACTCTGAGAGACTTAGTTTGGACCTGATACTTCTGATTCAGAACTAGGCCAGAAAGATGCAGGTCTTGATCAGGACCGTGGGAGGAATGGAGAGAGAAGCCATGATTTCCTCTTTTTGTGTTATCGTCGAGCTAAATATGCTTTTTTATATATACAAAAAATGCTGGGATTTGATAAGAATTTCATTAAACCTATAAATCAATTTGAGGAGAACTGACATCTTAATATAATGTTGAGTCTTTCAATCCATGAACATGGTAAGTCTCCCCATTTTCTTTAGGTCCTCTTTGTTTTCTTGCATGAGTATTTTATGTACAGATCCTATACATTTTTTTTTAAATTTAAATTTCAGTTTCTGCATGTTCATTGTTAGTATATAGAAATATGGTTGACTTTTTTGGTTGATCTGGTATCCTGTGACCTTGTTGTTATTCTAGGAGTGTTTTTGTAGATTCTTTGGATTTTGTTTGTAGACAATCATGGCATTTGCAAATAAGATAGTTTTATTTCTTCCTTTCTAATCTGTATATCTTTTTTTTCCCCTTTCTTTATTATTTTGGCTCTGAAGAGTTAATTGGAAGCTCCATGTACATGGTGGAACTTATCAATTGGGCAATTTCATTTTAGGAATAGTGTGCAGGGAACCAGCCACCAGCCCTCTACTGGGAACACCCAAATGTCAGGTTGTGCAGTTTTTCTCTGAGGTCTTGGGGTTTTCTAGAGCAACACCTTCTAATTGTCTGGTTGGAAGGTGGAAGTCTTGTACTTGCCCACTTCCTACCCTCTGCCACCTATAGTTTCAGAGTTAGAAGCTCCTCCCAGTTTCACTAGTGTGGTCCACAGCTGCAGAATAAATGTCTGCCTGCTGGAATGTGTGGTATGCCTTTTAATTTCTCTTTCTTGCCTTATTACAGTATCTAGAACTTTCAATACTATGATGAATAAGAATGGTGAGAGTGGCCAGCCTTGCCTTGTTTCCAATCTTATGGGGAAAACATTCAATATTTTACCATTAAGTGTGATGTTAGCTGCAGATTTTTTGTACATGTTCTTTACCAAGTTGTACCCACATATTATTTTTTTAAAAAATTCAGCTGAAATGGCATTTCTTCTGCAATGGTTTTCCAGATTCCCCCAGGCAGAATTATATGCCCTCATGTTTGAACAGCATTTCTGCCTATACTACTATTATTGAACACTCAGTTGTATTATTGTTGATTTGTTTTCATCCATACCTTATACCACTTTCCCAGACACACATATCCTCTAGAAGGGCAATGGATGTTTCATTTATATCACTAACTGGTGCCATGTGCTTGGGACCATTGAATTGTTTGATTGAATGAAGGAATGAATGAATGAACAAGAGAATGAGGACTCTCTCAGAGTTTTAACATAATTTTAGTGATAAGAGTATGGGCTTTGGAGACAGATAGAATTAAAATCTCAGACCCTCCATTTAATATTACTCTGAGAAGTTGGACAAATTACTAAATATTCCTGAATCTTAGATCCCTTATCTGTGAAATTAGGATAATAATAACCCACCTGAACAAATTGAGTGAGGTAATAGATGTCAATTCTTAGCATAGTAGCAATCATTAGTAGGCACTGAATATTTAGTGTTCTCTTTTCCTTTAGTTTTAAGTAGTAAAAGAGATAATGATTGTAAAAATACTTTGTAAACTAATAAAATTATTTCAAATATTCATGTTTGTCTTAAAAACAGTCAAATCACTTTTGATTATGTTGGTTAGGGAAAAAAACAGGGAGATGAGAAAATGGGGAAAGTTTATATAACTTTGTGGAATAATATCATGTGCCAGACACTATGGTCAACACTTTATGTGCATTTCACCATTGAATCCTTCCAGCAATCCAATAAAGCATTCTTCTTGTGAAGGGTTATGTCTTAGATTTTAAATTATATTTTTCTTATCACCACCCATTCTGAATAAGGAGTGGAACTAATACAGTTTAAAATAAACTTTAGGGAAGCGGCTGTGGCTCAATCAGTAGGGCTCCCGTTTACCATATGGGAGGCCCTGGGTTCGGTTCTCGGGGCCTCCTGGTGAAAGGCAAGCCCGCCCACACGGGGTATTGTTAGCTGACCCAGCGAGCACAAGCAGCAAGGGGGGGGAATAAATGAATAAATAAATTAAAAAAATCTTAAAAAAAAAATAAATAAAATAAACTTTATACTTGGTGTAGAATATGATAAATAGCTTTAATTTTTATGCTACCCATCTTAGTATTTGGGGACTATATATTTTAGCCCAAGTCATCATCTCCCCCCCTGCCAGCAAACCTTAGTGATAATATTTACTTTGTACTTCCTGTCTCTAGGAGTACATTAGCTGCCCTGATTATATTAGGTTCTTCAGTGGCATGTAACTAATCAGGTAAGAGTAATGAATTTGTCTGATATCTATGGCACATCAGTTTTCTTCAATGAATATCATGAATAAAGCTTGAATTGATTTTTCTAAGAGGAGAAAAGCAGCAGACTGTGTAAACATGGCTTTAGTGCATTTCTCACTCAACACCTTATATTAATCAGGTTAAGACCAATTTTTGTTCTGTTTTTGGTTTTTAGATTTTATTATGTATTGTTTAAGGCACCTAAGGAGAATAAATCATTAAATATTGTATTATCCACCATCTGGCAAATTAAAGATTTCTAAATCAGTTGAAGATTCCTGGGTTTCCCCTTCTTGATTGCAAATCCCTCCCCACCCCTCAGAAGTAACCCTTAATGAATTTGGTTTTTCTCTGGCTTATATATTCAGTCGTCCTGTTAGTTTATTGGAATCTCATCATGGCAGAAGTAAAAATACTGTAGAGGTCCTATGGACGGTTAAGATAGAACTAGCTCTTTGTTACATTTTCTTTTTGGTTCATGGCCTAGTGCAGTTCAGCATGCTTTCAGAGATACTTGTACATAATAGTATCCAGAAATATTTATTGAAAGACTATTGGATACTTATGTGCTTCTGGTTGAAGATATGTAGTACAAATATCATAATCATTTTGAAGTGAAATGAAGTCTACATTTCTTTTGGGTTAGGATTATTGTATGCTTTATCAATAAGTAGGCACCTATGGCAGACTAAATGTTTTTTATTAGAGATAGTAAAACTCCAGGGCAAACTTGAGTTTGGAGCATTTAGCTCTAACAGCATATAGTGTATTTTGCTGCCTTCGTTAATTGAGATTTGTAGATAGGGCAAACAGAATAAGAAAGCTGCGGAGGCATTACATTCCTGGTTCAGAAAAATGAGTTATAAATTCTGAAACAAGGGGTGATTCTGGAAAAGTCTAACTCCAGGCAAGGAGCTGTTGAAATGAATAATACAATATTTACAGGGTAGTGGTAAAGGCTCTGACCTCCGTTATAGATGATAATGAAATCTTTCTCAAGGATATAGTAGCAGTAGCAGTAGCAGCAGCAGGAGCCGCCCTGCTGTCACTGCCCCCTGAGCCTGAGCTTGGTGGCCGCGTGAAGTGGCCATAGCAGGAAATGATTCCATGGCATTAAGGCGTGTATAGGGAAGAACTCATTCAGGCACTGGCCAAGTGGTTGCACAGGTGTGGGTGTCACTTTAAACATACAAAGACTGGCTTGCTGGAGGAGGAGGAGCTTCCTGTGGATCAGGTGCGCTTCTGAAGGGATGAGCTCATCCTACCAGACCTGCCCTAGACACTGAGTAAATGTTTTCCTAATTGCAAGTTCTGCAGCTGGGAGAAGCAGGAAATGGTTGAAGCTTCAGGCACTTTGTGAGTAGCAAAAAAGAAAAAAAAAGAAAAGAAAAATTGCTGCAAATATTTTGAAATATGTAGCTGTGAATATCAGGTTGAAAGTTCACACACACAGTCTTTCTCTAATTTGAGGCTTGCCGTAAAGTTTATGGTGGGTTGAAGAAAAGTCTGCCCTTAAAGCTTTGGTGGTTCTAGCTTTATTCTGGTGAGTCTTTTGGAGGTGACTTTTTGTGAATTACTAAATTTGTTTTCTGAACTGTTGATTGATTCCAGTGCTTTGGAAGAAAGAATCCTGGTGGCTCCTTTTTATTTTCAAGATGTTCATGGCATTTTTTTTGTAGCTTTGGTCGATGGGACCATCCCACTTATGAAGTCCATTGTGCTTGTTTCCAGAACTCTAAGCATGATCCTTTTTTTTTTTTTCAACTTAAAAATTTTTGTTTATCTTGGATTTTATTCCCTATTGATTCATAAAGAGCTTCTTCATTCTCTCTCATAGTTTAATGGTGGATCATTGACTGCATAAACCATAGTTTATTTTTCCAGTCTCCTTTGATAGACATTTAAATTGTTTAGAGATTTTCGGTTACTAATAATCCTGCAGGGTTGTTTTGTTTTAATTTGCCTAAACCTAACTGTTCACTTTAAGTAAGACTCTTAAAAAAGGAAATTGGTTTAGAAAAGAAATATTATTTACTTTTTAAAATTAAACTTTTTATTTTGGCATAACTCTAAATTCATGTGGAGTTCTAAGAAATAATATATAGAAATCTGGGATACCCTTTACTCAGTTTCCCTTAGTGGTAACATCTTGCAAAACTGTAGTGTGCAATATTACAAGCAGAATATTGACATTGATTCAGTCAAGATACTGAACATCCTTCACCTCTAGGATCCTTCAAGTCCATACCCATTTCCCTCCTACCCCTAACCCCTTCTTAACCCCTGGCAACCACTAAATGAAAAATCAGTTTTTATTTATTTATTTTTTTTTTAGATTTTATTTATTTATTCATTTATCCCCCCCTTGCTGCTTGTGCTCGCCGGGTCAGCCAAACACGCCGCGCGGTCGGGCTCGCCCTCACCAGGAAGCCCCGGGAACCGAACCCGGGGCCTCCCATATGGTAAACGGGAGCCCTACTGATTGAGCCACAGCCGCTTCCCGAAAAATCAGTTTTTAGTAGAGAAATTTTATATGCAATCTTGAGTAGTTTTGTTTTGAGAGATCCATATGAAAAGAACCCTAGGCTGCAATAGGAGATTTTGATATATTGTAGCTCTTTGACTTTGGGCAACTAATTTCAATTTCTTTGTTTCAGTTTCTTCATCTATAAAATGGAATAGTGGTTTAGTAATTTCTATCTAACCTATTTTATAGGATTGTAGAGAAATTGTAAAGTTCTTTGAAAAATAAGGAAGCACATTATTAGCAGCAAGGAAAATAGTTTTCGAACTAGAAACTATATAGCAAATTTTAAAGTGAAAACTGTAGCCCAGGATGGGTAAGAGTGAAGATTTAAAGTGAATTCAGGGAAGCGGCTGTGGCTCAATCAGTGGGGCTCCCGTTTGCCATGTGGGGGGCCCCGGCTTCAGTTCCCGGGGCCTCCTGGTGGGGGCAGGCCCGCCCGCCCGGCGTGGTTGGCTGACCCGGCGAGCACAGGCAGCAAGGGGGGGATAAATGAATAAATAAATAAAATCTTTAAAAAAAAAAAAAAAAAGTGAATTCAAGTCTTCAGGCTCAATTGAATTACATTTCAGGGTGTTGATCTCAGAGGCATTGTTGTTAATCTTGAGAAAACTAAAAGACAGAGAGAGACAAATGTCCCGAATTTCAAAAAGAGGAAAAGAAAGTAGTTGGAAATGACAGGCCTGTAAAATTGATGTTAAATCCTGGAAAAATTCAATTATAAATGATCCAACATTTGATGTGGAAAATAGATGTAAGAGAACTATTACAGGTTGATTTATCATAAATTCTCTTTCTATTTTTGGATTCTATTCTATTTCTGTTTTGGATTAAGAAGCTGGTTGAGGAAACGGATGTGGCTCGAGAGGTTCGGCGTCCGTCTACCATATGGAGAGACTGGGGTTCGATCCCCGGTACCTCCCGGTAAAAAAAAAAAAAAAAAAAGAAGCTGGTTGGTCAGGGAATTGTTATAGATATTTTGAGTTATAACCAATCAGTTTCCCTGTCTTTCATGATATATTTGTGTTTGTTATATAGTAAAATATGGTTTGTTTGGTTAAGTGAATGTATATAACATTTAATAACTCTACCATTCAGTGTCTTGATTTCACTGGGGATGAAAGTCTCTGGTGGATTATTTTTGGATTTTGGGTAGAATAAAAATTTTTTTAAAATCTTGATAATCAGGTATGTAAATATTGTAAAGCTGTCAGAGTAGTTAATGACAGATGATGAATAAAGCTTTGAAAATTATATATATTGAATGATATCTGGGTCCAAACTAAAATGAAATGAAATTATAAATGGTTGAGTTTCAAATTGTTGGTAATTGACTAGTCTGTTAGTAATTGATCAGGGAGTAGTGTATAGATAAACGTGTATTTGTGCATAAGAATTTCATTTAGAAGATCCAGATTAAGCAGTTAGAGGGGAGAACTATGGATTTGCCCTTTTAGTTATTGAAAGATCAATGTTGTTTTTATTTTATATTTCTTATGCCTATTAATGTAGTTTTTTTTTTTTTTAATTGACTTTTTTTCTTTTTGGCATAAAGTTCTATGAGTCGTCCCCCCCGCCCCCCTTGCTATCTGTGTCCATTCGCTGGGTGATCTTCTGTCTGTTTCTTGCCTTCTCTTCTCATTTTTCTCCTCCAGGCTTCACCAGGATTCGATCTTAGGGACGTCCGATGTGGGAGAGAGGCACCCTGTCACTTGTGCTACCTCATTTCCTGGTTTTTGGCGTGTCTCGCCTTGGCTTTCTCTTGCGTCTGTCTTTTGTTGCGTCATTGTCTTGCTGTGTGGCTTGGCGGGCCTGGCTCACCTGCTCACCTTTTTATTTTTTTAATTTTTTAAAAATTTTACTGGAAGGTCGTGGGGATCGAACCTGGGTCCTTCCATATGGTAGATGAATGCCCAGCTACTTGAGCCACATCTGCTTCCCTTAATATAGTTCTCATTTTAAAAATTAATACAGCTCTTACTTTTTTTCTTCTAATAAAATATTTTCAATGTAGAATAATGGAAAATATAAATAAGGAAAAATATTAAATACTCTATAATCCTCCCACCCAAAGACAATTATATTAATAACATAGTATATAATCTCTCTGACCTTTTAATTTGTAAGTGTGTGGTAGCTTTAGTTTGTTTTTCATTTTGTTTAATTTTATAAAAATAAAATAATTTGAAAATACTGCGTTATAATCTGCCATTTCACCTAACACCCTAATTCATTCACTCAACAAGTATTTATGGAGTACCCACTATGTGTGAAGTACTCATTGCCAAGAACTGTACTATACTCTGGGGAAACAGCGGCAAAGAAGATAGACAAAGTTCCTGTCTTAGGGAGCTTATATTGTAATGAAGAAGATACTTAATAAATAATGTCTTCTTTTTTTTTACCGGGAGGTCCCGGGGATCGAACCCGGGTCCCTCCATATGGGAGACAGACGCCCAACCAGTTGAGCCACATCCGACCCCCAAATAATGTCTTCTTGTGATAGATACAGTGAAGAAAAATAAAGGAGGCTAAGGAGATATACAGGGAGGCAGGTAATTTTATTTTTTTAAAGATTTATTTATTTATCCCCACCCCCTTGTTGTTTGCATTTGCTGTGTCTGTTTGTTGTGTGCTTATCTTCTTTTTAGGAGGCACCAGGAACCAAACCTGGGACCTCCCATGTGGGAGGGAGGCACCTAATCACTTGAGCCACCTCCACTCCCTGCTTTGTTGTGTCTCTCATCATCATCTCTGGTTGCATCATCTTGTTGTGTCAGCTTGCGGTGCCTGCCCATCTCATCAGCTTGCAGTCTTGCTTGTCGTCTTTAGGAGGCACCGGGAACCAAATCTGGGACCTCTTATGTGGTAGGTGGGAGCGCAATCGCTTGAACCACATCCACTTCCCGGTAATAATTTTAGATGAAGGTGTTCAGGGAAGTCTCTTCAAGGAGAGAGACATTTGAGCAGAGATCAGAATGAAGTAAAATAAAGAAGCTTAAAAAAAAAAAAAAAAAAAAAACCTATTCAAAGAGCTGAGTAACAAGCATTCATTGGAGAGGCAGTAGCAAGTGAAAAAGCCTTGAGCTGGAAACTGGCTTGGCATCTTTGGAAAACAGATGTTTTAGTTTGCTAAATGCTACCAAATGGGTTGGCTTTTACAATGGGAATTTATTAGGTTAAAAGTTTACAGTTCTGAGGCTGTGCAAATGTCCAAATCAGGGCATCATCAGAGATGCAGTCTCACTGAAGGTTGACTGCTGGCAATCCTGGACTCATGCCACATGGCAAGGCACAATGGTGGCTCTGCCAGTCTCTGCCTTCTCCAGGATAACTTTCTCTCCAAGTTCAGCTGTGGATGATCAGGCATATGGCAGAGTCTGCTCCTGTCTCCCCTCTCCTCCAGGCCTCATTGCTGTAGCTTTAGGCTGCTCCATCTGTGATGTTTCTCTCCTGAGTTCATCAACTTTGGAGGCTTCTCTCTGTCACTGCAGCTTTTTTCCCAGTGTGTCTCTACATGTTTCTCCCATTTATAAAGGACTCCACTAAAAAGAATAAGACCCACCCTGGGTCATACCCTACTGAAGTGATCTATTCAAAAGGAAGGTCCCTTAACTGAATCTAATCAAAAGATCCCATCTGCAATAGGCCTACTCACACAGGAATGGATTAACTCTAAGGACCTGATCTTCTAGGGTCCACCCAGCTTCAAACTGTCAAAGGCAGTAAAGGTGAAATTGTTCAAATAGATAGGAGCCAGATTATGAGGGATTTAAGATTAAGAATTTTAGATTTTATTAGGAGTGTAATGGGAAGAGAAGACACTGAAGGGTTTTAAGGGAGTGATGACATGATTTGATGTGTGTGTGTGTGTATATATATATATAAATATTTATTTTATTTATTTTCCCCTGCCCTCTCATTGATTTTGTGCCTGCTTTCTGCTCTCTGTGTGTTCTGTGTCTGCTTCTCTTCTCTTTAGGCAGCACTGGGAACCGATCCTGGGACCTTCTGGAGTGGAAGAGGGGCGCTCAATCTCTTGCGCCACCTCAGCAACCTTGTCTGCTGCATCTCTTATTGTCTCTCCTCTGTGTCTCTTTTTGTTGTGTCATCTTGCTGTGCCAGCTCTCTGTGCGGGTCAGCACTCCACTCAGGACAGCTTGCTGTGTGGGCCAGCTTGCCTTTCACCAGGAGGCCCCAGGAATCGAACCCGGGGCCTCCTTTATGGTAAACGGGAGTCCAACCACTTGAGCCACATCTGCTTCCCCTGAAGCCATCCAGTTTTATCAGGTGGCAGCTGCTGTTGTTTCTGGGGACCTAATGTAAACCACAGACATGAAACAAAGGATGTCCTTATTTTGTAAAAAGGGCAACTTTTTTTTAAAGCTTTATTGAGATATGATACATACCATACAATTCACCCATTTAAAGTGTACAATTCTATGGTTTTTAGTTTATTCACAGAGTTCCACAACTATTACCATGATCAATTTAAGAACATTTTCATTACCCCCAAAAGGAACCCTATGCTGATTAGCAATCACTCTCCATTTCCTCCACACCTCCTCCCAGCCCTAGGCAACCCCTAATCTGCTTTCTGTCTCAGATTTGCCTATTCTGGATATTTCAAATAAATGGAATCATACAGCATGTGGTCTTTTCACTTAGCATCATGTTTTTACGGTTGATCCACGTTGTAGTATATATCAGTACTTAATTTCTTTTTATGACTGAATAATTTTCATTGTATGGACAAACCACATTTTATTTTTATCAGTTGATGGGCATTTAGGTTATTTATGTCTTTTGGCTATTTTTGATAATGCTGCTATGAACATTCGTGTACACGTTTTTGTGCTTTCATTTAACCTAGGAGTAGAATTGTTGCATCATTTGGTAACTCTATGTTTAATTTTTTGAGGAACTGCTAGACTTTCCAATGTGCCTGCACATTTTACATTCCTACTCGTGGTGTGTGAGGGCTCCAATTTCTCCAAATCTTTGCCAATACTTGATATTTTATTATATATATGTATGTATGTGTGTGTGATTTATGTACTTATTTACTCTTTATCTATTGTAACCCACCCTCTCCCCCCGTTTTTGCTGTTTTTGTGTCCATTCGTTGGGCAATTCTCTGTGTCTGTTTCCTGCCCTCTCCTCTCATCCTTCTCCTCGTCTCTTCACTGGGATTTGATCCTGGGACCCTCTGATGTGGGAAAGAGGCATTCTGTCACCTGTGCCACCTTAGTTCCTGGTTTTTCTGTATGTCTTGTCTTGGTTCTCCCCTGCATCTCTCTCCTGTTACATCATCATCTTGCTGCATGGTTCGGCGGGGCCAGACAGCTCACCCCCTTACAGGGCCTGGTGGCTCACCCGCTCACAGGGCCTGATGGCGCGCCCACACACCTTCTATATTTTTTTCCTTATTTTACTGGGAAGTCCTGGAGAGCGAACCCAGGTCCCTCCATATGGGAAATGGACGCCCAACCATTTGAGCCACATCTGCCCCCTTATATATATATTTTTGATTATAGCCAACCTAGTGGGTATGAAGTGGTATCTCATTGCAGTTTTGATTTGCTTTTCTCTCTGATGGCTAATGATGTTGAGTACCTTTTTTTTTTTTTTTTTTTCCTTTAGGAGGCACCGGGAACTGAACCTGGGACCTCCCTTGTGGGAGGCAGGTACTCAACTACGGGAGCCCCATCTGTTCCCCAAGTATCTTTTTTTTTAAAGATTTTATTTATTTATTCATCCATCCCCCCCCCCCCGCCAAGTATCTTTTTAAAAATTTTAATTAACATGTGTTATTTTATTTATTAATAGGCTTTATTTTATTTTTTAAAAGATTTAAAAATTTTTTTTATTTACTTTATTTATTTCAATTTCTCTTTCATCCCCCATGGTTCTCTCATCTGTCTCCTCGTTGTTTGCTCATCTTCTCTAGGAGGCACTGGGAACTGAACCTGGGACCTCCTACATGGGAGGTGAGTGCCTAATGGCCTGAGTCACATCCACTCCCTGCTGGGCTGTGGCATCTGTTGGCTTGTGGCATCTGCTTGTTTAGGCATCTGCTTGTTGCAATGGGGTACGGGTGTCTAGCTTGTTGCGGCGGGGTGGGGGTGTCTGCTCATCTTCTTCAGGAAGCACTGGGACCCGCTCTATTTTTTTTTTTTAACTTTATTTTGTACATTTAATAATTGAAAACATAAGCAATAAAAAACTAAAAAGTAAACACAGATGAATAAATATATACATTGCTCAATTAAATGTAATGGATACATGTAAACTTTTTTGGTGTTTTGTTTTTTGTTTGTTTTTTTGTTTTTTTGTGTGTGTGAATCAAACAATATATTACACAATATATTTGGTTCATAGTAATGCATTCATACAGTATTTGTCCTTTTGTGTCTGGCTTGCTTCACTCAACATAATGTCCTCCAGGTTCATCCATGTTGTCATGCTTTATGACTTCATTTCTTCTTACAGCTGCATAATATTCCATCGTGTGAATAGACCACAGTTTGTTTATCCATTCATCTGTTGATGGACACCTGGGTTGTTTCCAACTTTTGGCAATGATGAATAATGTGGCTATGAACATCGGTGTGCAGATGTCTGTTCGTGTCACTGCTCTCAGTTCTTCTGGGTATATACCCAGTAGTGGTATTGCAGGGTCACGTGGCAAGTCTATATTCAACTTCTTTAGGAACTGCCAAACAGTCCTCCACAGTGGTTGTACCATCCTGCATTCCCACCAACAGTGAAGTGTTCCTATCTCTCCAAATCCTCTCCAACACTTGTAGTTCTCTGTCTTTTTAATAGTGGCCATTCTGATAGGTGTGAAATGATATCTCACTGTAGTTTTGATTTGCATTTCCCTAATCATGAGTGATGTTGAACAGTTCGTCATGTGTTTTTTGCCATTTGTATTTCTTCTTCGGAGAAATGTCTATTCAAGTCTTTCGCCCATTTTTTAATTGGGTCATTTGTCTTTTTATTGTTGAGCTGTAAAATCTCTTTATATATCCTGGATATTAAACCCTTATCAGATATGTGATTTCCACATATTTTTTCCCATTGAGTCGGCTGCCTTTTCACCCTTCTGACAAAGTCCTGTGAGGTGCAAAAGTGTTTAATTTTGAGGAGGTCCCATTTATCTACTTTTTCTTTTGTTGCACGTTCTTTGGGTGTGAAGTCCAAGAAACCACCACCTACTACAAGGTCTTGAAGATGCTTCCCTACGTTTTCTTCTAGTAGTTTTATGGTCCTGGCTTTTATATTTATATCTTTGATCCATTTTGAGTTGATTCTTGTATAGGGGGTGAGATAGGGGTCCTCTTTCATTCTTTTGGTTATAGATATGCAGTTCTCCCAACACCATTTGTTGAAGAGACTGTTTTTTCCCATCAGTGTGGGCTTGGTAGGTTTGTCAAAAACCAGTTGACTATATAGGTGAGGGTTTATTTCTGGATTCTCAATTCTATTCCACTGATCGATATGTCTATCTTTATGGCAGTACCATGCTGTTTTGACCACTGTAGCTTTGTAATATGTTTCAAGGTCAGGCAGTGAAATTCCTCCCACATTGCTCTTCTTTTTTAGAATACTTTTGGCTGTTCGGGTGCACTTACCCTTCCAGATGAATTTGGTAATTGCCTTCTCTAATTCTGTAAAGTAAGCTGTTGGGATTTTGATTGGTATTGCATTGAATCTATAAATCAGTTTGGGCAAGATTGACTCTTCACGATATTTATTCTTCCAATCCATGAACACGGAATGTCTTTCCATTTGTTTAGGTCTTTTTAAATTTCTTTTAGCATTGTTTTGTAGTTTTCTGCATATAGGTCCTGTACTTCCTTGGTTAAATTAATTCCTAGGTATTTGAGTCTTTTTGTTGCTATTGAAAATGGAATTTTCCTCCTGATTTCCTCCTCAGATTGTTGAGTACTAGTATACAAAAACATTACTGATTTTTGCGTGTTGATCTTATATCCTGCCACTGTGCTGAACTCATTTATTAGTTCAAGTAGCTTTGTTGTGGATACTTCAGGATTTTCTAAATACAGGATCATGTCATCCGCAAACAGTGAGAGTTTTACTTCCTCTTTTCCTATTTGGACACCTTTAATTTTTTTGTCTTGTCTAATTGCCCTAGCTAGAACTTCTAGTACAATGTTGAATAACAGTGGTGACAGTGGGCATCCATGTCTTGTTACTGATCTTAGGGGGAAAGCTTTCAACCTTTCCCCATTGAGTATGATGTTGGCTGTGGGTTTTTCATATATGCCTTTTATCATATTGAGGAATTTTCCTTTTATTCCTATCTTTTGACGTATTTTTATCAAAAAAGGATGTTGGATTTTGTCGAATGCCTTTTCTGCATCTATTGAGATGATCATGTGGTTTTTTTCCTTCAACTTGTTAATGTGGTGTATTACATTGATTGATTTTCTTATGTTGAACCAGCCTTGCATGCCAGGAATAAATCCCACTTGGTCGTGATGTATAAGTCTTTTGATATGCTGTTGGATTCAATTTGCAAGTATTTTGTTGAGAATTTTTGCATCTATGTTCATGAGAGAGATTGATCTGTAATTTTCTTTTCTTGTGGAATCTTTATCTGGCTTTGGTCTTAGGGTGATGTTGGCTTCATAAAATGTGTTGGGTAATTTTCCCTCCTCTTCAATTTTTTGGAAGAGTTTAAACAGGATTGGTGTTAATTCTTTTAGAAATGCTTGGTAGAATTCACCTGTGAAGCCATCTGGTCCTGGACTTTTCTTTGCTGGGAGATTTTTGATGACAGATTCAATCTCCTTAATTGTGATTGGTTTGTTAAGTTCTTGTATTTCTTGTTGTGTCAGTTTAGGTTGGTTATGAGTTTCTAGAAATTTGTCCATTTCATCCAGGTTGTCTAGTTTGTTGGCATATAGTTTCTCATAATATCCTCTTAGGATTATTTTTATCTCTGTGAGGTCATTTGTAATTTCCCCCCTTTCATTTCTGATTGTATTTATTTGCATCTTCTCTCTTTTTTTTTCTTTGTTAGTCTAGCGAGGGGTTTGTCAGTTTTATTGATATTCTCAAAGAACCAGCTTTCGGTTTTGTTGTTTTTCTCTATTGCTTTTTTGTTCTCATTTTCATTTATTTCCGCTCTAATCTTTATTATTTCTTTCCTTCTTTTTGCTTTGGGATTGGTTTGCTGTTCTTTCTCTAGTTTCTCAAGTTGTTCAGTTAAATCTTTGAGTTTAGCTCTTTCTTGTTTCTTAATATAGGCATTTAGGGCTATAAATTTCCCTCTCAAGACTGCCTTCGCTGTATCCCATAAGTTTTGATATGTTGTGTTCTCACTTTCATTTGCCTCAATATATTTACTGATTTCACCTGCAATTTCTTCTTTGACCCACTGAATATTTAGCAGTGTGTTGTTCAGTCTCCACACATTTGCACATTTCCTTTTTTCCTGTCTGTTATTGATTTCTAGTTTCATTCCATTATGATCTGAGAAGGTGCTTTGTATAATTTCAATCTTTTTATATTTATTGAGAGCTGTATTGTGACCTAACATGTGGTCTATCCTGGAGAAAGATCCATGGGCACTTGAGAAAAATGTATAATCCGCTGAGTTTGGATGCAGTGTTCTGTATATGTCTGTTAGGTCTAACTTGTTTATCATATTGTTCAAGTTCTCTGTTTCCTTGTTGATCTTCTGTCTAGTTGTTCTATCTAATGATGTGAGAGGGGTGTTGAAGTCCCCGACGATTATTGTAGAAATGTCTATTTCTCCCTTCAGTTTTGCCAGAGTTTGTCTCATATATTTTGGGGCACCCTGGTTAGGTGCGTAGATATTTATGACTGTTATATCTTCCTGGAGGATCGTCCCTTTTATTAATATTTAATGGCCTTCCGCATCTCTTATCACTTTTTTGCATTTGAAGTCTGTTTTGTCTGATATTAGTATAGCTACTCCTGCTCTTTTCTGTTTACTATTCGCATGGAGTATCTTTTTCCAACCTTTTACTTTCAGCCGGCTTGTATCCTTGTGTCTGAGATGAGTTTCTTGTAAGCAGCATATGGATGGCTCATGGTTTTTTTTTTTTTTTTTTTTTTAAAGATTTTATTTATTTACTTTATCCATTTTAAACACCCCCTTCCCCATTTGCTGTTTTTGTGTCCATTTGCTGGGCAATTCTTTGTGTGTGTTTCCTCCCATCTCTTCTCATCCTCCTCCTCCAGTCTTCACAAGGATTCGATCCTGGAGACCTCCGATGTAGGAGAGAGGTATTCTGCTGCCTGCGCCACCTCAGCTCCTGGCTTCTGGAGCTTTCGGAGCATCTCATCTTGTCTCTCCTCTGTTATGTCATCATCCTGCTGCATGGCTCCCGGGGCCCGACAGCTCAGCGGCACAGAGCCTGGCAGCCCATGCGCCTTCTATATATATATATATATATATTTTTTTTTTATTTTACCGGGAGGTCCCGGGGATCGAACCCAGGTCCCTCCATATGGCAGACGGACGCCCAACCATTTGAACCACATCCGCCCCCCTGGCTCATGGTTTTTTTATCCATTCTGTCAGCCTGTATCTTTTTTTTTTTTTTTTTTTTTAAAGATTTTTTATTTATTTATTCATTTATCCCCCCCTTGCTGCTTGTGCTCGCTGGGTCAGCTAACCACGCCGTGTGGGCGGGCTTGCCTTCACCAGGAGGCCCCGGGAACTGAACCCGGGGCCTCCCATATGGTAAACAGGAGCCCCACTGATTGAGCCACAGCCACTTCCCAGCCTGTATCTTTTGATTGGGGAATTTAATCCATTCACATTCAATGATATTACTGAAAATGCACTATTTATTTCATCCATTTTATTCTTTGGTTTTCATATGTCATCTTATTTTTGTCTTTCTTTTTACTCTTTTGGTTATCCTTTCTGCTTTTCTTTCTTCTATACTCTCCTCCAAGCCTCTTTCTCCTGTCTTTTTCTTTCAGGTTCTAAGGCTTCCTTTAATATTTCCTGCAAAGGTGGATTCTTTTTTGCAAACTCTCTTGGTTTCTGTTTGTTTGTGAATACTTTATATTCACCTTCATATTTGAAGGACAGTTTTGCTTGCTAAAGAATTCTCGGCTGGCAGTTTTTCTCTTTCAGTTTCCTAATTGTATCATACCACTGTCTTCTCGCCTCCATGGTTTCTGAAGAGAAATCTGCACAAAGTCTTACTGGACGTCCTTTGTACGTGATCGTTTGCTTCTCTCTTGCTGCTTTGAGCATTTTCTCTTTATCTTTCACATTTGACATTCTGAATAATATGTGTCTTGGCGTAGATCTATTTGGATTTATTCTTATTGGGGTACGGTGTGCTTCTTGGACATGAAAGTTCATTTCTTTCGTGAGAGTTGGGAAATTTTCAGCTATTATTTCCTCAAATACTCTTTCTGCCCCTTTTCCTTTCTCTTCTCCTTCTGGAACTCCCATGACACGTATGTTGTTGCGTTTTGTGTTGTCATTCAACTCTCTGAGCCCCTGCTCAATTTTTTCCATTCTTTTCTCTCTCTGTTCTTTTCTCTCTTCAATTTTAGCTGCTCTGTCTTCAGTATCACTTATTCTTTCTTCTATCATTTCGAGTCTGCTGTTGTATGCTTCAAATGTATTTTTTACTTCACCTATTGTATCTTTCATTCCTATGAACTCCGTTACTTTTCTGTTCATGATTTCAAATTCTTCTTTAGGTTCGCGCAATGACTTCTTGATGTCATTGATCTCTTTAACTATATTCTCTTTCATCTCATTAATTTGATTTTGGAAATGTGTGCTCATCTCACTGATTAGTTCTCTCAAATTCTGCATCTCTTCTGGGACTTTGCTGTATTCCTTTTCTTGGGCCATGTCTTCTATTTTCTTAGTATGGCCTGTAATTTTTTGTTGGTGCTTAGGCATCTGGTTAGTTTGTATTTTACTTAGATGCTCTATCTCTTTCTCTTTTATGGGGTTTTAGTGGCAGGCGGCTGTGAGTTACCACCGCTCTTTGATTTTTGGCTCAACCTTGATTGTTAGGATTGTTCTGCTTGTTGCTCAAAACTGGGCACTGGACCCAGTAATTGGTTGTAGAGTCGTTTCCTAGGACCTTGGGCTGGGAGGCTATTGAGGCCAGGAAAAGACTCTCTTACTTATTAATTTTCTTATGTGTACTTCCTTGGTCTGCCAGGAGATGGCACTTGTTGGCTGCTCTCAATTCAATGCCTACTCGGAGCGTATTTGTTGTGACACAGACCAGATCAATGTGATAGAGCTTCCTGTCTGGGGGGGCTAGGAGCCCTGTGATTCAAACTTTCTGACACAGTTCTCCAGAGTTCTCTCGTAGCGCCCCCCTTTTCCCAGCTAGGAAATATTTCCACTCCCTTCTGAATCCTCAACAATCAGTCCCTGTTAGTAGAGGATGAGATTGGGAGGTTTGTATATCTTTAGCCCCTTGCAGGCACCAAGGCAAACAATGGCGCAGCCCCATCCAGCCTGGAAGGGCTCTCGGGACAGGGCAGACCAAACCTGGGCGTCCAAAGCAGGGCCAGCCCCAGGCTCGCTCTCCCCTCTCCCGTGGTGTCCTCAACAATTAGTCCAGGCTAGAAGAGAGGGAGGTTGCGAGGATCGGATTTCTACAGTCCCTTCCGGGCTCCCAGGGCAAACCACCGTGTGGAAGGGTCCTTTCCAGGCTCCCAGGGCAAACCACCGTGTGGAAGGGTCCGTGGGGCTCTGCAGCCCAAATTTCAGGTCAGAACCTGAGTCAGCCTAAGGCTGTGTCCCTCTCTCTCCCCTTTCCAGGAGTGGCAGATCCCTGAAGCCCCCTTTGTCTGTGGTCGCAGGCCCAGGGGCCTGAGAATTCTGTAGAGTGTGGGGGAGGGTGCCGGCAGCAGCAGAAGCTGCTACTTGCAACTCACAGTTCTGTCGTCGTGATTTCCCTCTTCTGTCCCTCTCTCTTCTGGGTGGTGTGCAGCCTTCACCTGGTTACCTAAACCCTAGAAGATCTTTTTCGGGGCTATTTCAGCTTGTCCTCTAGCTATTTTTCTGGAGAAGAGATTTCCGTGTGTTACTAGTCAGCCATCTTCCCGGAAGTGCCTATTTTTTTTTTTTTTTTTTTTTTTTAAGATTTATTTTATTTATTTCTCTCCCCTCCCTCCTTGTTTACATTCATGGTCTGCTCTCTGTTTGTCTTATTTTTAGGAGGCACTGGGAACCGAACCCGGGACCTCTCATGTGTGAGAGAGGCACCCAATCACTTGAGTCACCTCCGCTCCCTGCTTGTTGTGTCTGTCATTGTGTTTGCTCGCTGTGTCTCTTCATTGGGTCATCTACTTGGGTCAGCTTGCTGCGCCACCTTGCGGTCTTGCTCATCTTCTTTAGGAGGCACTGGGAACTGAACCTGGGACCTCCCTTGTGGTAGGCGGGTGCCTAGCTGCTTGAGCCATGTCTGTTTCCCACTAGGCTTTATTTTTTTTAAAGTTTTAGATTTATAGAAAAATTGAGCAGGTATTAGAGTTCCCATCCACCCTGAGTTCCCCCTATTATTAACATCTTACATTAATATGGTACGTCTGTTGCAATTAAGGAAACAATATTTATCTATTAGTATAAACTAAAGTCCATAGTTTACTCAGATTTCCTTGGTTTTTACCTAATATTCTTTTCCATTCTAGGATCCCATCCAGGATAATACTACATTACATTTACTTGTCATATCTCCTTGGGCTTCTCGGGCTATAACACTTTCTCAGAATTTCGTTATCCTTGATGACCTTCACAGTTTTGGGGAGTACTGGGTCAAGTATTTTGTAGGATATCCCTCTATTGGAATTTGTCTGATATTTTTCTCATGATTAGACTGGGGTTCTGGGTTTTTGGGAGGAAGACCAGAGGTAAAGCACCATTTTCATCACATCATATCAAGGATATATGCTGATATGACCATTGATGTTGACCTTGATCATATATCTAAATGGTTGTGAGGTTTCTCAATTGTAAAGCTATACTTCCATACTGTATTGTTGAGGATCTTTTCATGTGCTTATTGGGGCATTTGTATACATCTTTTGGAGAAATGTCTATTCTGATCCTTTGCCCATTTTTAATTGAATTATTTGTCTTTTTATTATTGAACTATGAGTTCTTTATATACAATTAGGTACAAGTCCTTTCTCAGATATATAATTTGCAAATATTTTCTCCCATTCTGTAGGTTGTCTTTTCACTTTCTTGATAGTGTTCATTGAGACATTGAAGTCAATTTATTTTCCCTTTTGCTGCTTGTTTCGTATCCAAGAAAGCTTTTCCTAACTCAAAGTCATACCTATAGATTTACTCCTATGTTTTCTTCTAAAAGTTTTATAGTTTTTTGTTTTTTCTTCTCCCCCCCCCCCCGCTTGCTGTGTGCATTCATTCACTGGGTGATCTGTGTCTGTTTCTTGTCTTCTCTTCTCATTTTTTTCCTCCAGGTTTCACCATGATTTGATCCTAGAGACCTCCGATGTGGGAGAGAGGCACCTTGTTAGTTGTGCCACCTCAGTTCCTGGTTTCTGGTGCATCTTGCCATGACTCTCCCCTGCATCTCTCTTTTGTTGCGTCATCATCTTGCTGTGTGGTTTGCTGCACGGCCCGGCTTGCCTGCTTGCCTTTTTTTACCAGGCAGTCCCGGAGATTGAACCCCTCTTTATTTGTACTTGCTGTGTCTGTTTGTCTTATTGCTTTAGGAGGCACTGGGAACCGAACCCTGGACCTCGGATGTGGGAGGGAGGTGCCTAATCGCTTGAGCCACCTCCATTCTCTGCTTTGTTGTGTCTCTCATTCTTTTTTTTCCTTCTTCTTCTGTCTCTTGTTGTGTCATCTTGTTTTGTCAACTTGCTGGGCCTGCCTGTCTTGCCAGCTCGCTGTCTTCTTTAGGAGGCACTGGGAACCAAACCACGGATCTCCCATGTGGTAGCAGGGAGCTCAGTCACTTGAGCCACATCTGCTTCCCACAACTGTATGATTTTTAAGGTTCTGTGGGACATGGGGAAAATATAGTATATGTATCTTAATATTAGTAACTCTATCCAAACTGAGTTGATGTTTGCTGAAGTGTTGTAGAAATCGTAGAGGCTTTCACTAAAATTAGAGAAGACCAAAGTGATTTAAGAAACAATACTGACAAAAATATAAATTACTGTATTGACAGGTCACCACAACGGTAGACTTTGTTTAGGTATTTTAAGGAGGGAGTGTTTGCCTTTAGATTCTTCTAATTTTTTTTTTTTTTTTTAGGATGTATTGGGGATTGAACCTGGGACCTCATACATGCAAAGCAGGTGCTCAACCACTGAGCTACACCTGCTCCCTAGAATCGTCTAACTTAACACACATGATCATTCTGGTGACAAAGGGAGGTGTTAGCAGAACTAGGAGCAAATTGCTTTGCTTTGTTCCTTATTTTAATGGGTGGCCATCCTGGACTTTTGGCACTGTCATCATTTGTTGCTTACTCCTCTTTAATCATATATGCCTTCACTAATCTCTACAGGTTGGGAGAAAGAGTACTAGAAGAAAGAGCTCTTGAAGTGGATGTAAGGTATAAGGGTTTGTAGACATTTAGCATAAGAGTTATAAGGATAAGAAAAGAAAATAGAACAGGTGAAAAATGAGAAAGATATATGATTAGGGGCAAGGAATTGTCTGAAAAAATTGGAGGGAGAGGGGAGGGGATGTGGCTCAAGCAGTTGAGTGCATGCTTCCCACACGGGAGGTCCTGGATTAGGTCCCTGTTGCCTTCTAAAAACAAACAAGAAGCAAACAAATGAAAAAACCAACTCAGGGGAGCCAATGTGGCTCAGTAGTTGAGTGTTGGCTTCCCACATATGAGGTCCCGGGTTCAATCCCTGGCCCCAGTATCCCACCCCCCACAAATAAAAAAAAACTGGAGGGAGAGTGGTCAGGTGTAAAAGTAACATATCTGGGCCTCAATGGCTTCCTCTACTTGTATGAAGTAACATGTTCAAACTCTGTGTGGTTTGATGAAATAAGCTGGACTGGAGTCTTTAGAGCAGGAATAGGCTACCAACATAATTTTTAGTGGCACTCTTATACATGGCTAGCTTCCAACCCCCATCTTTGTTTTCTTTTTTGCTAGGGAATGTCTTTCTTCGTTGATTATGCTTTAAAGTTGCAGGTTTAAGATATAATAGAGACTAAAGATTCATATTTTTGACTACTTTCTGTGAAACCAACATTAGGTGATCCTGTGGTACACTATAGAGATATTTCACATGCTTTTTTTTTTTTTTTTTAAAGATTTATTTTATTTATTTATGTCTCCTCACCCCCTCATTGTATTTCACACTCTTCATGCTCTCCTGGACTTTTCAGTAGTCGAAGAGATTTTTATTTATTTCCTTTGTTGTTGTTGTTGAAGAGATTTTTAAACCCTTATTTTAGAGATTTGTAGGCTAACGTTCATAATGACATAATTCTATTTCACATAATTTTTAGAATGATGCAAGATGTAACTGAATGAACTGAAATAATAATGTTGTAACATTAGAAGCTCAAATAAATGGTCCCTGGCTGCCTTTCCTCTTTTTTGAGTCCATTTGTATGAAAAATATACAGAAGGTTTCTTGGATGGTTTTCCTGCTTAGGTCTGTGGTTAACAGCCAAAGTTTCTCCAAATTGTGTCCTTAGAGTAACAGGGGTTGCTTTTGTTGTTGTTGTTGTTGTTTTCCGCTCTCTCTTCCTGTTCTGCAATATACCTCTTCTTAGTTATGTGTTCTAATATACCTCTTCTTAGTTATGTGTACTTCAGTGAAACAACCAGCTATTTAAAGTATATACACTATTTGCCAGCACCAGGAAGAAATCTCAGAATAAAAATTACAAATTAGCTATATAGCCTTTGCTATTTTCCATTGACTTCCCAGTATAGTCTTCCTTTCAACCTAGAGTCAAAGGTTAGAATTTTTTCCTTTGGGTTATTTGGTAACTGAGATCAATTCCATTCCTTAGCTGCATTTTCCAAAACTCCTGTTTAACAGGTCTGGATTAAGCCTCTCCATCCCTTCTCTCCCTCCCCTGAGCATATAGCCCAGAGATCAAATGCTGCTGTTGAAAGTCTTCTAATTCCACTTGCTATAAGGCAACCTCTTTCCAGCTCCTCCCCACTGTAATCTTCCCTGGTTTATTTAAAAGTCCCTAAAATTCTTCACTACTCTCTAGGGTGCTAGAATCAAGAGGCATGCCTCCCCTTCCCCACTTTGGCTCCTAGTCTGGAGCCACTCAACTCCTACCTTAACTGCCAACGTCAGCATTATCATCAGCATCTCAAAAGTTAATAAAACCAAACAAAAATGATTTAGTTTTGCTTTAGAGTTACTCCAGAGGGAAGCACCTTTTTTTTTTTTTTTTTAAAGAGAAATCTCTGTTACTCTTTTATTGCTTTTTAGAGAAGCAAAATGTTCTTTCATTAAGTTGAACATTCTGCTGTTCCCTATTCTGCTTGCTAGTGGAGACCTGTAATAAGTGGTTGTGGAATCTTACCAAGTAGGACTTTTCAACCTGTCTTCTTCTTTTAACCCATTCCCTCCCCCCAAGGATTTCTCTAGCTTTATTCAAGACTTGGAGGTAATATCTCCCTGCTAATAATATTTATGTTTACTTTCAGAGGCTTTTGTCTATTATGTTCAAAGGTGGGCATATATAGCATAGTATATTCCCTGCAAAGACTTGAAAAACATGGCTTGCTAAGTTTTGTTGAAGCACAGTTTTACAAATTACTATTGTAAGTAGGCACCTAACTTTAGTATCCCTGGATACTTTAATTTGACATCTAAAACATATCACTCTCCCCCTTGATTTAGCAACTATGCCTACAAAAACTCTTTTATGGGCAATTTGGTGCTCACCTAGCAAAAACCTACATTTATTCAATTTATTTTGGGTGAAGAGGCCCAGTATGTGATAAAGGGTTCTCTGTATGAGACAGAATCTCTTTTAGGAAGACTTTGTGCAGGCTTGAAAAAGGAATAAGAAATGTCAAAAAATAACATATACAAGGTGGAGTGTGAGTACTATAAGAGAATTTTATGTGCAATGTTTTCTGAGGGGCTTCAGAAAAGATTACAATCTATTAGCAAGAAATTTCTCTGGATCACCCTCTTACCTCAGATATGAAAAGTTATGTTGCCTAGTGGCCCTGTTCCTACTGGGCCTAGGAGACCTGAGGTAGGATGCTAATTGGCTAGCAAGAAAAGAAAAGTGTCTTTTTAAAAATTTTTAAAAATTTCAGCACCTTCCTTGTTGCCAAAGGACAACTTTAGTTTACTATATTGTTAAAATGTAAGAGCTTAATTAGGTTTGGGCAGTGCCTGTGTTCATTTGATTTTACCAATAAATCTTAAACCTTTTTTTTAGTCAGCTTATATTTTAATTCAACCTGTAGAAATACAACAGATCTTCATATTTGGCAAAGATTCTGCTGATGCATTTTTTCATTAGTATGCTTATAAAGCAACTCATTTCAATAAAGCTGTTTTATATCTGGGAGTAATATATAGAAGGGTGTGTGTTGGTCCTTTGTGCCCTGCCTGCAAATATAAGTTCTGGGCCCACTGATCACATGATTAGAGGCTGGATCTTGCCTGCTGTTTGTTCTTGGTGATATAGCTTGGCCTCTTCCCTGAGAGAGGGATGGAGATCCCTCACTGGTCTAGCCTTTGGGATTGAGAAACTTTGAGATCCCAAGCATTTTTAAGTAGATTGTCTTATTCCAACAGTTTAGTTTACATACTAATTTTCTTTTAATAGGACAGTTGAAGGAGTTTTGCCTATTAAAATGATTTGATATAATTTAAGTCTAGACAGCCTTGGAATTCTGAATTAGGGTTTCACATAATGATATTGTTTTGTTTATTTTCTAAAGCACTACAAAAATGTCTTTTAGCTCTCCTTTTGACTGTGGTGCAAAGGATTGTTTCTTAGGGCTGGCCCTTCTTTTGGAAACAGCTGTCACCCTGCAAACCTTATTGTTACACAGATGACCTTTGTGATCTGGAATGCCCCTGGAGGAAACAGCCTCATAATTGTTTTTCTTAAGCTTCTAGTAAAGTTTGTCATGAGTCCTTTGAAGTTACTTTTGGTTAGTTTCTTAAGTTTACTTTGTTTGCGTTTAATTGGAGGCTCCATCATTTTAGCTTTATCATGAATTGTCAGTGCAGAGTTCCTGGTTAGTGGTAAAAAGAATTGCCCTGCTCCTGTTATCCTGTTCTGTGGGAAACCTTTGTGGTTTAGATCTACAGTTTCCCATTGTTGTTAGCTGAAGTTGTCTCCTCCCTCTGTGCCCTCCCCTCCCCACAATTCTAGCTAGGCCCTTGTCCCAACCCATTTCTGTACCACTTGCCCCACAAATGTCCTTGTGATTGCTTGAGGTCTTTTGCTGGCGGTTGAGTGCTGTCCTGTAAGTATTGTATCTGTGTTAAAACTATGTATGGAAGGATGTAGGGAATGGGTCAGTCTTTGTGAAGTTTTCCTTTTAACAGCATGTTTGAACTTTGAAACTGAGGTTTTAAGATTCTCTTAGCTTTCATGAGGCATCTTTCATGCTGACTGCCTGTTGTTTCTGCTCTTCTTTCCTCTCTTGTTTCAATTATTAAGATTTATAAATTTTGTTATTATTGGTTTCAAAAACCATTCTCAGATTTTCTTGAGGTTATAAGAATTAAAGGTAAGGTTTGTGGGTTTGGTATTTTAAATTTCCTTCCAACAGAAGGTTATTTGTAATTTCTTTTATACTTATTTTCACTATTAAAATATTGGTGAACATAATAAAGAGCCTATTTTGTGGCTATCCTGGAAAGTACCATTTACTTTAATTATCAGAGTGATTATTTTTTCCTATCAGCAGAATATTGCTGGCAAAATTCATTAAGATTTTAGCAATATGTTGTCAATTCTGGGAAATGGTTTCCTGAATACTTTAGGATAACAGATGCTTCTGGGAATTATATTTGGGAAGTTAGATAGACCTGTTCATTAACACCTACTTCCTTGAGGTGTGAGATCAATAGTCCTTTTGAAAGTAAAATATTTAATTTTTGGTATTCAGATTGAGTCAAAATATCACTTTCATAATGGGCTTTCTATTTCCTGGGCTTTCATGCTTTTTATTTTTATTTTTTAATTTGGGCTTGCATGTTTTGATCCTCAACTAAGAAGCAGTATTTGGGGTGTATGTGTGTTTGACACTGGATGAATGGCAAGCAATTAAAGTGATGATCCTTGGTATCTTCTAAAGCTAATTAAAAGTCTTTTTTATGTTTAACATTGTGAGGGAAAACCTGTTTGTGGGATTTTATTGCTGTTCACTTGAATCACTTACTCAAATGATAGTTGCATGCATACACTAATGATTTCCTGAGCGCCTACTATGTGGCAGGTACAAGGTGTTGGTCTAAGTGCTTTCCATTTACTAACTCCCATTACAACCCTACCAGGTAGGTTGTATTATCCCCCCTGGAAAGCTTTAATGCATAGTTGGACGAACATTGGCTTTTCTGTAAAACAAGGATTTTTAACCTTTTTTGTTCCATGGACCCTCTTGCCAGTCAGGTGAAAACCACGGACCCCTTACTAAGTTCACACTATACTGTGTATTATTTAATAAATACATCACACCTGCACCAACGCGTCCCCACAAGAATTTTTTTTTTTTTTTTAATATTTTGAATATTTGTGTGTGTGTGTGTGTGTGTGTGTGGTACTGGGAGCCAGGGGTTGAACCGGGACCTCGTATATGGGAAGCCAAGGCTCAACCACTGAGCCACATTAGCTTCCCTGAATTGATTTTTTGTTTGTTTTGCTTGTTTTTTTTTTTTTTTTTTTTTTTTCCAGGATGCACCGGGAACTGAACCCGGGACCTCCCATGTGGAAGGCAGGCGCTCAACTGCTTGCCAAAAGGCATGGTTTTTTTTTTTTTTCAAGGAGGCACTGGGGATTGAACGCAGGACCTTGTACACGGGAAGCAGGCAATCAACCAACTGAGCTACACCCATTCCCTGAATTTCAATTCAAGCTCATGGACCCCTTGTTAAGAACCCCTGCTGTAAAATGAAGAAAATCCCTTCTTGGCAGGCTAATTGTGAGAATTAAAGGATATAACACGTGTCTGGTGCCACTCACAGTGACTAACACATAGTTGATGTTCACTAAGTGGCAGTTACTATAACTTATTTTTTAGGTGAAAAAGCCAGAGAGGCCAAGGAAATTGCTGAAAGTCAAGTGATAGAGCTAGGATTTGAATGGGCTCAAGGCCTGGGCTCTAGTAGCATGTTTTCTTTTGAGTCTTGTCAAGGCTTCCAAAGAAGATGTCAATGAATCTCTGCCCATCCCTCCACACACTACCCTCCACCCCTGCCACATCCACAAAAAAGAGGTTCTTCTTTATAGATGCCCTTCTTTCCTTGGTATCCTCCGTCACCTTCCCAGTCATGTGCTTGCTCTCACGCTGGAGTTGCTTGTGCCATTCAGTACCAGTGTTCTCCCAGCAGAGATGAGTCAAGCCTGTGCTGTCAGTAGCTTCTCTTCCTATTTTCCTCTTGTTGATAGAGCCATCATGCTTTTAATATTGTTTGTATAACTACTGATGTGTTTATAATGATTATACTGTATAGTTGCAATCAAGTATTTAAATTTTAAAAATAGCCTTCCAGATTTGAAAATGTAGGAAAAAACAATCTCTGGTTCTAAGTTATCATGTGGGTTAGAGGGTAACTGTATGGAATACATAGTTAGTGCTGTCTTTGGGCTTAGTTACTATTAGTGACTATTATCAGTTAACTGTTGATTTTCTTTTCTTTAACCACTAGCTGCTACCAGTTTGCTGATTTTGGCAGTGTGACTGAGAAAAGAAGTCATATTTGTCCATAAACTTGAGTATAGATCCATAGCCATCTCTTGGAAACACAAGGTATTAGAATTAATATGATTTAGGAAGGAAATTCAGGGAGGAGAGAGAGAGCGAAAGAGCTGACTGGTAGTGCTTAAAACTGAGTTATCTCAAAACTGAAAAATTCAAGTTTGATTTGATTCACAAAACAGTTTTTTATTTAACAAGTATTAAGCATCTGTTGAAGTAAGACAATGTAACTTTCTACATTGTATTATAATAAAGTACTGATGTATTGATTACTGATTAATGAGGTTCCTGGGAGGGAGAGAATAGTCCTAAAATGGTGGTGGCAGGGTATTGGTAATTTTAAAAGACCTCTGCTTGGGAAATGAATTAATGTAAGTGACTACTCCTTCCTTTTGGGTATAATTATCACTAGTCCTTATTATTATAAGTTGCCAGGGGAAATGGCTTCTTCAGATAGGTTTGCTGAGTGAAAAGGAGTTGTAGTGTTAGGTAGAAATGGGAAAGATAGAGGTGGATAAGGGGAGAGCATTCCTTATTGAGCAGAATGCTGGGCAAGTACACAGAACAAATCTTTTTGGTGTGTTGTAATGGGAGCAATGGTAGATAAGGTTGAAAATGTGCATGGGATAAGATTGTGGCAGGCTTCATTCAAGGCTCAGATGTTTTGACTGTATTAAATGGGGAGACACTGAAGTTTTTGAGCTTAATAATGATTGGTCAGAGTGTGCTTTTGGCAATATTGTATAGATAGAATTATAGGAGTAAGAATAGTTAGGAAGTTACTGCAATGATTTAGGTGAATTGTATTGACAATGCATTATTTTTAGAATATATTTTCCCATTTTGATATGGTTTTAATTTTGTGCTAAATATAGTTCAATATGGAATTGAAAATTTTTTCATTGGGGTATATATGTATAACATATATACAACATAAAATTTCCCATGTACAATTCAGTGATATTCATTACATTCACAATATTGTGCTGCCATTACCACTATCCATTACCAAAACTTTTCATCACCCCAAACAGAAACTCTGTACCCATTACACAAATAACTCCCCATCTACCCTACCCCTCCAGGCTCTGATAACCTATAATCTTTCTTTCTCTGTCTTTGCTTATTATAGGTATTTCATATAAGTGAAATCATGCATTATTTTTCCTTTTGTGTCTTGTTTATTTCACTTAGCATAATGTTTTCAAGGTTCACCCATGTTGTAGTATGTGTCAGAACTACATTCCTTTTTATAGCTGAATAATATTTCACTGTTACTCTCATGGAATTTTTAAAGTAAGTATATCTATGTGTGTCAGTATGTGTGTAAGAGAGAAAGGGAGAGGGAGAGAGAGAGAGGGTGGGTATAGGGGATGATCAATCATCATAATTGTATCTATTATTTTTAGAGCTTCTATTTGGTATCTGGCATAAAGTACTTTGCTTACATTATTTTTGTTAAGGTCTCTCAACAAATCACATTTATTCCAGCTAGTAAATGGTATACCTGAATTTTTTTTTTTTTTTAAGATTTATTTATTTCTTCCCACCCCTTCGTTGTTCGCATTTTGCTGTGTCTGTTGTGTGCTGTCTTCTTTTTAGGAAGCATCAGGAACCGAACCCAGGAACCTCCCATGTGGTAGGTGGGATCTCAGTTGCTTGAGCTACAGTTGCTTCCTGGTATACCTCAAATCTGAACCCAGATCTCTTTACTGAAAGCCCATATTTCTCAAATAATCTTCCCCTCCCCCACATCCTTAGTTTTAGTAAGGAGAATTTTTATGTATGGCAGATGAGTTTCCAATTATTATTATTATTATTATTATTATTATTTTTTAAAGATTTTATTTATTTATTCATTTATCCCCCCCACCCCTTGCTGCTTGTGCTTGCTGGGTCAGCCAACCACGCCATGCAGGCAGGCTTGCCTTCACTAGGAGGCCCCAGGAACCGAACCCGGGGCCTCCCATATGGTAAACGGGAGCCCCACTGATTGAGCCACAGCCGCTTCCCAGTTTCCAATTATTGATTCCCTTGATCTGTGTCAGTGGGTAGGGAGGAGGTAAGGAAACCAACATTTGTTGAGCACTGCCCTTGTTCCATGCATGAGCCAGTTACTTTAGATGCATTCTTTTATTGAATCTTCACAATTTTAACTTGATCTCTATTTTATAGATGAGGACATAGAAATCTTTGAAAGGTTAAGTAGCTTTTCCAAGTTAACATGGCCTACAAGTGATGGGGCCAGGATTGTAAAGTAGGTTCATCTTATTCATCAATATTATCTCCACTAACAAAATATTTATTGAGTATTTACCACATACTAGGCACTGGATTAATTATACATACATACATATATAATTTCATTTAATCCTCATAAAAATCCTATGAGGTAAGTGTTATTATTCCCATTTTACTGATGAGGTACCTGAGGCTTAGAGAGATTCAGTAGTTTTCCCAAGATGACATAGTTGTTAGTGCAGTCCAGACCTGTTCTATTCCAGAACTCTGGGTCCCCAGGTTGTCTAACTCATATTTTACACATTGTATTCTCTGGGAATGACATCCCTTGGATCTCCACTATGAACATGATGCCTCCTGAGGTTATGCAATGTGGTTGGCCCTGCAGAGGCTGCACTTTTAGCCACTATGTACTTTAAAGTACCACCCTGTCTTCCTTACTCAGCCGTAAATTATCTATATAGCTCTGGGTCTTTATAAGGAGGACTAAGTAGCCTGCAGCTGTCATTTCTTGTTTCTTGCTGTTTCAGTTATGACAAAGTGAAATGTGTCTCCCTTGTCATTTTATTTTCTTTCCAACTGGCTTCTGGCAAATTTGTTGTAAATGACAGTTTTCTCAGTTTTTATAGTAGGAAAAATAAGACTTTCTGTCCTTTATCAACATACAATTCTTCCTGTTGTGCATGATGTAATAATACTTTGAAGCTGCCAAAGTCCAACCCTCAGGAAATTGTTTGTGTTGAGTAACTGTATTCACTGGGGAGTTTGAGATAACCAGCCCATAAATCAACAAATAGCTTGGCCTTTTTAATGGCCATAGATGCTTATCTCTATATTCAAGCTTAAATCAGAAGCAAACACTGATTCTATTGGTATAGTCTCCATTAGGAAAAGTCAGCACTATCTCAAACTAGATGTGGACATTTGGTGAGCTCTTTTATTTCAGAAAAGTCAGAATTATCAGGAGGTTGGAGTTGGTTGTTTCAGGTACTTATTCCTTCAAACAAAAAGTTTCTCTTTCAATTAAACTCTCAGTAATTCTCTCTGCCTTGAGGACGCCCGCACTCATACCTCGGGTGCATACTATCTCTTTTCTCTTGTTCTCAATAAACTCTTTACTCACTTGCCTAATAATAATAATAATAATAATAATAATAATAATAATAATAATAATAATTCAGTACCTATTATATTCAACCTGTGGGTGGAATAAAAAGATGCCCTTAAGGTATGTTACCATTCTTTGTCCATGTTTTGCTTTGGCTCTTTGAGCATCTTAGGATCACTTTTTTTCATAATAAAGACTTTGGTATGTCACAGGTCTTGTCTTAGTGATGATTTCTAATGCTTTAATATTCTCCTTTGCCTCTGCCATCGCTTTCTGTTTCTTTGTATGTTTTAGAATTGTTTGTTGAAACCTGGGCATTTTGATATTTTAATATGTTATCGTTGGAACTTAGACTATGAGGCTTCTGTTGCTTAAAATTGTATTCAGCTCATATTATGACAGAGCTTTCTTTGAATCCAGGAGCTAACAAAGAAAAAATAATAATAAAGAAGGAGAAAAAGGAAACACCTTGCAGAGTAACCTGTGCTGGTACTTTCCTTCAGGGTTTATCTTTATATATATATATATTCTCTATAGAGAATAGTTCCAGGCCAAAGCATAGGGGCCTCCCTGCTACTTTCTGCACACGTCTCTTGTCTTGGGCATATGAGTGTGGCCCTAGGAATTCCCCCACTTACATGGATACCAATGTACTCTCTTCCCTAGCAAACAGTTTCCTTGTGGTCCCATGCACTGTACTGTGTGTCCTACATTCAGTGGTCCTTTGTCCCAGACATCCACAACTTTACTGCTCTTCATGGTGTTCTGTGGGAGAGCACTGTGAGTTGTATTCTACACACAGGATAAATCCTGGCATGGTGAGCTTGTAACAAGTGGCCTGGTTCAGTCCCTTAGGCCACCGACAGAGAGACTGTGCCAGACATACATGCTCCCAGTATGTGCATGAGGGTTACTTTACTTCTTCCAAAATCAGGACTAGATCTGCACTAGGAGTATGGACTAGCTCTCCTGAGCCAGTAAGGGGATGGGGAGGGACCAGCCAGGGTAGCAGGAGATCTCACCACTTTTAAGTAGCTTTTTTTCTTGATTTGGTGTTCACCGGATATCTTCAATCCCAGAACTGTTTTCTGAACCTTTGAGAAAGATGTTTCTGCCAGTTCTTGCTGGTTGTTCAAAGCTTCTGTGGGTAGATGGAGGCTTGAAGCTTCTTATTCTGCAATCTCTATCAGGGCAGGGCCTCAATTATTTTGTCAGGTGTCCCTCAATTTGAATTTGTCTCATGATTGGACGGAGATTTTATATTTTAGGCAAGAATACCACAGAAATGATGTCACGTCTTTCTCAGTGCATCATGATGTAAATATTTATTATTACTGGTGATGTTGAGCTTTGTGGCCATTTGAGATTATTTATGAACCCCAAAAAAGATAAGGATTATGTTTGTAAACTGGTCTGTTGCTCTGGGTGTGATACCCTTTGATTGTATTAGATTCAGCTGAGATGTCTTTGTTTAAATTATGTTAAGATTAGGGCTTTGATTCGACCATATCAGTAGGGTGTAATTCAGGTTAAGTTACTGCCCCCTTGGTGGGCTGATATAAATGGGCACTCACTCAGGAAGACCTAGAAGAAGACACAGGAAGACAGAGAAATCTTCATAGGCAGAGGAGAGAATTTTGATCCTGTGGCCCGGGAAGAGAGATGAGCCATTTGCCTGATAGTTTACAGCTAAGCCCAGAAAGAAACAAGCCCTGTGCCAGCCTGTAGCTGAGAGAGAGGAAGGCTGAACCCTTGCAGAGATCGGCAACCATCTTTGGTGAGAAAGCAACCTTGAGTTGAACTCTTTAGGGCTTGTAACTGTAAGCTTTTACCCCAAATAAATACCCCTCCCCTTTTAAAAACTTTGTTTTGTACATTTAATAATTGAAAATATAAACAATTAAAAACTAAAAAGAAAACACAGTTGAATAAAAACATGTATTTCTCAATTAAATGTATTGGATACATATAAATTTTTCTTTTGAATCATACAATAGGTTACACAATATATTTGGTTCATAGTAACACAATCATACAGTACCAAATAAATACCCTTTATATAAGCCAACGGATTTCTGGTACTTTACATCAGCATCCCTTTGGCTGACTAATACAACCTTGATCACTTGGTTAAAGTGGTATCTGCCAGTTGCTCCACAGTTTACTATCTTTCCTTCTGTAGTTAATAAATATCTTGGTGCAGACACTTGATGAGACGTGGAATTAGTAGTGTCTACTTAGAGACCTCATTGAACTTTATTAAGTTATTAAGAAATGAATATCTCCTTCATGTGCCTTATAGCTGGTTTCATCAAATGGCTTTAAGCCTCTGCAGGAATGAAGGCAGTCTTGTCTTCATTGGTCTCAGTCCTATCCTTTCCCATCCATGGTAAGTCTCCCAGTCTAATAACCTGTAGATCTCTGTACCTTACTACCCTACTGTTTCTTAGGGGGCCACGGTCCTCCTGGCTTAGTGCCCTTTTAGGCCTCATTTCCCTTTATGCGCAAGCCAGTTTCATTTCAACAACGATTTGAATGACTAGTTTGGGCTATTTCAGAAACAGAGAAGCTGACTTTGCTGGTGAGGAATACAGTGGGGGATAATGAGGGTGATTGCAGCTGTCACCTGGTTTATTACTTTAGCCTGAGAAAAATGACAGCATATTATGCTGTAATAAGTATACTCATTGTAAAGGAATCATTCTCTGTATATCATTAATACAGGGAAATAAAATGCTTTTTCTTAAGATCATCTGCTTCTAAAGCTATACCTCTAATGCTGGCAGTTTTGTCTGAGCTAATTTTATCTTGTCATTTCTTTTCTGTAATCTGTGGGTTCCTGGTGTTTATTGCATTGGGTCCAAGATTCCAAAATCCAAATATGCACCAAACATTATAATTTAGATCTATTTAGTGCTAACAAAATTTATACCATGAGTAACATAATAGATGCTCTCTCTCTCTCTCTCTCTATATATATATATATTTTTTTTTTTTTTTTTTTTTAACACCAAAGTTGTGAATTTATAAAACAATCATGCCACGTGTGGAATTCCCATACAAAAAGAGCCAGATGCTCTTTTTTTTTTTTTCCCTAAAGGTTTTATTTATTTTATTTATTTCTCCCCACCCCCTTGCTTGGTGTTTGCACTTGCTGTGTCTGTTTGTCTTCCTTGTCTCTTTAGGAGGCACCAGGAACTGAACCTGGGACTTCCAATGTGGGAGGGAGGCACCTAATTGCTTGAGCCACCTCCGTTCCCTGCTTTGTCGTGTCTCTCATTATGTTTTCTTCTTGTGTCTCTTGTTGCGTCATCTTGTGCGTCAGCTTGCCACACCTGCCCATCATGCCAGCTTGCTGCTTCTTTAGGAGACACTGGGAACTGAACCTGGGGCATCCCATGTGGTAGGTGGGAGCCCAATCGCTTGAGCCACATATGCTTCCCTAGATGCTCTTTTTTTTTTTTTACCGGTAGGTTCTGGGGATCGAACCCAGGTCCCTCTATATGGGAGACAGACACCCAACCATTTGAGCCACATCCGTCCCCCCCCAGATGCTCTTTTGATTAATAAAATACAAATTTATTAGTATTACTGAATTCAATGTGGTTTTTGAATTATTTTCTCAAATAACGTGTTATAAAAGCCCAGTTTCTGTAATATGGGCAGAGGCAATTCAGATTCTATGTTGCCTGAAGCTTATACACTTTAAGGGGCTTTCTTAAAGAAAAACATTTTTTTAAATAGAAAAATTAGATATTGAGCCTTGGGGGCCTGTGCAAGAGAGGGGTCCTGAAACTTAAGATTCGATAGTGTCTTGGTAAATCTACCTCTGGATGTGGGGTCTGCAAAAATGTTGGGACCCACCATTCTCCATTGTCTCACACATGGAAAGGTTGTTACCCTCCCCACAGAAGGCTAGTGTTTGCAGATTGAGAACGATGTGGGACATATAACTTAGTCATCCTCTGCATAAGGAAATAGATCGTAGGATGACATGCTACCTTCTTTGCCTACTAGCTTCCTGTAAGTTTGACTCATTTTAGGGACAACAAAGTAAAGTAAGCTGTTTTGACTTAGTAAATCCCAGGGGGTAGGATACAATGATGAATAAATATAAGAATTTATAAGCAAGCTTATTTGGGACTCCTTAGAGTTTGTTCAACAGTAGTAAAATACAGATCTATATCTTTTCCAGAGTTGAGAACAGCACATTAATAAAATTCTGATATAATCTTTCTCCTTCCACCTATGATTGATTATTCCATAGGTTTAGGTTTGGCCAGGAACTGGTAAGTAATGGGTAAAGGTGATGATATATTTTCTGCATAGAGTTTGGAAAGAAGCAGTAAATTACTTCAGCTGCCATGTAGCCTGCTGCCTGTGAGTTTGTTGTAGCGGCAAAATCAATCAGTTAGGGGGAAGCGGCTGTGGCTCAATCAGTGGGGCTCCTGTTTGCCATATGGGAGGCCCCAGGTTTGGTTCCCGGGGCCTCCTGGTGAGGGCAAGCCCGCCCGCGCTGCGTGGTTGGCTGACCCAGCGAGCACAGGCAGCAAGGGGGGGATGAATGAATAAATAAATAAAATCTAAAAAAAAAAAAAAAAAAAAAAAAAAAAAATCAATCAGTTAGGAGTACTAGATAATAATCTATGGAGCAGGGTTAATTTAAATTAGGATAACTTTGCATATACCACTTAGTTGGTGGTTCTTAATCATCTAATTGGCACAAAAGCTAAGCAAGGTTCTGAACTGAAAACTATATGTGGACAACTATGGAACAGAATGCCACTGAACAATTATTGCATGCTTATCTTTTTTTTTTTTTTTTTTTTTAATGGCTAAAGGATATGACTCTTGGATACACTTTTTTTTTTTTGGCCTGTGCTATTATTTATTTATTTATGTTTTTAAAAGTAAATCTATTTTAATTAATTTTCATTTCAAGAGCAGTTTATTATCAAGATTTGCCAACAGAAAGAAAGACTTTCCTTGAAAAAAAATGCACTAAACAATTCACTTTGCTACCTTTTGCAGCTGAAGGCTTAGGGTTGAGGTGACCGTACTCACCCAGGCCTGCCAACTGCAGGGCAAAAGCTGCAGTGAAGACTGAGTGGCTGGGACTTTTTGTGGGCCATTCTCCAAGGAGATAAAGGGAGCAGGGGTGGCTGCTACTGGACTGGGCACTGGCCCCCCCCCCCCAGATGACAGGCCACACAGCTGTACAGCTCAAAATCCATGACTGCCAGTCCTAAAAGCTAATAAAATGATCTAATGTCTTAAGCTTTCTCTGCAATATTGTCTTCCAAGCTCCTTGAGGAAATTCAGTCTGACTGTCCGTTCGCATCCACCCACCCATCCTAGTGCCGCCCGGGTTCTAGAGGCCCACTTGGCCCCTGCCAACCTCAGCTCCCTGAGCTATACAAGTCCATCTTCTGGACAGTTCCAGGGTCTGGTCCAGCAGGCCAGGAGCCAGTGAAGCATGCTTGCACCTCCTGACTTTCTGGGCCCATGTGCTGGTCTTGTTTGAAGGTGCCCATGCCTGGCCCATCTGGCTGGAAACGTGCTGTGCTGCACCCACGACCTGGAGGGAGAAGGTGGCTCTGGCCTGAGAATCCTGCAAGCACTGCCCTGGGTGCCCACCACGGTTCCTGCCCCCCACAGGTCTCCCCAGACTGTCCTTTCAGCCTTGGTAAGATATGGCTACTTGCTGTGAAGGGTCTGCTGTGGGGCAGGTAGGGACCACTGCCCAACTCATGACCCCCTGGGGGCAGCTTGGGGCTGGGTGGGGGCTGTGCGGCTGCCAGCATTCTGGGGGTTCACGGTCCAAGAGCACTCCGCGTAGATGGCACCTCTTTCTCTCCGCCACCCACAACATAGCTGGGACATGGCAGCCACAGCTGCAATGCCTGCAGGGGCAGGAAATCTATTTTATTGATACATATTAATAAAGCATACAGTCCATCCAAAGTGTAAAATCAGTGGTATTTGGCATTATCACATAGTTGTGCATTAATCACTTTAATTATTATTAAAGCATTTTCATTATTTCAATAATAAACTGACAGAAAAAATTCATTGCCTCTCCATCTCTCTGCTTCCCCTGTTGTACATCATTGCTATTTCTGGCTATTCTTGCTTATTTATTTATTTAGCAGTTTTACTGAGATATATACACATACCATATGAAGTGTATAGTCAATGACTTTTAGTATAATCACAATATTGTGCATTCATCACCACAAAAAATTTTAGAACAATTTCTTTACTCCAAAAAGAAGAGCTCCACACCCCTTAGCAGTCACCTCTCAATCCCTCTATCCTTCCCCAGCCCTATGTAACCACTAATCTAATTTCATCCTTATAAATTGATTTATATTTCCATATTGTATAAATGGAATCATACAATATGTAGTACTTTGTGTCTGGTTTTCTTTCACTTAGGTTTTTTTTTTTTTTTTTTGTCTGATATTAACATCTTGTAACATTGACATACATATGTTTAGTTTCAAAGAAAAACAGTCACATATGCAATATTACCCATATTCATATTTCACATGAGGTTTTACTATGCTGTACAGTCCCAAGTTACATTTTTTAGCTTTCCTTTTAGTAATTTGCATGACTTTAGACTTTGTCAGATGCATACTGTTATGACCTCACCAGGATCTCAGCCCAAAGTTGTGTGATATCTCTAAAGTGTTATACTGAGAATGAGGAAAGACTTAAAATTTTAACAGTGTCATTCCTTTATAAGATGAAGGAATTTTATGGAATGTTTAAATATGTATATATTTAGAATCACAATTTATAATTAGAAAAGTGGGTTACATGGCAAATAAAAGAAACTACAGTAAAATCCTGTGATAATGTGTCCCACAATAATAGGAATTAGAATATTACACAATTAGCTTCTTTTTTAAAAAAAAGATTTATTTTTATTTATTTATTTCTCCCCGCCCTCGTTTTGTGCTTGCTGTCTGCTCTCTGTGTTCTTCTGTGTCTGTTTGTATTCTCTTTAGGTGGCACAGGGAACTGATCCTGGGACCTTCCAGAGTGGAAGAGAGGTGCTCAATCTCTTGCGCCACCTCAGCTCCCTGGTCTGCTGCGTCTCTCGTTGTCTCTCTGCTGTGTCTCTTTTTATTGTGTCATCTTGTGCCAGCTCTCCTGCGCGGGCCAGCTCCTTTTTACCAGGAGGCCCCGGGAATCGAACCCTGGACCTCCTATATGGTAGCCAGGAGCCCAGTCACTTGACCCACATTCGTTTCCCCACAATTAGCTTCTGACCTCCATCCATTCTTCATTCTCAAATGGGACAGGATAGAAACCCTTATACTCTGAGGGTAGAGGAAAGGGGCAGGCTACTGGAAACATTGGTTTATTAGAAACATTAACTTTCTTTAAAATTATAGAAAATTTGTATAGGAGTTCATGTATGGAAATAGTAGATAAATATAAAAGGTAGGTTAAGGTCAGATGGTAGTATCAAGAATCTGGCTAAGAAGTTTGGACATCATTCTGCATGAGGGACCTGGGGAAAGTGGCTTTTTTTAAATTTTATTTTTAAACACTTTAGTATATATTTTTAAAAATGATTTAAAAAATCTTTCATAATTTACATAAAGCAAAATTTGCTTTTTTTGGTGTAGAGATCTGAGTTTTGCCAAATGCATAGAAGTCATATAACTACCATTACAGTCTAGATACAGAAGAGTTCCATTACCCTCATGTTGCTCCTTTGTAATCAATCCCTACTCGTGTCCTCAACTCCTGGTTACCACTGATCTATTTTCTGTTACTATAATTTTGATTTTTCCATAATGTCATATAAGTGAATCATACGTTATGTAGTCTTTTTTTTTTTTTAAAGATTTCATTTATTTATTCATTTATCCCCCCCCCTGCTGCCTGCGCTCGCCGGGTCAGCCAACCACGCCGTGTGGGCGGGCCCGCCCCCCACCAGGAGGCCCCAGTAACCGAACCCGGGGCCTCCCACATGGCAAACGGGAGCCCCACTGATTGAGCCACAGCCGCTTCCCGTTATGTAGTCTTTTGAGTCAGGTTTCTTTCATTTTGCCTAATGCATTTACGATTCATCCATGTGACTGCCTATATCAGTAGTCTTCCTTTCTATTGTTAGGTCATAGTCCATTGGATGGATGTACCACAGTTTATCTGTTCACCAATTTAACATTTGGGTTGTTTCTACTTTTTGGTGATTATCAATAAGGCCACTGTAACCATTAGTGTATAGGTTTTGTGTGAACAGAGGTTTTCATTTAATTTTCACTACCTAGGGATGAGATTGCTGGGTCATATGGTAAAAGCATAGTTAACTTTATAAGAAACTGCCAAACTGTCTATTCCCCTTGGACTCCCCCGCCCCTCAGATGGCTCTCTCGACTTCTGTTTGTTCTTTGATTTTGCTATTTGTCTGCTCATTGGTTTTTTTTTTTTTTTTTTTTTTTTTTTTTTTTTTTTTTGCTCATTGTCTGTTTTTCTATAAGAAGCATCGGGAACCAAACCTGGGACGATGTGGGAGGCAGGTACTCAACTGTTTGAGCTACATCTATCCCAAAAACTGACAATTTTTATTTCCATCAGCAATTTAGGAGAATTCCTGTTCCTCTGATTCTTCTTCGGCACTTGTTATTGTCAGGTTGTTTATTTAGACATTCTGAAAGGTGTACAGTGTTATCTGATTGTGGTTTTTTTAAATACTAGTTTATTCAATACAGGTTTTTCATTCTACACAACAAAGTTCAAATACAACATTATTGAAAATGCTACAAAGTTAGCATTGTAAGACACCATGACAACACACTCCTAAATAATCGGTGGGTCAAAGAAGAAATTGCAAGTGAAATCAGTAAATATATTGAGACAAATGAAAATGGGAACACAACGTATCAAAACTTATGGGATACAGTGAAGGCAGTCTTGAGAGGGAAATTTATAGCCCTAAATGCCTACGTTAAAACACAAGAAAGAGCTAAACTCAAAGATTTAACTGAACAACTAGAGAAAATAGAAAAAGAACAGCAAACCAATTCCAAAGCAAGCAGAAGGAAAGAAACAATAAAGATTATGGCAGAAATAAATGAAAATGAGCACAGAAAAACAATAGAGAAAATCAACAAAACCAAAAGCTGGTTCTTTGAGAAGATCAATAAAATTGGCAAACCCCTTGCTAGACTAACAAAGAAAAAAAGAGAGAAGACACAAATAAATACAATCAGAAATGAAAGGGGGGAAGTTACAAATGACCTCACAGAAATAAAAATAATCATAAGAGGATATTATGAGAAACTATATGCCAACAAACTAGACAACCTAGATGAAACGGACAAATTTCTAGACACACATAACCAACCTACACTGACACTACAAGAAATGCCAGAACTTAACAAACCAATCACAATTAAGGAGATTGAATCCGTCATCAAAAATCTCCCAGCAAAGAAAAGTCCAGGACAAGATGGCTTCACAGGTGAATTCTACCAAGCATTTCTAAAAGAATTAACAACAGTCCTGTTTAAACTCTTCCAAAAAATTGAAGAGGAGGGAAAATTACCCAACACATTTTATGAAGCCAACATCACCCTAAGACCAAAGCCAGATAAAGATTCCACAAGAAAAGAAAATTACAGACCAATCTTTCTAATGAACATAGATGGAAAAATTCTCAACAAAATACTTGCAAATCGAATCCAACAGCATATCAAGACTTATACATCACGACCAAGTGGGATTTATTCCTGGTATGCAAGGCTGGTTCAACATAAGAAAATCAATCTATGTAATAGACCACATTAACAAATTGAAGGAAAAAAACCACATGATCATCTCAATAGATGCAGAAAAGGCATTTGACAAAATCCAGCATCCTTTTTTGATAAAAACACTTCAAAGGATAGGAATAAAAGGAAAATTCCTCAATATGATAAAACGTATGTATGAAAATCTCACAGCCAACATCATACTCAATGGGGAAAGGTTGAAAGCTTTCCCCCTAAGATCGGGAGCAAGACAAGGATGCCCACTGTCACCACTGTTATTCAACATTGTACTAGAAGTTCTAGCTAGGGCAATTAGACAAGACAAAAAAGTTAAAGGCGTCCAAATAGGAAAAGAGGAAGTAAAACTCTCACTGTGGGCGGATGACATGATCCTGTATTTAGAAAATCCTGAAATATCCACAATAAAGCTACTTGAACTAATAAATGAGTTCAGCAAAGTGGCAGGATACAAGATCAACACGCAAAAATCAGTAATGTTTTTGTACACTAGTACTGAAAAACATGAGGAGGAAATCGGGGAAAATTCCATTTTCAATAGCAACAAAAAGACTCAAATACCTAGGAGTTAATTTAACCAAAGAAGAAGCAGAAAACTACAAAACAATGCTAAAAGAAATTAAAAAAGACTTAAACAAACGGAAAGACATTCTGTTTTCATGCATTGGAAGAATAAATATTGTGAAGATGTCAATCTTGCCCAAACTGATTTATAGATTCAATGCAATACTAATCAAAATCCCAACAGCTTATTTTACAGAATTAGAGAAGGCAATTACCACATTCATCTGGAAGGGAAGTGCATCCGAATAGCCAAAAGTTTTCTAAAAAAGAAGAGCAATGTGGGAGGAATTTCACTGCCTGGCCTTGAAACATATTACAAAGCTACAGTGGTCAAAACAGCATGGTAGGGAAACGGATGTGGCTCAAGAGGTTCGGTGTCCGTCTACCATGTGGGGAGACCGGGGTTCGATCCCCGGTACCTCCCGGTAAAAAAAAAAAAAAAAAAAAAAAAAGCATGGTACTGCCATAAAGATAGACACGTTGATCAGTGGAATAGAATTGGGAGAAAACAGTCTCTTCAACAAATGGTGTTGGGAGAACTGGAGATCTGTAACCAAAAGAATGAAAGAGGACTCTATCTCACTCCCTATACAAGAATCAACTCAAAATGGACCAAAGATCTAAATATAAAAGCCAGGACCATAAAACTACTAGAAGAAAATGTAGGGAAACATCTTGAAGACCTTGTAGTAGGTGGTAGTTTTTTGGACCTTACACCCAAAGCACGTGCAACAAAAGAAAAAATAGATAAATGGGACCTCCTCAAAATTAAACACTTTTGCAACTCACAGGAATTTGTCAGAAGGGTGAAAAGGCAGCCAACTCAATGGGAAAAAATATTTGGAAATCACATATCTGATAAGGGTTTAATATCCAGGATATATAAAGAGATGTTACAACTCAACAATAAAAAGACAAACGACCCAATTAAAAAATGGGCCAAAGACTTGAATAGATCTTTCTCCAAAGAAGAAATTCAAATGACAAAAAAAAAACACATGAAGAAATGCTCAATATCACTCATGATTAGGGAAATACAAATCAAAACTACAATGAGATATCATTTCACACCTATCAGAATGGCCACTATTAAAAAGACAGAGAACTACAAGTGTTGGAGAGGATGTGAAGAGATAGGAACACTTCTTGACTGTTGGTGGGAATGCAGAATGGTACAACCACTATGGAGGACTGTTTGGCAGTTCCTAAAGAAGTTGAATATAGACTTGCCACATGACCCTGCAATACCACTACTGGGTATATACCCAGAAGAACTGAGAGCAGTGAAAGAACTGAGAGCAGTGACACGAACAGACATCTGCACACTGATGTTCACAGCAACATTATTCACCATTGCCAAAAGCTGGAAACAATCCAGGTGTCCATGAACAGAAGAATGGATAAACAAACTGTGGTCTATTCACACAATGTAATATTATGCAGCTGTAAGAAGAAATGAAGTTGTAAAGCATATGGCAACATGGATGAACCTGGAGGAATGTAATGTTCAGTGAAGCAAGCCAGACACAAAAGGACAAATATTGTATGAATGCGTTACTATGAACCAAATATATTGTGTAACATATTGTTTGATTGAAAAAAAATTTATATGTATCCATTACATTTAATTGAGAAATGTATATATTTATTCATGTTTACTTTTTAGTTTTTAATTGTTGATGGGGGCGGATGTGGCTCAAATGGTTGGGCATCCGTCTCCTGGTAAAATAAAGAAAAATATAGAAGGTGTGCCGGTGTGCCAGGACCCGCCAAGCCATACAAGATGATGACACAAGGGAGGCCCAAGATCAGATGCACTGAAAAACCAGAACCTGAGGTGGCGCAGGTGGCAGAATGCCTCTTTTCCACATCGGAGGTCCCTAGGATCGAATCCCGGTGAAGACAGGAGGAGAAGGATGAAAAGAGAGGGCAGGAAATAGACACAGAGAATTGCCCCACAAATGGACACAAAACAGCAAAATGGCGGGGGGAGGGGGTTTGAAATGGATAAAGTAAATAAATAAACTAAATCTTTAAAAAGAAGATCAGTGAGCTATTTTACCATAATAAAATTAAAAAAGAAAAAGGAAAAAGACAACTGTGTATGTGTAGGTCTGTTTCTGGGCTCTGTATTCTGTTCCATTGATTTATGTGTCTTTCGTTTTACCAGTACCCCACTGTGTTGATTACTGAGTCCCCCAACTTTGTTCTTCTGTTTCAAAATTGTTTTGGCTATTCTAATTCCTTTGCTTTTCTGTAGAACTTTTAGATTCAGTGAATTGATTTCTACCAAAAAAATCTTGCTGAGATTTTGTGTGGAATTTGGGTAGAACTGACATCTTAATAATATTGAGACTTCCAATTCATGGACACGGCATACCTACCCATTTATTTAGGTCATCTTTGATTTCTCTCTCCAGTGTTTTGTGCTTTTCAACATTCAGGTCCTACACATGTTTTGTTAGATTTAAATACTTAGCTATTTAATATTTGTGGTATTATTGTAAAGGATACTTTAGAAAATTTGATTCCTAATTGTTCATTGCTAGTATATAGAAACACAATTAACTTTTTTATATTGACTTTGTATACAGTGAACTTACTGAACTCACTTATGAGTTCTCAGCTTTTTTTTTTTTTGTAGAGTTCTTGGATTTTTTTTTTTTTTTTTTAGGTACCAGGTCTGGGAATTGAACATGGGACCTCTTATATGGGAAGTTGTTGCTCAACATTGAGCCATATCGGCTCCCCCCTGAGTTAGCTTCTTAGTCTGTTTGCTTGTTGTTTTGTTTCTCAGGAGGCACGGGAAGCCAAACCTGGGACCTCCCATGTGGGAAGCAGGTGCTCAACTGCTTGAGCCACATCCGCTTCCTGGATTTTTTAAATAGAACATCATGTAGTTTAGGAATAAAGATGGTTTTATTTCTTCCTTTCCAATCTATATGCTTTTTTTCTTTTCTTTCTTTTTTTTTTTTTTTTTTTACTTGCCTTATTGCACAGGCTAGGACCTCAGTATAATGTTGTACAGGAGTGATGAGAGTGAACATTTTTAACTTGCTTGGGATCTAGGAAAGGTGGGAATGATCCTATTTAAAAAATCTATTTTGGCTAGCAACTGATATTGCTCTACTGCTAAGGAACAAGTCAACACTTCTGCCTTTTTGTGTAAAATGCACACAAATAAGTGGTGAGAAAAAGCATTTAAAATTCTTTAATGATAAAATATGAATTGGAATGGTAGGAGACAGAAAGCCAGAAAGATGGATCTCTTGCAGTAGTCTGGATGGGAGGTAATTGAGCCATAAGCTAAGGTGATAATAGTGAAAGTGTAAAGAAAGGGTCATTGTAAGAGAATTTGAAGGGAGAATTTACAAGCCTTTGTGAATTAGATAGGGAAAGAGAGGAGGAGGAGAAGATAAAAAGGAATCAATGATTACTAAGGTTTTGAACCTGGAGGATTTTGGAGATGCCATTAACAAAAAAATATGGGAATCAGGGAAACTAGTTTTTGGAGGAAGATGGTGACTTCAGATTTGGACATGTTGAACTTGTTATGAAAGTGGGACAATGTACAATTAGTTGGTAATTTGGCCTTAGAGGTCTTGAGATTTGTGATATATCAGTTCGGAAGTGGTGTTTGAAGTTGTCAAGGAGTAGGGGCTGTTATGGTTAGGATAATGTGTCAACTTGGCCAGGTAATGTTGCCCAGTTGTTGGGTCAAGCAAGCACTGGGCTAATTGTAATACAAGGACATTTCATGGACTTTAATCATCAGTGAGTTGATTGCATAGATGACTGGTTATATCTACAATCAACTAAGGAGATTGCTGTCAGCAGTGAGTCACATCTTATCCAATTAGTTGAAGGCCTTAAAAGGGAAGTGATTTTTCAGCATTCAGAGTAGAGAATTCCAATCCCTACTTCAGACAGCAGCATCTCCAGGGAACTCATCAAGGACCTTCATTGTAGCCCCTGGTTTGTAGCCTGCCCTGCAGAATTTGGACTTGTACATTTCCCCACAGTTGCATGAGACAATTTTATAAAATCTCATACTGTTGCAGATATCTCCTGTCAATCTATTTCTCTAGAGAACCCTGGTACAAGGGTTGAGAACACTAAGGGAAGGGCTATTGAGAAGTATGCACGAAGATCTTATTTGAATTTTAGGGAATACGAAGAAAAGCAGCAAAAGAGGGAGAAAATGAACTGTCGAAGCAGTAGGAGAACTAGTATTCATTTGTTAGTCTTTCATTTTATTCATTCTTCCATTCTCTAATTAATAAGTCAACAAATCCAAGATTGTGTAGCATGAAAGCAACCTAGAAGAGCGGGGTGGCCAGCACTGTTATGTGCTTTAGAAAGTTAAGAATGATGCATATAGAAAAAGCTACTAGGATTTGAAATGAGGTTTCTTTAGAAAGTGAATATTCTATGAAGTAAAATTCGGGTGGTGGGGTGAGGGAGGGGTACCTGTTCTGAAGGGATTGATGGTAAGTAAGGGGAGACAGCAGTGGTAAATTATTAATTGTAGAACATCTAGTAGTGAAGAAGGAATTTAGGACAATAGGCATAGAAGTGAATAACTTAGAGGTGGATTTTGTTATTGCCATTGTTTTTAAGAATATAAGAGACCTATGTATGGTTATTTTTAAAAGGAAAAGAGCTAGTAAAGAAGGAATGTTTGAAAGGTAATAACAATAACAAATATTTATTATAGTAATTACTATATGCCAGGCATTGATATTAGCACTTTATGTGTATTAACTAATTTTAATCTTCATGTGACCCACAAGGTACTATAGATATGGTTTGGAATTACTGACAGGTAGAGTGTACCAAGGAATTGAGGTAATTTGGTGTGACTTACTAATGAAATGTAGTTTCTTAAGTAAATTACTAGTAAAATGCTATACAGAATAACAGAAACCAGAAATATGAGCATCTTTCTCTGATTAAACTGTTTGGATATCTCAGTGTGATACAGTTTGACTTCCCAGCGTTTGGGTTACTTTGGCTTTAATCACTAGTAATGGGACTACTGTTCCTTCATTAGAAACTGAGATACCATTCATGGTTTTTCCATTTGAATCATTGATCAGTTGAACATGGTCATTCTTTGTAGATCTTCTAAAATGTTACTCTAGTTCTTCTAATAGCCTTTGTTAGTCAAATTTTGTATTTTAAAAATAATTGTAAGATTCAAGTGTTTTTTTCTCTAAATAAGCACTTATCCTATGTGAGGCCTATCTTTCTTTTTATGCAGTTAGAAGACTTATTACTGGGGCTTTACAACTTTCTAGTATCCTGAGGTTCTCAAAACAAAATTTACCTTTCTACTTACAGGCTTAGCAATTCACTCATTCACTGACTGAACTCATTATTTTGAAAATTTGCTAGTACTTTTATGTGTTATCACACTAAATCTTGACCACTGTGCGAAATAGGTATTGTGTCATCATTTTATAGACTCAGAAAACAAAGTTTAGAACACCTAGGTAGTTTGGAAGTATAAAAAGAAATTGAATCCATGTCTTCTTACTCCATGTCCAGCATTTATCTTCTTTGCATTATATCACAATTGCTCTACATCACTCGTACCTTACAACAACTTAACACAAAACATTTAATTAGCATTTAGTATGTTTTTTGGCCTATTATACGTATTTTGAGCTCTCCTTTTCATAAAAATAGTATTTAATTTTATTCCATTAAACCCTTTCAGCTTTTTGTTTTTGTCTTCTCTCCTTTTTTTTTTTTTTTTAGTTTGTGATTGCCAGTATCATCTGGCATGGTATTATCTACTAGTTTAATGACTTTACTCACAATTCTGAGTTGAATCACTAATACTGCATATAGTGCAAGGTAAATTTTAAGTAATTTTAAACTTTTGTTTTTTTTGGCAGATATGTTGTTTGGTGCTGGACCTATACCATATATGTGATATTTTTAATTTTATCAGTATTTCTCTGGACTATTTGTTACTGCCTCTCTTGGCTTTGTTCTTTTTGGCTCTCACCTCTAGTTTCTGACACACCTAGAGCAAGTTTGAGAGCTTATTGCCTTATCCTACATAATGCTGCCATTCAGAGCTTGAGAATCTTTTTTCTGCTACTGCCATTTTTCTCCTTTGCTCCTGTACTCAAGAGTATGTGTCATAGGGCAGGCTGAGTTTCAGTAATCTCCTAATGTGAATACTGGAAACCCCACCTGCCTGCCAAGTCCTTTTGGCTGTGAGCAAAGTGGAGGCTTGGTACTCGTCATTCCTTTGCAGCAGTTGAGCTGAAGGAATGCTGCATGGCTTGTTGGAAATTGCTTAGTGGCCTCACGTGGGGTGTGTATGAGGGTGTGTGTAGAGAAATGAGGGTCTCCTTGTCTGTGTGGGAAATCTGTTTTTTTTCCTGGTGCCATGTTAATCATCAGTTAGTACTGAGTGCCTCCTTAATGACGAGCACTGTGATAGGCGCTTTTGAAGTAGTGTAATATAAAATATAAATAAGTCACACTATAATAGTCAAACAATTCTCTTTCTTCTGCTTACCAGATTTGAATTGGACAAATTAACATCTTTAAGCCTCACTTTACTTGTTTATAAAATGGGGCTATTAATGCCTATCTTGTAGAGCTATTAGGAAAATTAAATAATATAAGTATAGTGCTTAGCACATTCCTGACATTAGTTATTCATTTCATATAGTCATATTTGGCATACATGACTGATACCATATAAAACAAATAGACAGTAATAAAAACAGAATAATATGACAGTACAGCATATAATCAAATACTTTGTGACTTGCAGATTATAAATATTCTGGGAATTTCGGAAAGGGAAAGAACAGTCTTGTGCAACCATTTAATATTCATGTACCTCAATTTTTCCACTGGACATACTGGGGATAGTGCTAGGCTATCTCCCAGAGAATAATTAAGATGTTGTAGCATTTTAATTATTTTAGGTGGTAGATATGATGGGGAGAAGGAAGGGTAACTGTTAGAAGCCTAACTTAACACTTTTATTTTAATTTTTTCCCTTATGTGGACTTTATAGGAAAACTTAAAGCTAAAATTAGAAGCATTTTCTTCCAGGCAAGGTGCTTGCTTTGGTATTACTCCCTGTTGCCTCACTGGCATATTAATCAGTTGAAAACTAAAGCAGGTCAGTGGATGGCCTGAGCTGAGCCCCTTGGATATAACCAGAGGATTAAGTAATTTGTAACCCAGATTATCTCTCTGATCCTCTAGCAAAAATCAAACACACAAACAACAGGGCAAGATAATATTTAGTTCTCTTCAACTGTATGTTAAGGACATGTGGTTTACTCACCAGAAGTGTTTTTCTGGGATTTGGGCATCTTCACTCAGAACAGAGTCCAGACTGATAACTTAGCCTCCCACCTTTAAACAGGCTTTCATAACCACACACACGTAAAACGCCTTTAGAAAAAATTCTTTTCTCACAAACTCCAAAGGAAACTGTTTCAGTTTGGTATGTACTTACGTGGTGATTTTTTTTTTGTTTGCCTGAATCTGGAAAGTTTGTATTGCTCACACTTTCAAAAATTTTCTTCCTTGGTTTGACTGTTTTTCTTTCTTTTTGTTGTTAGGGTTTCTTTTTTGCTCTCTTTCTTTCTTCTTCTTCCTTTTTTTTTTTTTTTGGCATTGTTTACCAAGGTTTCAAGTTTATAGTGAGAGGTGAGGCAAAGTTGATCTTGGCAGAACAGCACAAAGCCAATTGAGTCATTAAATGACGCAACCTTTGATTTTTTTTCTTTCTTTTTTTTCTTTTTCTTTCTGTTAAAGCTCTCTGGCACAGCTGGCTCTTCCAGTCTCAGAAGAAAAGCAAAGAAGAGACTTTCTGAAAATCTGGATGAGACGATAGAAGACATATTGGGCACATTAAAAAGCAGCAGCAATAACATCAACAAAAACTCCGTATAATTCAAAGAAGCTTCTTAGTCTCGTGGAATCTTTGTCAGTTGCTCAGAAACTGAGTTACCCTTTTTACTTCAGAGGATGATGGGACAAAGCAATAGAGGGCGAGGAGGCTTATATTGGAGTCCTGCTTATCTGTCTGCCCCTCCTTCTAGTTGGGAAAATCTTCAGTCCACAAGAGGCATTATAAACAAGCCTAAAGAATACATCTTACCTTGATCCTGGATGCTGTTGGAGTTGAGGATTATAGCCACTTTACCAGGATTTTATAGAAGTAGTTCAAGAAAAATAGAAGGAAGCAATACTTAAGGATTTCTCTGCATTAATCTTGTGCCATATTACATTTTAGACATTGTTTAGAGCAAGTGGAGGATGACTCTGTCATCTGGATCTAAGAGGATTCTTCAGTCTCTTGAGCTGCATATATGATGTTTGGAAGGTTGTAAACTCAAAGTCTTTCAATATAAGTTCACTTAATTCTGGATTCTATTTCTATTAAAGACTTAAGCAGAAAGAAACTCCCTGCCCCAAAGATATAAAACCTTCTCTGAGTTTTTAGGCTAAATGTGAACAATAATGTCTTGGAAGAGAAATTATTTTTCAGGGGGCCGTGGTAGTGTCCAAGGGATGTTTGCACCCCGAAGCTCAACCTCCATAGCTCCCAGCAAAGGTCTCAGCAATGAGCCAGGACAAAATAGCTGCTTCCTCAATAGTGCCCTGCAGGTAAGGAAAATTTCTTTTTGACGAACTTTGACTTTTCTGATGGTTCTTTATTTCTGATAACTCTTTTAAATATAATAGTTGACAGTCTCTGAGGTCAGCAGCCTGAGATAATTTTTTTAGTTTATCTTTGTGATCTCAGGCAAGGCACTTTATTTCTTTGAATCTCAATTACCTCATTTGTAATAAGGTAATTAATAGTAATAATAGAAAAAAATAATAAATGTAACTACTATTATTTACCTGCTTAAAGGGAGGAACCTGGACTGGTGATCTTTCTACCAGTTTATCAACTGTTTTCCTGAACAGTCTCTACTGCTTCCTCTTTTTCCTTTTGAGACAAGGTTGTCTTATCACCCTCATTGCTTTTATCTAGTGTAGAAAGTAAAATTCTTTCCACAAGTCAAAGACTTTCAGGTGTGTTATTTTTGTCTTGTAATATTCCCGCTCTTAGTATACACACTGAATATAGTTCAGCTTTTGACTATCTAGTTCTTCATCTCCTCCCTTTGAGGTCTCCTTTGTTGGCTTGTGATTAGGGTCTGGTCAGATATGCCTGAACTGAGCTAGTGGAAAATAAACTCCCGTGAGGTGATTTTCTACCCTAGGTTTTCCCTTTTGATATTCCTTGCCACCTTAGTAGTCTCAGAATTCCAAACCTTTCCATCTGCCTACTTTGCCTAGTCAGGCCCACAGAGCGTTAGGTTCATCTCCTTTGGCCTGGCCTTCAACAATTGTTTTTGTCTTTTCTACTTTTCACAGTAAAAGTAAATGAAATTTGCCACCCAACAGAATAATTACATTTGTGTAAGATAATTACCTCTAATCTTCAGATGGAATGAGAAAATATGTTGCTATGAGAGAAAAAAAGAAAAGATGGTATGTTTGGTATAAGTTGCACTGGACTTGGGAATTAGGAGACTTGGGATTCTAGTTTTAGCCTATCTGTAGACTAGCCTTGTGAACTTGTACAGGTAATAGTGTCTCAATTTCTTCATTCATAATATAACAATCTTTTCAAGCTAATTTATGTAACAAAGATATCATATTCTCTATTTTTAAGTTTTTACTTGAAAACATTAAAAAAGAATCCTAGGCTGTCAAGCCTATAGAAGGAGTTTAAGAACTTTCCCTAATTGCTACCACAGATTTCTTGCAGTTGGGCATTGGTTAGGATTTACCCAGATGGTGCATATTAGGTTTTTTTTTTTTTTATTTTTTATTTTACCGGGAGGTCCTGGGGATCGAACCCAGGTCCCTCCATATGGGAGACGGACGCCCAACCGTCTGAGCCACATCCACCCCCCTGCATATTAGGTTTGAGCGACTTTGAATATACTGATAATACTTTTTGTAATTTAGAAGCAGGCAAAGTAGAGTATTGGTATAGATGTGTATGTTTACTGCCTTCTTGGCAATAGTCTTGTTATTGTAATTCTGTTTCTTTTTATATCTTCTATCTATATTGTCAATTGAGTACAATAATATTTATAACTTTCTCTTCTAAATTCCAGTGTCATATGCAACACATACTACATATCCATTTCTGTATCTACACTTTAAGGTTGAGGCATTGATAGTTCGGAGTGTCTATTTTAAATAATCATGTTAAGTTGAAAATAATTATTGCTATGATTTAATGTTCTAATTTTTAATATGAAAGCTGTGTTTGCCACAGATGTGTTAAACCCTTTACGTTTGTTATAAAGAGGTGTTATTTACTTGGGAATGTAGCATATTTCAAAGAAATTTTAGAATATATACCTTGAGACATATAAGTAAGAAGCCCCAGCGATATGAATTGACCTGGGGCTCTAAAGGCTTTTCATATATTATGCCATTAAATGTTTTTTCAGGCAGGGTCGCTTCCTAAGGCATTAGGAAGCTATATATTATGACATTATTTTATTTTTTTAAACTAAAGTCCATTGTTTATTTAGATTTCCTTAGTTTTTTTTTTTTTTTTTTTTAAGATTTTATTTATTTATTCATTTATCCCCCCCTTGCTGCTTGTGCTCGCTGGGTCAGCTAACCACGCCGTGTGGGCGGGCTTGCCTTCACCAGGAGGCCCTGGGAACCGAACCCGGGGCCTCCCATATGGTAAACGGGAGCCCTACTGATTGAGCCACAGCCGCTTCCCATCCTTAGTTTTTAACTAATGTCCTTTTCTCTTCCAGGATCCCATCCAGGATATTAAATTATATTCACTTGTCATGCCTCCTTAAGCTCCTCTAGGCTGTAAAAGTTTCTCGGGATTTCCTTGTTTTTGATGACTCTGACAGTTTTGGGGAGTACTGTGTCATTTTATGATACCCCTCAACTGGAATTTGTCTGATATTATAAGTTGCGAGTTTCGAGAGGAAGATCACAGAAGTGCAATTCTCATCACATCATATCAAGGATACATACTATACACATGATTTATTGTTGTTGATAGCACTATTATTTTTGATCCCTCTGCCTTAAGGAGGTCATACCTCTCTCAGAATTGTCAAAAATTTGAGAACTCTAACAAAGACAAAATTCCATGCTACCATTCACACTTCTAATGTAAGTTGCTTTTCTTACAAGGGACATCAAAATAAATCCTTCTGCAGTTTTTAATCCACAAATTTCCTCTTCAGGATCATATTTCATGTATGTCATACCATATTTTCTCTATATGACCTTCACTTCATGATCAAATGAATGTCTTTCCCAGAACATGGTCATTTATCCTCTCATTAGATACCTCACTTTTTTGACATCCATTTTAATTACTAGAATGAGCTTTTCTCCTGGGAATAAAGGTATCTTCTATAATCATTATCTATATTTGGTTGAACTCTAATTTAAAATTAAATGAGGCTCTTTATAGAATAATGAAGTATTTTCATCTTTTCACCAGGTTTTGTGGCACTTGGACATCTTCCGACGTAGCTTTAGGCAGCTCACAACTCACAAGTGCATGGGGGATTCCTGCATCTTTTGTGCTCTCAAGGTAAGTACTTCAAATTTGTTTCTTCTCACTACCATTAGGTTGATAAATGATCAGCTTTGGTCATTTTGGTTAATGATCAAAAAATGGTTAATGATGGTTTGGTTAATCAGGGAGATGCCAAAGAATTTGTTACTGAATTATCTGCCTCTCATTTAGTACAAAAGATGGATATGATTTGTTTTGCTTGCTTCAAAGAATTACTATTTGGCTTTGGTAGTCTGTTTTTCTGAACTTTTTTTTTTTAACCCATTCAACTCTATTTAATATGATAGGATAGTATTCAAGTGTGCTTCTATTTTGTGTATTTATCTGAAAAGCTAATTCTAAATTTTCATTTTGAAATAATAAACAACTAAGTATTTTTAATGGAATTAACTATTGTTTTTTAGAGCCAAGTTTAGCAATAACCTCTTTCTATTGAGAAATGCCGGTATTAAATATTTCCCATTTTCTCCTTCCCATAATGCTTCCCATTACCACACTTAATAAATTCTTTGTATTAGTTGTCTACCCTGTGCATCATCTGGCTCCATGTTTTTTATTTCTGAAGGAAGTGAAACTGGAGATTCATTTAGAGTCAGAGAATGGTGTAAAATGAGAGATTTATGACTCAGAGATTTTAGATATGCTGCTAAAGAGGAAGAACTAGGATATATAAAGGGTCAATTCTCCATTACTTTATCTGCTTTTCCAATATGGTAGCTTTCCTTTGTTTTCTTGGTCCAGATGTACAATGGATCATTTGTGGTTGGATGAGTTCCTGAGTTCTGAGTGAGCTTCCAGAGTTGTTTTTCAGTCTCATGAAATCTGAATTCTTGGTTTGTCACAGAAATGCTTGCATGTGATTAGTATATGTTTCATTACGTTAATCTTACATCTTAGAGGAGGAATTTTGACCAGAAAATCTAGGAGTATTTCCCAGTTATATTGATAACTTATAACAACTGACTCAAAAAAAAATTTTTTTTGACCAGCATTACTTTGGATCTAGCATCATTTTGTGTGTGTGTGTGTGTGTGTGTGTGTGTATGTGAATTATGTGATTTATAATTCTTATTTTATAATGTCTTACAGTAAGTGTGAGGAATAAAGACAGGGATGGGGTAAAGGCGAGGAAGAAGAGAAAAATATCTTAAGTTTTTTGGGATATTGAAACATGTGCTAGAATAAGAAAGTATAGTAAAAGCATCATGTTCTTGGGAAGCAGATGTGGCTCAAATGATTGGGCTCCCATCTACCATATGGGAGGTCCCAGGTTCATTTCCAGGTTCTGCATGCGCAGAGAGCTTGCGCAAAAGAGACAAAGAAGAGAGACAATGGAGACATAACAAACCAGGAAGCTGAGGTGGCTCAAGCGATTGAGTGCCTCTCTCCCACATCGGAGGTCCCAGGATCGGATCCTGGTGCCTCCTAAAGAGAAGACAAGAAGAGAACACAAGCAGACATAGAGAGCACACAGTGAATGGACACAGAGAGCAGACAGTGAGTGCAAAAACAACAAGGGGGTGGGGAATAAATAAATAAAATAAACCTTAAAAAAAAAAAAAATAGACATCATGTTCTTATTACTCCAGAGCTCTCAATGGAGATGTGTAAGAGAAACAAGAGAAACTTTTTAGCTCTGGTGAAAGTGACTGCTGACAGAATATACTCTGCATCAAACTTGGCATACATGGAGACCTGGGCAGTGCATATGTTACACAGTTGGGCAGATGAAAAGTTGACTATCCAGAATCTACTTGCTAGTAAGTGAGTAGGTACATGAGCACCTTTCTCTGGTGTGAATCTGTCTTCCTCTCTAGAAGAAAAGGGAGACTATGCCAACTGTGCAGCAAAGTGGAAGCTGTTGGAGAAGATTCTTTTAGAAAAGAGAAAGATTTTTTTCAGGAGGTACCGGGGATTGAACCCAGGACCTCATACATGGGAAGCAGATACTCAACCACTGGGCTATATATGTTCCCCAATGAGAGTTGGTTTTCCTGTTTGTGTGTTTGTTTGTTTATGGGAGGAACTGGGGATTGAACCTGGGACCTCATACATGGGAATTAGGCGCTCAACCACTTGAGCTAACATCCACTCCCCAAGATTTCTTTTTTTTTTTTTCCCCAAAGATTTATTTTTATTTATTAATAAATAAATAATATTCCCCACCCCCTCATTGTTTGTACTTGCTGTGTCTGTTCATTGTCTGCTCGTCTTCCTTTTAAGAGGCACCGGGAACCGAACTTGGGGCATCCCATGTGGGAGGGAGGCACCTAATCGCTTGAGCCACCTCCACTCCCTGCTTTGTTGTGTCTCTTGTTGTGTTTTCCTCCTTGTGTCTCTTGTTGCATCATCTTATTGCATCAGCTCGCCGTGTCAGCCTGTTGCATCAGCTCTCTGTCTTGTCTTCTTTAGGAGGCACCGAGAACTGAACCCGGGACCTCCCATGTGGTAGGTGGGAGCTCAATCGCTTGAGCCACATCTACTTCCCAAGATTTCTTTTTTATATCTGCTGGTGGTATTGATTCACCAGATATTGTTTCTTTTACTTTTGGGCAGTGGCATTGTGTCCTGGTGATAAAATATCCTATACTTAGCCTTCTTAAAAGGCATAGAAGAGTGGAAAACAAGGTCTATTTAGGACCTAGACTAGTGGGAAGAAGAAAATGTATATTCTGTCTAAGGGTGAATAGACATTCTATATCACCACAGATGAACTAACACAGATAAATGAGACCTTGGCTTTTTACATTCCTAGAACTGTTCACCTCTTCTAACTTATACTACTAAATGTAAAGTCAGCTTCTAGCATCACTTTTTTTTTGGTCATATGTACATTCAGAATTTTAATTTCAAAACAACCACAATAATATTAGTAATAAAAAGTCCATTTGGAAATATTCACATCCTGGTCACTGAGAAATGGAAAAATTTTCACACTGAATTACTGCCAACCCACTGTTGTTGAGGGGCCAGAAGTAGAGGTGCAATTAGAGGGAAGGCACCTCTTCTAACAAAGCCCTACTCCATAGATATATGGGTTTTATCCAAAGACTCAATGACTAGAGGGAATGGTGAGAGCTGAAAAGTAAAATATTGTCAGAGGCAGGAGTTTGGCTAAATTAGGGTCTGAAAATAGTTAAGCACCAAAGAGTGAAAGGGAGATCAAGCAACATATGAAAAAAGGGAATAAGAGGTGTCATCTGGGTCCTATCTCCATTTCTTAAAAAAAAAAAAACACAAAAACTGAGACACTATATGGTTGTGGTGGCGTCAATGACCTTATGGCAAGAACAAATCCCTCCATCTCATCTAACCTTCTGAAACTCCCCAGGGATAGAAGTGAGTCTTCAGTTTATTTCCTATCCCCATAAAAGAATGCCTCCCTCTCCTCACCACTGCCCTGCAGGGGCACCAGGAGGGTCAAGACCCTGATGTCACACTTTCCTTCTCACACCCATTGTGTGAGCCCAAAGTGAAGCTGAGCCCTCAACCTCAAACTTAGAAAGTTCTTCCCAACTCTCCAACAAGGAAAGATGGTCATATGAGACTGAATTCTAAAGTTTAGGAGTAAACCTAAGATGAAAATTCCACCCAGCAGAGGCAGTTATTTATATACGCAAGGATGAGATTTAAATCCATTCTATCCAAAGGGGGGTTGGGGTAGAAGGAACATAGAAAAAATAAATTACCAATAAACTGCTTCTACCCAGAGCAAAGTGACTGCACATACATTCATACTTTTTTAAGTGTGGGCTACACTGCAAATATACTCATACTACCTCAAAATTGGTCTATCAGAAAGATTCAAGTCCCCTAAGGGTGATAAAGCAGTCATAAAACAAGCTTGCCATGGGCCTAAAACAACAAACTTAAACTAGATAATAATTGCTCAGGAACTAGCCTCTCCCAGAGCTGAGGTTACAAATTCCAAGTTAGCTATGAATGTTCTCTGAATTCCTTCATAAAAGTCTGTAAGTTAAAACAAAACAAAAATCAACATCTAAAATTTCCTGAAGAACAAAATGTAGAAATATTGAATTTCTACCAAGAGCCACTGCTTTAAGTTTCTCATTTGGAGGCCTTGCCCACCAGATGAGTGGTAGAAGTGCTTAAAAAACATGAGTCTATAACATCACTTTTAAGTCCATGATAGGCAGATATCTTCAAGAAGAGATAACCTGAATCTTCTGAATTTCTTGCTGCTTAGGACACATGCATCTTTTTTTTTCACCCTTTGTTTGGATGCATTGTTAACTTTTAGTAAAACATAGGATATAAATTATTGGTTAATTGGGAAATTCAAATATGAAATTTTAGTAAAACTGAATCGTTTACAAGTTGATTGTAACATTTCTGACTGGCCATTCAACAGAAGTCCAACTAAGAAAGCATTTGGCCTGATTTCCTGAAAGGTGCATTGACATTAGGTATCTAATATAAGATAAACAAGAAATGTAGTGATCCCTGGTCAGCAAGCCCAAGGGAAGTCTGGTTCTTGGACTTAAAACAAACAAACAAACAAACAAACAAACAAACAAACAAACAGCTAGGTATAAAAACAAAGATGTGAATCCTGGAGAAATCCCTGGTAGAAGAATCTCCTGAAACTGAAAACTCTTATCTGTAGCATGAAAGGATGATAGAATTTATATGCCTTTGGTGAGTTAGGAGTGTGCTATTCTTCATTGATCCAGGAGGGACTCTGGAGAACTGGCTGTCCTACTCTTCTTATGTTTCATTTTCCAGAGGGACAAATTGTTACTTTAATATAAATCAGTATTATCATATAAGCCAAAAAGATGAAGAGAGCCAAGCACAAGACTTTATGGGACACCCTCTGAGACACCCGAGTATAAAAGGGTACCTGGGGTGGAGAAAATATCTTGGGACCCTTTTAGAGAAGCAATTGATTGTGATGGATAGGTAAATTTAGGGGATCAAAGGCTTTATTTTGGGTTTTCGTAACTCTGGGATGTGTTAGAAAATTCTGGTGCTCTCCTTACCACATCACTGTCTGATCTAACCCTTAGATTTATTTTCCTTCACTGCCTTTTTTGCTATGTTGGGAGTGTATTAAAGACTTGTTTTTTTTTTTTTTTCTAAAGTGTTTTTCAGTCTCTCAGTGCTATATAAATGTTAAATAATTAGGCTGTAGTTTACACATACTTCAGATTTTAAATGGCATTTTTTGCATTCTTTCATTTTCAGTACATTTCGGTTTGAAAATTATAGACTTGTAATGCAGATAGATTAATTTGAAAACATGGATGTGCTGAACATTATTCTAGTAGCTGAGAAATTTAAATTGTCAGAATAACCATAGTTTCTAAGAGGTATTCCTTCATCCAGGCTAGAGGAATTCATTTTCCGAGAGCACGGTAGGGATGATGAGTATAGGGAGAAAGAGTAAGCCTCAGATAGTCAGCACTGGGGTTCTCCTGTGGGATGTCTCTTTTTGTCCCCTTCTTAAAATATGTTTTATAGAATATGAAAATAATACAATTCAGTATAGAACTAGAACTATGTTCTAGTCAGTATAATAAGGTGAGAGAAAGGTATAAAAAACAAAATAAAAAGTTTTCATTATTTGCAGATGTGATTAACTATTTAAAAAAAAAAAAAAAACAACCCCAAAGAATCTACAGATAAACCAGTAGATCAGTAAGAGAGCTTAAGCAGGTTGTTGCATGTAAGATCAAGGTATAACATTGAATTGCATTTCTATACATTAGCAAAAATTAGAAAATGCAACTTAAAGAGATGGTTTTTATAATAGCAGCAAAATATATAAGATAGATATAAATAAATTTAACAAAAAAGATGCAGGACATTTATGCAAGTCCCCTCAGAGACCCAGTGTATAGTGAGTAGTCATAAAGTGAACACCTTGAGACAGCCATTCAGATCAAAATAGAATATTGCCAGCACCACAGGTAGTCCCCCTCCCTACTTTCTCAGTCACACCCTTCCCTCTCCTCAGGGGTAACCACTATCCTCATTTTTTTGTGATAATCACATCCTTATTTGGTAGTTTGGCTACCAATCTCTCTGTTCTTAAACGATCTGATTAAAAATTTATCTGTTTTTTTAATTTACTGTAAGTGGAATCATTCTGTGAAAATTTTTTTGTCTTTAGCTCAGCAATATACTTAGAAGATTTATCCATGTTGTGTACAGGTCCATTTTATTCATTTTCATTGCAATATGATTCATTGCATAAATAATGAATAATGTTTATGCATTCTACTGCCATTAGTCATTTGGGTTGTTTCTAGTTTTTTGTTTTGCTAAGAACATTCTTGTATGTGTCTCTTGTTTATGTGTTTATATACATTTCTCTTGTGTGCATGCCCAGGCTTGGAACATAAGAATATTTTCAACTTTATTAGATAATCCTGACTGTTTTCCAATGTGGTGTTACTAATTTATTCTCTGACCAGCAGATTTTTCCTAGAACTTGCTATCATATAATTTATGACAGTGATGAATAGACAAGACAATCCTAAAGAAGAACTCCTAAAGAGCAACTTGCTCTATGTATCAGTCAGGATAGGCTAGGTTATGCTACAATAACAAACAATCCTAAAATTTCAGTGATAAACTTATCAAAGATTTATTTCTTATTTATATTACTTGTCCACTGCAGATTAGTAGGGAAACCCTGCGGATTTTAGTCAATCAGGAACTCAAGTACCAATGCGGCAACCATGTTGCAAATTTCTAGTTGCTAAAGCAGAGGGAAAAAGAGCTCTGGAGGGTGTTGTATAGGCAATTAAATGCTCAACTAAGAAGTACCACAGGTTACTTCTGCTTATAATTCACTGACCAGAAATAATTGTATGGTCCCACTAAGCCATAAGGGGGTCTGGAAGTGTGATCCTCTAATCTCCTTGAAAGGGGAAGAACTAGAAATATTTGACAAACAGTACAAGTGACTGTCATAATTTATCAAGAATTGTATTAGTTAGCCAAAAGGGGTGCTGATGCAAATACCAGAACTCTGTTGGCTTTTATAAAGGGTATTTATTTATTAGAAGCTACAGTCACAAGGCCCTAAAGAGTCCATCCCAAGGTAAAATAAGAGGTACTTTTTCTTACCCAAAGTCATTTGCCACGTGTTGAACCAAGATGGCAGGCAATGTCTGTGAGGAGTCAGCCTTCCCTCATTCTCTTAAGGATCCATGGTCCCAGCTTCTTCTGATCTCAGCTGTAGGCTGGCATAGGCTTGTCTCTCTGCCCAGGGCTCGTTTCTTTCCAGGTTTAGCTGCTCTGTTTGCTTCACAAGGTCAGCTGTAGACTATAAGGCTCATCTCTCTTCTCGGGGCCTCTGCTGTGTCTAATGAGCTGTCTTTCTTCCTTTGTGTTCTTCTTCCCTGTGTGTCTACTTCTGTGTGTGTTTGTTTGTTTTAAGATTTATTTTATTTATTTATTTCTCTCCCTGCCTTGTTGTTTGCTCTCTGTGTCTGGAACCAAACCCGGGACCACCCATGTGGGAGGGAGGCGCCCAATCACTTGAGCCATTTCTGCTTCCTGCTTGTTGTGTTTCCTCGTTGCACCATCTCGTTGCATCATCTCGCTGCACAGGCTTGCTGTCTTGTGTGTCTTCTTTAGGAGGCCCCGGGAACCAAACCTGGTAGCTCCCATGTGGTAGGCAGATGACCAACTGCTTGAGCCACATCTGCTTCCCTGTGTGTTCTTTTTTTTTTTTTTTTAGGTACCAAAGCCAGGGATTGAACCCCGGACCTCAACCACTGAGCCACATTGGCTTCCCTCCCTGTGTGTTCTTGACTGAGCATTCATTTATATAGCCTACCAAGGGGGGTGGGTACTCAACCTTGCATGCCCTAATGACGTGGTCAAATCAAAGCCCTAATTTTTAAAAAAACAAATCAATTTTTTGATGCATATTAATAAAGCATACAATTCATCCAAAGTGTACAATCAGTGGTATTTGGTATAATCTCATAGTTGTGCATTCATTACTTCAATCATTATTAGAGCATTTTCATTATTTCAAAAATAATAAACAAAAAACAGACAAACAAAAAACAATTCCTCACCTCTCAATCTCTGTAAGCTTCCGCCACTGTACATAGCTGGTGTTTCTGGCTGTTCAATCCAAAGAGTATAATCAATCAAAGCCCTAATCTTAACATAACTTAATCAAAGGCATCTCAGCCGAATCTAATACAATCAAAGGGTATCAGGCCCAGAGGAACAGACCAGTTTACAAAAAATAATCTCCCTTTTTGGAATTCATAAATAATATCAAACTGCCACAAGTATCAAGACTTATTATAAAATACACTAAGGCAATGATGTTACCAACACAGCAAGACAGATCAATGAACAAGAAATTAGATCCCTACCTTATACCAAAACTAAAATTACAGATGAATTAAAGGCTAAAATGTGAAAGATAAAATTTTGAAAGTCTTAGAGGAAAACATGAGAGAATATCATGACTTCAGGGATAGGAAAGGTTTTATTAAATAAGGCATGAAAGTGCAAAACAAAGTTAAAATTTGATACATTTTACTCCAAAAAACTCAAGAATGTACGTTTATCAAAAGACTCTATAAGGAGAGTAAAGAGACAAGGCTACAAACTGGTAGAAAATACATGCAATGTATATAACCAATAAAGGATAAATATCCAGAATAGATGAAGCACTCCTAAAGTTCAAGATAAATGAGTTAGTAGAAAAATGAGCAAAGGACACAAACAGGCATTTCTCAGAAGGATGCTTGCCCTCATTTGTAATCTAAAAAATGTAAGCCATATACCTTTCTACCAGGTTGGTAGAAATTTAAAAATCTGATAAAATTAAATGGTATTAAGAAGATAGAATAATGGGAACTTTTTTTTTTTTTTTTTTTTAAGATTTTATTTATTTATTCGTTTATCCCCCCCTTGCTGCCTGTGCTCGCCGGGTCAGCCAACCACATCGCGCGGGTGGGCCTGCCCCCACCAGGAGGCCCCGGGAACCGAACCCGGGGCCCCCCACATGGCAAACGGGAGCCCCACTGATTGAGCCACAGCCGCCCCCCAGAATAATGGGAACTTACATACATTACTGGTTGAAATATAAATTGATACCACTACTTAGGAAAACAGTTTGCCATTATCTAGTAAAATTGAACATGCAAATACCTTACAAGCAGCAATTCCACTCCTAAGTATACATTGTAGGAAACCTCTTGTACATATGTACCAGGAGTGATATTCTAGAATGTTCAAAGTAGTAATGCTTGTGATTACAGAAAAATGGAAACAAACCATATTTCCAAGTACAGTAGAATGGATTTAAAAGTTTTGGTTTATTCCCATGGTGAAATAGTATGTAGCAATAAAAATGAATGACCTGCAGTTAAATATATCAACTTACATCAAAACATAACATTGAATATAAAATGAAGTCACAGAAGACTGCATAAACTGAGTCCATTTATTTTATTTTTTTAATTTTTTAAAGATTTTATTTATTTATTCATTTATCCCCCCCCTTGCTGCTTGTGCTCGCTGGGTCAGCTAACCACGCCATGCAGGCGGGCTTGCCTTCACCAGGAGGCCCCGGAAACCGAACCGGGGGCCTCCCATATGGTAAACGGGAGCCCTACTGATTGAGCCACAGCCGCTTCCCATGAGTCCATTTATATACAAACCAGAAGCAAGCAAAGCTAAGCAATAACTATCTGACACTCTCTACAATGTTATTTTTAAAATGGAAAATAACAAGTGCTGGTGAGGATACGGTTGTTAGGGGGGATTGTGAAATGGTGCAGCCACTGTGGAAACAGTTTGGCAGTTCCTCTGAAAGGTAAACATATGTAACCAGTGTTACCACATGACCCAGCAATTCCACTTCTAGGTATATACCCAAAAGAATTGCAAACATGGACACGATCAAATATTTGTAAACCAATGTTCATAGCAGTGTTATTCACAGTAGCCAACAGGTGCCGATCAACAGATGAATGGATAAACAAAATGTGATAAATCCATTCAATGGAATATTATTCATGCTATAACATAGATGAACTTTGAAGACATCATATTGAGTGAAATAAATCAAACAAAAGGACACATAGGAATGATTCCCCTTATATAAAATAGTCAGAATATGCAAATCCATAAAGACAGATAATTGATTAGAGCAGGGGTTCTTAACCTTTTTTGTTCCACAGACTACTTTGCTAGTCAGGTGAAAACCACAGACGCCTTACTAAGTCCACACTATACTGTGTATTATTTAATAATATATCACACCTGCACCAACTATCCCCATAAGAATAACGTTTTTTTGACTTTCAATTCAAGCTCACAGACCCCTTGTTAAGAACCCCTGGATTAGAAGTTACCAGGGCCCAGGGGGAGGGAAATGGGGAGTTAGTGCATAATGGATTTAAGGCTTCTGTTTGGGGTGATGGAAAAGTTCTGGTAATGGATGGTGATGAAGGTAGCACAACATTGTAATCCCACTGAATTGTGTGCTTGAGATGGGAAAAGCTTATGTTGTATATATGTTTCCACAATTTTAAAAAGAGACAGAAAATAGACAATGACAATTAAATGTAATATATGATCCTGGACTGGATGTAAAAATGGAGGAGAAAATGCCCAAAGGACATTATTGGGGCTTATGAAAAAACTGGAATTATAGACTGTCAAATTTCACTGTGAAATTTTTTGAACTTAATAACTGCCCTTAAAATGGTTACGTAAGTTGAACATCACTGTTCTTAGGAAATGCACGTGGAAATATTAAATGTTCAAGGAACAGGTTGTATACAACCTGTTTTGAAAATAGATGGATAGATGAATGGATGGATAGATAGGTAAAATGATATGGCAAATGTGGCAAAATGTCAAAATGTCAAAAGTTGGTAGATCTGGGTATCTGGGTGGGGGGTATTTTGGAATTTTCTATATGGTTTTTATATTATTTTTGCAACTGTAAGTTTGAAATTATTTCAAAATAAAAAGTTAAAAAAACCCAAAAAACTAAACATGACATTGTTTAGGATACATGCATGTAATAAAACTGTAGAGAAAAGAAAAGGGAATGCTTTTCACAAAATTCAGGAAAGTGGTTACCACTAGAAGGTGAAGGGAAGAGAATGTTATCAGTTGTGGAGCCTCAAACTCATTGTTAATTTTTCCATTTCTTAAATTGGATGGGGGACACATGGGCATTTGTTTATTATTCTTCAGATGTATATATACATTAGTTTCTTCTTTACAGGTCTTATGATTTTTATTATAAAATGCTGCACTCATACTAGTACTACAATCATACTAGAAAATATAAACACTGAAGTATAAAGATGAAAACAAAAAATTGCCTAAATTCCACAAGAGAGATGATCATTTCTCTTTATGCCTCCTCTGTAGTCTGATATTTCTGTTAGTGAGTCTTTTGGCTCACTGTTTTCACAAAAAGAGTGTTTTTTTTTCCCCAAACCCCTAAATTGCCACGCTATTGCTAGCTAGCATCTCCCTACTTTATTTGTTCTATTCTAAGAATAGCTTGGAGTGCTATTTTGAAGTTAATACTTTCTTATAACCTTGCAGTGGCTCCCAGATGTGTCTTAAATCACTTAAAAATGTATGATTGTAGACATTTTAAAAACTAATTTCACACTTTCTTGTCCTTCTTTTCCCTCCCCAGCCACTCTTCTTTCCAGCTATGATAGCAGATGGTGCACTTGCTATGCCTACTTCTTAGACATCTCAGGTGCCATTCCCTTTGCCTGGAGTGTTCTCTTTCCTTTCTACTAAACTACATTCAATTTTGCTTCAAAATTTACCTCCTTCATGAAGTTTTTTTTTGTTGTTGTTTGTTTGTTTTTAATACTATCTCTAGATCCTTAATTGTTCACTTAACAATATATATCTTGGCTGAATGAGTTTTGGGGAAGGTGGCTCAGCTTTTCTCTCCCCTTGGTGTACCTCACAGTGCCTACAATAGTGCCTGGACCATAATTAACACTCTGCTTTTCTGGGTTGATATGCTCTTTTAGTAGTTCTTGTATTTTAGTTATAGAATTTTTTGGTACTTCCCTTTTCCCTCTTTTTCTGTCTTTTATGTGCTTTCTCACTTTTACTTTATTTAACTGGAAAGAAATTTTCTTATTGTGACTTTTGGTCTCACACTTTTTAGTTGGGCTGCCAATCTAGGCCTTCATGCTTTTTTTTTGTTAAGGGAAGGGTAAGATGGGTGTCTGTGTTGGGGGAATGGATGATAAGATAGATCTGCTGAATGGAAGAGTGAAGGCCTGGAATTGTACCAGTAGAATAGTTATCTGGTATCCTGTGGCTAAGTTACATGTTACTTTGTCATGTTTCAGTGTGGGTGAAATTCTGTATATTTAGGTCTCATTTTTCCACTTTTTCTTCATTTGAAAATTAGAGGACTATTTGGTAAGGCTAGTAAGATTTACTTTTTGCTGACTCTTTATAACCTGTTTGCATTCTTTAATGCTAAGTTTGATATGTAAAATTCTTATTTCATAAATTTCTTTTCAAAACAGGAAAGTCTAAAGTCCCTTAATTTGAAGTAGTATGTATAGAATTTGCCAATTCTGTAAATCAGAATTCTTTGTGTTGGTGCATAATTGTTCAGCTCTAAAACCCACTATTAAGGACAAAAAGAAATACAAACATGTTCCTAGATTAATCAGAGGATAGCCAACTCTCCCTTAACCTGATATTTAGATGAGGGGTTGTCTTTTCAAGTCTGATTCTCTCCATTTATATTCCTGCTCTCTCTCCAGTTTATGCTTTCCCTTGCCTCAACCCCCAAAATGCTCTTAGGTGAACATCTTTTGGGTGTTGTCTTTGGTTAATTTTTTTTCTTCTTCTATAAATATCTGTCAGTATTCCTTTGCCTTGTGATCTTCACCAGGTACCACAGTATGTGCTGTATCCAGTACTTATAACTGCTTTTTGGTGACTTATTTACAATATTTATGATAATTACTTTTGGTCCTGTAAAAATGTACTTTTTTTTCCTATGTAACTTTATCTTAATTCCCTAAAGTAATTTCAACCTCAACATTTTGCATGCTTTTTTTTAATGATGGATTTCTTTAAAAAGAGTTTGTGTCAATGTGTTTTTATGTTTGCTTGGACCCACAGTGCCTGTCAACTCTGTCTTAGCAAATAGAAGAGGTTTGTGTGCTAATTACTTTTCCTGTCCCCTCTAAAACTCCAACTTTATTCCCATTTGGTGTTACTAAAAGACTTTTCCTGACCTAAATTGTTTCATGCTTATAGCCCAGAGCTCTTATTATTTTTCATATTGAATGTGCTCTTACACCCCCAACCCCCAGGGTATGACTTTACTTTGGTGTTGGCTTATTTATTTATCTGTGTTCAGGGAAGGAAATCCGCCCTCTGTACTTTGTATGCCACAAAGATTTTGTTCTCCTTCCAGGGATTGTACTAGAGGCTTTGCAGTGCCAGGATGTAGAACAGAGTGTTTTTTGTTATAGGCAAAGAAGAATGCTGCATTGATTGATTAAATTTAACAAATCTTCTCAATTAGTGATTTTTCTTTTAAGAATGTTAGTATAAGGCATAAAAGCAGAGAATGGTGGGGGTGTGTGTAGAGAAAACAGATTTATATATAAGTGTCTTAGAATATAAGTCTGTATCTGGAGAGCAGTTAGACTGCTAGTTAGTTCTAAATGGGGAAGGAAGGTCTGTATTTGTTAATTGGGGAGAAATTTGAGAATTCAGGGAACAAATCCTTCAATATTTTTTTTGAGTGTACACCATGTGCTCTTTCTCTCTTGGGTAATGAAGCATCAGCACAGGGAGTAAAGTAAGAATGGAAGTTCTTCATTGTCCCTTAGGTATGGCTAATACCAGAGAGGAGAAAATTCATTATTTTTGCACTGACTATTTAAACCAGGAAATTAGATTTCTAGTATGTTCCCTGGAAATTTTATCTAGTAATAAACAACTCTCACATTAGGAAGTATGTCTTTATGTCTAATCCAAATATCATCTACTTGAGTTGAACTTCCCTGTTTTGATTACTTATGGATATGAGCGTATTTATTTGGTCTTTTGATTATCTTTTATTTGTCTTAAAGTTCCATTATGATGTATCTAGTTTAAATATTCTTAACTAATTTAACCACTGACATAATTCCCACCCCCCCAAACATTTAGTACTTTTAGTGGATCTCCTTGGATAGTATAAAATCCATCCTTTTTAAAATTTGGAGTTCAGAATTGTACATGGTATTCAAATAGAGAATATTATTGCAAGGAAAAATATAGATCATCATGATTCTTTCCTTCCCAGAGTTTATGGTGGATCCTGAAACTTATACAATCTCAAAATCTGTGTGCATATCCAGATGGTCCCTTGTAAGTAGCTGCAAATAAAGCCCTAAACTCATGGGGAGATAGGGTGTTGATAACCGGATTTAATTTAAAAAGACTGACACAGACTTTCTAATCAGGAAGTCCAGAATGTAGCTGATTTTAGATGTTAGGTTAGAGATCCTAAGGGCAAAACCGACTGCTATTTGATGCTATTAAGGAATTATTATTAATTTTATTTGAGTGTGAAAATGATATGGGTATGGTTTAACAAAAAGAGTCTTTATTATTTAGAGGTACATCCTGAAATATTTACAGATGAATAATGTCTAGTATTTGCTTCAAAATGATTTGGGAGCAGAGTAAGTTGGCCACAGGTTGAAAATTGTTAAAGCTGGATGAGGGGAGCAGATGTGGCTTAAGCGGTTGAGCACCTGCTTCCCACATGGGAGGTCCTGGGTTAGGTCCCTGGTGCCTCCTAAAAACAAAAACAAACAAAAAACAAACAACAAGCAAACAAGCAGAAAAACCAACTCAGGAGGAGCCGATGTGGCTCAGTGGTTGAGTGTCAGCTTCCCACATATGAGGTCTGGGGTTCAATCCTCGGTCCCTGTACCTTAAAAAAAAAAAAAAAAAAAAAAACTCTTAAACCCCTGGATGATAGGTACATGGGGGTTTATTATTACTATTCTGTACACTTTAGTTATGTTCGTGATTTTCTGTAATAAAATGTTAAGTACCCTGTGATTTTGGGTACAAAAAAGGATAAAATTGGAAAACTCTTTCCTTTGTTGAGAGAGAACTTTCAACTTTCCTTTGACCACACAAAACAAGTGTGAGTTCTCTTTTCCAGTAGTCAGCGGCACGCAAGGACTAGATACTTCATCATTTTTCCAGCGGGTTGTAACTATAAATAGGCCAGATTGGCTACATTTAAGCTCTATGATTTCTAGGAAGTATAAAGAAAAGAAGTGATTATAGAGCCAAAATGATCAGAGAATTGGGAAACCCAGATCAAGAAGGGAAACCATAAGAGTTGAGTTAGTGGTACCATGTAAAAGTGTGTCATGCCTTTGCAGAATGTATTGCTGTTTACCTCTCAGCGATGAGTTGGACTGTTGACCAGGGTACTTTCCAAAGACCTCACCCCTTTAGACCATCAAAATTAGTGATGGTCCCTCTCTTTGACCCTCCACCCCCACCCACCTTCTCTACTCATGACTTCTTTTACAAGTAAGGTTAGGAAATCCTGAGAGAGAAATAAATAGCTGTTCCTTCCTAAAGACAAGAGTCTGTTTTAGGGGGGAAAAAACCCTTAAGCAACAGCTGCATTTGTAGATGCCAGAGCACAAAGATTTTCTCTTTTCGTGGCACCTCTATCTTATTTACATGGTTTTTACTACTCCAAATAATTATATGCTCATGTGGGTACAATTTTTGCAGCCTGATCCAAGAGAGAAGGGTGCGGAAGCACCTGTTTTTAGTCATTAATGTTTTGTTGCTTTTGTACTGTATCCAAGAAAATAGTTAACAGACAAAAAGTGATTTGCACGGAATTTGCCTTTTCCTGAGAAGGAAAAGTAAGACCTTTGGTTGCACCCTGTGAAGAAGAGCAGAAAGAAACTTCAAAGGTGGGATTTCTCTGTTTCTTAAAATAGAACCATCAGGGATCCCACAGGGAAAAATGATTCCTGGCTCTGGGTTCTTCCTGCCCTTTCTTCCTCCCTGCCATAGAACTTAGCAACTGGAAGAATACCAGGTTTTGTTCCTTATTGGTGCTGCCACCTGTTCTTACTGCTGAACGAAATGTTCTTGGCTTTTTTTGGTGTGAACAGGATCTCCCTCTGGGAAAGGTGGGAGGAGGGTGAAAAAAGGGAACAGGAGGAGGCCCGTTCCAGCTCCTGTGCTCATGTGAGAAGAACACATAGGGGTTAGTGTGCTGCCCTAACAGAGGGGCTTTGTGCTACAGCTTCTTTCTGAGCTGCGGCTCCACAGATGCATGCTGGGCGGGCTCAGGCTGCTTCATGCCTAATACATTTGCTTCTTCCTAACAATAGCAGAGCAAGACAGATAACAATAATTAAAAATAAAAAAGATGCAGACAGAGGCCATTCTGAAAGCATTGAGATCCTCAGTGTGTACAGAGAAAGCTGCCTATAATTAAGAAGTGAGAAAAGAATATAGCACAGAGACATTGGTGCCAATGAATGCAAGAACCTGATCTGTTGTCAGAGATCCACTGTGGGTGCAGGCAGAGCTCTGACCTCAGGTCTTTTCCTTTCTGTGCTAAATTAGTCCCAAACCCTTGTTATCTAGGGCATGGTAATCTACCTCTCCTGACCTCTTTTAGGAGCAATAGAATAGAGAAGAATTTGGTCCTTCTACCAGATCTCAGAGACTGGTGAGATAGCTCATGGTAGAAGCCTCTCTGACTCATGGTCCTTCTTCAGCACAGGACGGTAGCAGCCGGGTTCCTTAGTAATCTAAAATGACTCCCAAATGGAATAATAATGGAGCACTTAGCCATATTACTACCAGGCATTAGTTTAAGTTATATGTACATCACTTAATCCTTAAATAACCCTTGGAAGTAAATACTGTTATTAACCTTCATTTAAAAGAGGAAACTGGGGCCTAGAGAAATTAACTTGCCCAAGGTCACATAGCTGGTAAGTGTCAAGGTTGGGAAATTTTTATTTTTTTATTGTGGTAACATATGTACAACAACAAATTTCCTATTTTAACCATTTTTAAGTGTACAGTTCAGTGACCTTATAGTAGACTTGTGAATAGATTCCTAGGCTGATCCAAAGTAATTTGGAGTAATTAAAATAGATTCCTCCCATCTCCTAGTTTATTAAATAATACTAAATATACATTGTTGGCACTGCCTCCTCCACATCATATGGAATCATTTGTAGGGAAATAATAGCAGGTTACACAGCAATTTGCTCTTGTGCTGCTGCAGGGATAGATATTCAATGTGTGTGAGGAGGGAGGATGCCAGTGAGAAAGTAGAATGAGGGAAACAATTCTTGAAATGAGCAGATTTCCTAATTTGCTTAAGAAATGCTTTTAATTTTTCTAGATGATTCTTTATCTGTTAAAAAAATAAAAGGGAGAGGACTTAATAAGATCTCCTCTTAAAAAGTTCTACCACTATCACATGATTTATTCATTTATTAAAAAATATTTATTGGTTGTACTCTATATGCCAATAGTGTTCTAGGTGCTGGGAATATAGCAGTGAATAAGAGGGCAAAAATGTCTGTCTTCACATATATTCTAGAGAGCAGAGTCAGATAATGAAACACATGCTATGAAAAATGGTAACAAGTGCTATGGAGGAAAAGAAAACATAAGGATTGGGGATTTGGGGGAGGGAGCTTATAATTTTAAATATGGTGATCAAGGAATACTATATTGAGAAGGTAATATTTGATTAAAGACCTGAAAGAAGTGAGTGATGGAGTTTCACATCTCTGGAAGAAGAGCAGTCCAGGCAGAGAGAACTACAGGTACAAGGGCCCAAGGCCAGTACATTCAGAGGCACAGCAGGGGGCCAATGTGGCCGGTTTGGGTGAGCCAGAGGTGAAATAGTAGGCCAGATTATGTAGAGCCTTCACTTTGGCTTTTATTCTGTATGAAATGGGATGCTCTTAAAGGGTTTTGAGGGAAGTAGATGTGGCTCAAGCTATTGGGGCTTCCACCTACCACATGGTAGGTCCTGGTTCCCGGTGCCTCCTGGAGAAGGTGACCTGGTGTGGTAGGAATGGGGAGCTGATACAACAAGATGATGCAACAAAAGAGACACAAAGATGAAAGACAAAGAGAGACACAACAAACCAGGGAGCTGAGGTGGCTCAGGTGATTGAGCGCCTCTCTTCCACATGGGAGGCCTGGGTTCAGTTTCCCATGCCTCTTAAAGAGAAGACGAGCAGACACAGAGAGCACACAGCAAATTGACACAGAGAGCAGACAGCGACTGCAAACAATGGGGGTGGGGGAATAAATAAATAAAATAAATCTTTAAAAAAATAAAGGGTTTTGAGCAGAGGAATGGCATGGTCTCACTTAAAAAAAAAAATCTGACCGCTGTGTTGCTATTTCTGTGTATTTCCTTCAGGAAACAGGGAGACCAGTCAAGAAAGTGCAATCATCCAATGAAGAGATCATGTGGCTTGGGCTAGGGTAGTAACAGATGAGATGGTGAGAAGTATAGGGTCTAGTTATATTTGGATGGTGAAAATAGTAGGACTTGCCAGTCAATTGGATGTGAGTTGTGAGAACAAGAGAGGAGTTGAAGATGATTTCAATGATTTTGGCCTGAACCAACTGCAAGGATGGTATTGCCATTTACTGAGATGGGGAAGAATGTGGATGGAACAGATTTTGGGAAGGGAAGGATTAGAAATTCTGTTTTGGACATGTTAAATTTGAGATGCCTGTTGATATTCAAATGGAGATGTCAAGTATATAGTTGGATATACAAATCTGGAATTCAGAAGGGAGATTTGGGCTGTTGAGGTAAATTGGGAGTTGTCAATGTATGCATAGTATCTAAGCCATGCAACTAGAAGAGATAGCTAAGCCAGTAAATATAAAGAAGTAAAGAAATTTAGGAATGAGCCTTGGGGGAACTGAAAAGGAACCAGCAAAGGAGATTGATAAGGAATGATCAACAAGGTAGGAAGAGCCCTGGAAACTAAGGGAAGAAAGTATTTTAAAGATCAACTAGGTTAAATGCTGACAGGTGAAGTAGAATGAGGACCAAGAATTGACTATTAAAGTTGGTGAAGGGGGCAGATGTGGCTCAAATGGTTGGGCATCTGTCTCCCATATGGAGGGACCTGGGTTTGATCCCCAGGACCTCCTGGTAAAATAAAAGAAAAATATAGAAGTCACGTGGGCGTGCCAGGCCCTGCCTAGCCACACAGCAAGATGATGACATAACAGGAGAGAGACACAAGGGAGAGCCAAGATGAGATGTGCTGAAAAACCAGAAACTGAGGTGGCACAGGTGGCAGAACACCTCTCTCCCACATCGGAGGTCCCCAGGATCGAATCCCGGTGAAGACAGGAGGAGAAAGATAAGAGGAGAGGGCAGGAAACAGACACAGAGAATTGCCCAGCAAATGGACACAAAACAGCAAAATGGGGGTGGGAGAGCGGGGAGGGGAGTTAAATGGATAAAGTAAATAAATAAATAAATCTTTAAAAAAGTTGGTGGGGTCACTCATTCTTAGATCAACAACAGCAGACCAGAATACTGTCCCTCACTAAAAATTCTTAGCAATTTCTTCATATAAAAAAATCCTAGTGTTATTTTTCAGACTTACTAATGAGACCAGAAACGAGACACTCTAAACCTAAGCCTGTTGTTGGTATATTAACTCATTGCTGAGTGAGTTGTTTGTATGGGTGGTTTAGTGAGCATCTGGGCTATGTGATATCAAGGAGCACATTCTACTCTCTGTGGGGAGAGTCCAATACCATCTGAGAAGGACTTACAAAGCCAGGTGCCACCCTCTATTTCCATTCTCTGCACATTGTATTTATCAGGGTTTCAGATATAGGTGAAGATGTAAAAGATAGATACACTTAATTAGAAATTGCTATACATAAAAATACACCAGAACCAAGGTTAGTAGACTGAGAGAAGTTATTTATTACAAATAATACTCACAAAAGACTCAGAAAGATTAAATGTAGTGAGAGAAACTAAAATTAACCAGTCTGATAGTGTTAATTGCTGACAAGGATATGGGGAATTTTATTGTCATGTGCTGGTGGAAGTTTAAGTTGGCATTAGCTTAAATGCTATATAATATTTATAGAGCAAAAAAATTGGAAACTGCCTAGTTTTCTGTCAGTAAAGAAGTGGATAATGCCATACAGGAAATGCTATACAGAAGGGAAAGGGAATGAACCAGGTCTATGTATATCATCATGGATATATATAAAAATAATGATGAATTGGGGGGAAAAAAGTAAGATTCAGTGTGATACTTTTTACATAAACAAAGCTACACATAGGTACACACAAAAATCAGTATTAAAAATGGAAGATTGTGTGGAGTATGTGTAGCTCAGTGGTTGAGTGCCTGCTTTTCATGTACAAGGTCCTGGGTTCAATCCCCAGTACCTCCTAAAGAAAAAAAAAATGTGTGCAACAAACTCATGATGATAAGTGGCTGCCAGGGATTGGAGTGGTCTTAAATGGGGTCTTTCCTTTTATCTGTTGACTGGCAGTAAACATGACAGATGTTCATTTCTGAATATTAGACATGTAGGGGTTTGTTATATTATACTTTATTTTATATCCGCTTAAAAATTTAAAAGACTGGGGAGTGGGTGTAGCTTAGTGGTTGAACATCTGCTTCCCATTTTTTAGAGTAAACTTGGGACCTCCTAAAAAGAAAAAGAAATAAATAAAATGAGGGGGAGGCAAGTTTCATAGGATGAGTACCCAAGGAATAATTTCTAATCCATTTACATTTAACTTTCTCCTATTTGCCTATATCTGTATCAGAGGAAATGCGGTGAGTGCATTACGTTAACTAATCTCTCCTAATGTGTCCTTGACAGCATCTCACTCAGCTGAGAAGTGAAGATCCTTTTTAGCACAGATCATGTCCTTTATTTTAACTCTCTCTCTTTTTTTTTTTTTTAATTAATAACTGCAAGCATATCAACCTGTGGGATGTATATTTAGTTCCATAACTATTAGAATGACAGACAGGGACACGTAGAAGTTTAATAACAGTATTATGCTTTTTCTGTTCTCTAACCTCTTCCCTACAGGGAATCTTTAACCAGTTTCAGTGTAGTAGTGAAAAAGTACTTCCATCTGACACTCTCCGCAGTGCTTTGGCAAAGACTTTCCAAGATGAGCAGCGTTTCCAACTGGGAATTATGGATGATGCTGCAGAGTGCTTTGTAAGTGCCTGGCCTCTGGCCCTCTTTGACATGGGGTGGGGCAGTTGATGGTCTCCATCAGAGACTGGCTTCCTGTGGAATTTACCACACCCTGATTTCTACAGTTAGAACAAGGAATGTCTCTAGCTTCTCAGTGTTCTAGAGTGATCTCTACTGTTGCAATGTGACTTGCCTAGTTGGTTTACTCTTTTTTCTTCAGGCTGAGGGTAGTTGTGTGTTTGCCATGGCATAAGACAGTAGCTCTTATCTTCAGAGGAGCCAGGGCTTGTTAAAATATAAATTGCTGGACCCCATCCCTTGAGTTTCTGATTCAGGGTGTCTGAGTTAGGGTCCAAGAATATCCATCTCAGGTTCCCAGGGTGATACTGATATGCTGCTGGTCTGGGGACTACGCTTTGAGAACTTTTACATTACTAAACAGGGAGCAGCTGAGCTCCTAGCACAAGTACAATGTGCTATTTCACCCCGCTACTTTTAGAAGAACATGACTCTTCTGAACTATGGGACCCATCCATCAACCTTTAAAAGAGCTTCTCTTTGCACTCATCTGAGAGTGATATACGTCTCATCACAGGGCAAAATGGCCAAAATCCGAAGTACTCCTGAGAAACTGGATCATAAATATATTGCTGATGGGAATATACAATGGTACAGCTACTCTAGAAAACTGTTTGGCAATTTTTTATGAAACTAAATATGTACTTAACATACAACCCAGCAATTGCACTTGTGGGCATATATCCCAGAGAAATGAAAATGTACGTTTACATAAAAACCTGTACGTGAATGTTTAAAACAGCTGTATTCATAATAGCCCCAAACTGGAAACAACCCAAAAGTCCTTCAATGGGTAAATGGTTAAACAAACTGGTATTTCGATACCATAGAATACTATTTAGCAATAAAAAGGAATGAAGTATTTTTTTTTTTTTTTTTTTTTTAAAGATTTTATTTATTTATTCATTTATCCCCCCCTGCTGCTCATGCCCGCCGGGTCAGCCAACCACGCCGCGCGGGCGGGCCTGCCCTCACCAAGAGGCCCCGGGAACCGAACCCGGGGCCTCCCACATGGCAAACGGGAGCCCCACTGATTGAGCCACAGCCGCTTCCCTTGGAATGAAGTATTGATACACAAAACAGCTTGGATAGATCTCAAGGGAATTACTATGAGTGAGAAAGCCAATGTCAAAAAACTATATGCTGGGGAGGAAATAGAAATCATTGGTTGAGTGCTTGCTTCCCATGTACGAGGTCCTGGGTTCAATCCCTGGTACCCCCCCCCAAAAAAAAAAAAAAAGTTTTGTACTGTATAGTTACATTTATATAACATTCTTAAAATAACAAAACTATAGAGATGGAGGACAGATTAGAGGTTGTCAGGATTTAGGGAGGAAGGGAAGGTATGGCTATAAAAGGGAAGCACAGGGGATCTTTTTGGTGACAGAACAGTTCTATATCTTGATTGTGGTGATTACATGAATCTGCACATGTGATAAAATTGTATAGCACTGCACACACACATACACAAGCATATATACACTGTATGTAAATGGTGAGATCTGAATAAACTCTGGATTGTATCAATGTCTATTTCCTGATCTTGATATTTTGATATTGTAGTATAGTTTTATAAGATGTTACCATTGGAAGAAACTGGGTGAAGTGTACATGGGACTTCCCTGTATTTTTTTCCCATCTTTCTGTGAATTTATGATTATTTCAAAATAAAAGTTTTTGAAAATTCAGAGGTATTCCTATGCTGCACAAAGGTTGCTGTTTCTCTGGGTGAACAGCTTACCAATATGTAAAATTGTGTTTTGACTGATGTTTTTATACTGATTTTGTTCTTTCCCTGTCAGGAAAACCTTCTAATGAGAATTCACTTCCACATTGCTGATGAAACCAAAGAGGATATATGTACTGCTCAGCACTGCATATCCCACCAGAAATTTGCAATGACATTGTTTGAACAGGTGAAACCCTCTCTCTATCTCCATCTTACACCTTTTCTTCAAGAACACTTTATCCTGGGATGTGTGCTCTCAACTGGGTGCCAAAACAGTTAATGACTGTGGCTTCTTGTTTTTGCTTTTTTCTCCCTGGGCTCAGTGTGTATGTACTAGCTGTGGCGCCACTTCTGACCCACTACCTTTCATCCAGATGGTGCATTACATCTCTACCACTTCTCTTTGGTGAGTCTTACAGGGTTCTCTGTTTGTACCCTGACATTCATCCAGTTGACTGGGTTTTAACCGAAGGCATCCAGATAGCATGCATCCTTATTGCTGAGTCTGTGCTATGTTGTAGGAACTAAGAACAATAATTTAAAAATGACTTTTTGTCTCCTTCTTTCTTCTCCCATCCCTTCCTTTTCTTAGACTCAGTTCTGGCCAGCAAAGTGGTAGGAGGAATGGGGCTTCTATGAGCTTTGGATCTTGGGACAGGCAGAGGCGCTCACTGTGTTTGTGGGAAATTGAGTCTGGTTAGGACAAGGGACTTTGGTATTGTGGGCACAGAAAAAGTAAAAAATGTGAGTTAGGAGTTTGCATGAATGATTCCTTTGATTTAGTTATAACTGTACAACTCCCACCTTCATCCCCTTCTGTTCTCCATCTTGAAGCAATCAGGCTATTTGTATGTTGGAAAGACGAGAAAAACCTTCACCAAGCATGTTTGGTGAGTTGTTGCAGAATGCCAGCACCATGGGGGATCTGCGGAACTGTCCGGTGAGTTAGGTCAGAAGTGGGGTTTGATGTGGGAAGGGAAAATGTGGAATGAGTGGCATAGAGCCAGAACCAATGTGTACATATAGAACTAGCATTCTATATGTATTTCAGAGCAACTGTGGAGAGAGAATCCGGATTCGTCGTGTGTTGATGAACGCCCCACAGATTATCACAATTGGGCTGGTATGGGACTCGGACCACTCGGACTTAGCAGAGGATGTCATCCACAGCCTGGGTACCTGCCTTAAGCTGGGTGATGTGAGTGTTGGTTCCCTTTATCACTGACTTAGAGTTCTTGTGTCTTAGCATTGGTCAAGGGCATTGAGCAATGAACAAAAAGGTATGTCCTAGATGACAAATATTATAGGGTTTTGACAGATTTACATGTGTATATGTACCTATATACAAGTGCATTTATGTACATGTACAAACTCACCTATCTCTTTTGGATAGGTGGCAAAGGCTTTTTAGAAAAAACGGAATAACCTTGGCTTTAAAGGATAGGATAGGCAGAGCTTAGTTACTGATAAAAATCAAGCAATTAATAGAGTTATTGTTTGTTCCACCAATTGTTAGTTTACTCCAATATAGGGAGGTATATTCAATCATGGGAGATTGTAAGGTCAGAGGAGTAAGCAATCCTGGCTGGAGCTGTTGTGGGAGATGAAGGATATAAAAAGTTGGTGACCTGCATCCAAGAATGTGAAATTCACAGTGAGGAACCATTATCTGTTGAGAAGGTAATGAAGCAGCTTGGAAGAGAGTTTAGTGGTGAAGTGGTTTTCATTGAGTCCATTCAGGGAAATAGGGAAAAAGACTTCAGGTCTGGGGTCTCTATCTTATTAGTGCTATGCTCTAGTGTAGGTACTGCTGAATTTTCCTTCAGATCAAAAGAAGAGTCAAAAACCCTGGGGTTTCCTTTCTAGTGGTTTCTTTCTGGGATAATATCATGACTAAGGGGATCTGATCCAGTTTTGTCATTAAGTGACAATTGAGAATAAATGAACTATCTGAGATCCTCTTTTAAGTCTACTTCCCAAGGAATCTCTGACCTGAAAAAGCTATTCACAATAAAATCTTCTTTTTCTAAATACCTATAGACTACATATTCTGAACTGTTTCAGTTTTGCTTTATTTTTATGATTGTTTTATCAACTGGAAAAGGTCCTCAAGGCCAGGAACCTTTTCTTCAATTTTTTTTTTTTGCATACCTCTAAGCACCTAGGACAACGCTAGGCACCAAGAAATTGAAATGCTGAGGTAACCAGCATGATGGTATTGCTCCTCCTAAGGGTTTTCTTAACCCTACTTAGAGCCTCAGCAGGAAATTTATATTTGTGGGGCCAGGTAATAGGTAAGTAATCTTTGAAACCTGAGAAAATTTTTTTTATTTTTAACTTGCCTGGCTCATCTTATAAATGATAGGCAAAAAAAAAAAAAAAAGGAAAGATCACTACATTGCCTGTTTACAGGCTACTATCCGTCTTGCTTTTCTTCACTTTTTGCTTTTTTAGGCTCTTTCTGATGATTCATCTGGACTAGCAAAAAATCTTAGACTGGGAGGATAAATAAGTTAGTACATTCATTAAGAAATGTTGACAGGGAGCAGATGTAGCTCAGGTGGTTGAGTGCCTGCTTACCATATGAGGTCCTGGATTCGATCCTAAAACAAACAAACATAAAAACCAACTCTTATTGGGGAGCAGATGTAGCTGAGTAGTTGAGCACCTGCTTCCCATGTATGAGGTCCTGGGTTCAATCTGGAGTACCTCCTAAAAAAATAAAAAAATAAATATTAATGGAGTCTGCTGAGAGATGATGTGGGAGGGTTGAGTATGTGACTGTTCTTTCCTTCCTTTTCTTTCCCCACAGCTGTTTTTCAGAGTGACAGATGATCGGGCCAAGCAGTCTGAACTATACTTAGTAGGAATGATCTGTTACTATGGCAAACATTATTCTACATTCTTTTTCCAAACAAAGATCCGCAAATGGATGTATTTTGATGATGCTCATGTCAAGGAGGTAGGAATGTTCAAATGCATCTTAAGTGTTTGGTGATGGCCAAAAAAAAAAAAAAAGAGCAAGGATAATCATTTTTCTTCAGACTTTTATTTATCATAATTTTGAACTATGTCCTCTATGACCTCTGTAACACATACTTTATATATATATATATATATATATTTTTTTTTTTTTTTACCGGGAGGTCCTAGGGATCGAACCCGGGTCCCTCCATATGGGAGACGGACGCCCAACCAGTTGAGCCACATCCGACCCCTACTTTATATTTTATTATCGATCTTACAGGGTATCAGTCTTGTCTTCCCAAATACATGGTAAATTTCTCAAGGATAGGGTCAGTATATCTTTCTTTTATTTTCTCTGAATCCCCTCATCAGGCATTCAGCATAATTCTGAATTTATAGTTGACAAAGAAAAAATATATATATTTTTCTTTTTTTCTCTTTTTTATTGTTTTTTTTATATACATATTTATTGTGTTAATTGGTTGATTTGAATGGAAACTGTCTGATGCCTCAAATGAGGTTGTAAGGTTAGCACAAAATTCAGAATCCCAAGACTTGGAATTATCAGTGAGTAAAACTTTGTTTCATGGTTGCTATACATTTTTCTCTAATTCTTTTCATTGAAGTGCCCTCTCACAGATGAAATGTTCTTTTTGTGGAGATAAGGGATGGTTATAATGGAATTTAAAGCAGGAAACTTGTATTGTCTAAACCACAGAGTCTGTCTATGGCTGAAGTGGTTTAAGTGATCTGCATGAGTTAGGAAGCTGCTTGTGATAAGGTTAGCAGCTAGAGGGGCTGCTGATTATAATCTATATCACTCCATGGACCTTGAGCAGTGTATTCCATGAGTAGTAAAGTGATTCCCTTCTTCTTCATATCCTTTTGTTGTTGTTGTTATCTTTGTTAACTTATTTAATTCTTTGAGCTTTAGGTTTTTTTAATTTGAAAAATAATACTGCCTTATAAGGCATTAAATAAGATTTGTATCTGAAGAGCATATAAATGTGTTTTAGTTAAAATAATGGTAACTCAGTTATACATTTTTGGGGCATCTATTATGAGCAGACCATTATGACTGTGTCAGCTCCAAGAGCACACCATCTAAGAATATGACTGGTTTGAGCTTAAGATAGAGTGACTTTGGGGATTTGATTGGATTGTTGTTTCCCTGGCTATTGTGTCACTCTTTCCCCCTGTGCTGGTAAAGCTAACTCTAGCACACAGTTAAGGCCGAGAGGTTCAGCTATCTATTCTAAGCAGTTTGACATTTTATGTCTTGTCATGTGTGAACTCTGAAACTGGATGTCATTTACTCATTTAGTCTGTGAGAGAATTTCTGTCCTTTAGCTTCATAAAAGTGATTTCTTAATGTTTAGGAGAAAATTTGGGGAATGCAAATTTCAAGCGAGAGCTTTATTTAATTTGATATCTATGAAAATAAATTGGTCAACAAGGCAGCTGAAGTCCCCTTACTTGGCATATTCACCTTTGAGAATTTTTATTCATATTTTACAACTGAATAGATGTTTCACAGAAATAAAAGTGATTTCATTTAGCCTTCCTTTCTGTAGTAGGATTTTAATATTTTGTAAGAGGGTTTAACAAAAAATTCACTGTTTATATCTAAGATCTTTTTACCCAATTTATGTCTTTTCATCTCTTTGATTTCCTTTTTTTTAAAAAAAGATTTATTTTTTTATTTTATTTATCCCCCCTTGATGCTTGTGCTTGCTGTGTCCATTTGCTTTGCATTTTTCTGTGTCTGCTTGTCTCCCTTTGTTTCATCTTGGTGTGCCAGCTCACCGTACCACATGGGCCATCACCTCACCGTGCCAGGTGGGCCAGCTTGCCTTCACCAGGAGGCCCTGGGAATCGAACCTGGGGCCTCCCATATGGTAAATGGGAGCCCAACCAATTGAGCCACAGCCGCTTCCCTGATTTTCTTTAAAAAAGCAGAATGGAAGATATGCTTTGAATTGTGGATATGAAGTATAATTGTCCTGTTCTTGTTGTTTCTGGACAGATTGGGCCCAAATGGAAGGATGTGGTGACCAAATGCATCAAGGGGCATTACCAGCCTTTGCTGCTGCTTTATGCAGACCCCCAGGGCACCCCAGTGTCCACCCAGGACCTGCCTTCCCAAGTTGAGTTCCAGTCGTTCAGCAGGACGTGCTATGATAGTGAAGATTCAGGTAAGCAGCCTAGGTCATAACCCCACCCTCCATCCCTAACACACACATGTGATCACTGCATGATTGGGTCTTATACTTACTTATGAACCCAGCACATAACAGAGCTCGGAGAAAGAGGATCCGTTGGAGATAAGAAAGAAGCACTAGTTCCTACTGAAGCCTAGGTTGTGCCAGGCTTTGTTTTCTTCAGCCTTCAAGAGTGTATTGCCTAAATTACCTGGCTTCAACTCAAAAGTGAGAAGGAAATTATGTTGATTTAGATTCAGATATTAAATTTGTTAGGGACACCTCAGTATTTAGCCTTATAATATTGGTAGAAATGACTGATGCTTAGTAGCAGTTTAACAGGGACATATGTGAGTTAAAACCAAGCAAAATGACCTGAACTACTACAAAGCTAGTCATTTTGTTTAGGATGAGAAATTTTGTTTTAAAATTCCGAGGACAGTAGTGATATTCCTCAGCTTATGAATGAATTGTTAATTTCTAAGTCAATTGTTTGGAACTTGAATCATCTTTTCCTATAGAAAAAAGTTTTAGCTTGATGGCTAAAGTCCCAGGCTCACCCACAGGAGCTCATAATATATTTGAAATATAATCCTAATAGTTTTGGTTTTGATTTCTAAAAAAAAAGAAGAAATGTTCTTTCTCCTCTTCTGGATCTAGGACTGGCCCTGAGTAAAATTGTGAATGAGGAAAATTTTCTCTGAAAATTTCCTGTCTCCCTTTTTTTTTTTTTTTTTTTTTGTACACAGGTATTATTTATTTATCAAGAGAAATTATTCCATAGCCCACATATTCAAGTTACTTAATTCAGGAGCACAGGTCAGTGACAAACATCCAGGGAACTCAATCCAAATAAATTCTTTATGTTCCAAAATCACTTTGCACTCTGAAAGATACCAGCCTTCCTCATCTCCTCAAAAATCTTTCATGGAATCATAGTTTCTGTAGAAATCTGCATATGCCTTTTTCTTGGTTCAGCCACACCAAACTTATAGAGAGCTGCAAACCCCAGAGACACAACAAATGCTCCAACAATATGAATTTGCAGGCGCTTGGTCAAATGGCCTTGCATCTGAGGTTTCGCCAAAACACTGGAGGGCATGGTAGTTATTCTCCTTAACACCAACGTCCTTCCTTACAGACAGAGAAATGGACGGTGCACTTCCTGTCTCCCTTTTATACCTCCCTTCTGTTGGTGCTCTTCCCACTCGTGTATTCCACCCAGACTTGCCCTGCTTCTTCTCCTTTCAGTTACACTCCCACTTCTCCTGTTGTGTCATTTCAGCTAGGTGTTCAGAAGAAAGCAGTCTGACTAACCAGTTCACACTAAAGGATAAATCACGGCCCTCAGGGAAATTTTTTTTTTTTTTTTTAACCGGGAGGTCCCGGGGATCGAACCCGGGTCCCTCCATATGGGAGACGGACGCCCAACCAGTTGAGCCACATCCGACCCCCAGGGAAATTTTTTTTAAATGCAAATACTTTTTTTTTTTTAAGGTACCGGAGCTGGGGATTGAACCCGGGACCTTGTATGTGAGAAGCCAGTGCTCAACCACTGAGCCACATCAGCTCCCCTGAGTTGGTTTTTTTGTTTGTTTGCTTGTTGTTTTTTTTTGTTTTGTTTTGTTTTTAGGAGGCACCGGGAACTGAACCTGGGACCTTCCCATGTGGGAAGCAGGTGCTCAACCGCTTGAGCCACATCTAGTCCTCAGCAAATACATTTTTTAAAGTGACATTTCTAGTGGTATAGGAGAGAGATTATGGGATAGGGAACAACTATGGCTCTGGTTATGTATGCCAGATCAGCTTGGGACATTCTGTCTAAATAGTTCTTAATTTTCATAGCTTTTTCCTTTCTTCCACTCTCCCCCACCCCATAGGTTTTCTAAAAGCCCCACAGTTTTTCACAGTGGCAAACAAAATTAGGGCTTCAGCAAGGTCGGGGCAGGTGTGGGAGGACTTGTTGGTGTGTCTGGGTTACCTGTAAGTTGGGTCTTGGGTAAAATGGCCCAATGTACATACTTTCTCACCCTTCCATCTAGGAAGTTCTTGCCATATGGACTTTTGTTGCTATCCGGCTCTTTGCCTTCTCTTTATCACTGTCCTCTCTTTCCTCACTTTTGCTTATGTGTCTCCTCCTTCCCTCAGGGAGGGAGCCCTCTATCTCAAGTGATACTCGAACAGATTCCTCAACGGAGAGCTATCCCTACAAACACTCCCACCATGAGTCTGTGGTCAGTCACTTCTCTTCTGATTCTCAGGGGACAGTCATCTATAATGTGGAGAATGATTCCATGTCACAGAGCAGTCGGGACACAGGTAGGGGCTTACACAGAGGATCACGCTTGTCTGATTCAATTACTGCGTAGAGGTCTCCCGAGAAAAAGAAACTGGGGCAAGTCGAAATGTTTGACATTCAAAGGAGAAAAGGCACAGAACTTGAGTAATTGAGTGGGATATGAAACAATAATTTTGAATGAATGATGATGTTCCATTGCATAGATTAATGTCCACAGCAGCATATCAGTAAGTACTGTTGTAACGTGATTATTGATGTGATTGTTTATTCTGAAGTCTGCTTTTCTCCTGCTACCCTCTTGATCTCTGTCCTTCCCATAGTGCCCCACAAAACTCTTGTGGCTTTTTTTTTTTTTAAGATTTTATTTATTTATTCATTTATCCCCCACTTGCTGCTTGTGCTTGCTGGGTCAGCTAACCACGCCGTGTGGGCGGGCTTGCCTTCACCAGGAGGCCCCGGGAACCGAACCCATATGGTAAACGGGAGCCCTACTGATTGAGCCACAGCCGCTTCCCTCTTGTGGCTTTATACCTTGTCATGTTCTCATGCCAGGATTCATTGTGAGTGAAGGGCTTTGAGAATGGGTATTTATGGGCAGGGGACATCTGCTGATCAGTTTGCTAGGCTTCCTGAAGGACAGAGAAACAAAAGAATGTCAGCTAGTCAATTTGTTATTGTGAGTTCCATGCAGACAACATTTGGAATTGTTTTGTTAATCTGTAGGAAAGCATGCCTGTGTCAGTGAAAGACATCAATATAAGACATAAAAAGAGCAATAAAGTGACTGTTGAGATGAAAAGGTCATTCTGGGATATAAAACACTTAAGGCATAGAACAGTGACTATACTCTTAGGGATTTGGGAATTAGTGTATTCATGGTTTCAGATTGGTATGTGCCCCCCCCCTTTTAAAGGGGAATTTCAAACATATTTAAAAGTATGCAGAATAATAATGCCCCCCTGTATTCATCACCTAGTTTCAACAGTTGTAACTCATGGCTGATATAGTTTCATTTGTACCTCTACTCACTTCCACCACTCCCAGATTATTTTGAAGCACATCCCAGGCCCCATATCATTTTTTCCATAAGTGTTTGGTATGTATCTTTTTTTATTTTATTTTATTATCATTATTATTATTTTTGGTATGTGTCTTTTTAAACATAAATCATTTTTTGAACATACCATTATCAAGCTTAAAAATATCAATTCCTTAAAATCTTAAAACCAATGAGTGGTCAGTTATCCAACCCACTTATAATTATAGTAATTTTTTTAATGGCTCATGTGTTTGATTCAGAATCCAAATGAGGTCTACATACTGCAATGAGTTAAGTCTTTAATGTTTCTTTTGGTCTATAGATTTCCCCTCTTTTTTTCCTTGCAATTTATTGCGGAATAAACTCCCAGTAGTTTGTACTGTAGATTTCCCACAGTCTGAATTTTGCTGATTATATCCCCATGGTGTAATTTAACATGTTTTTCTGTCCTCTGTATTTCTTGTAAATAGGAATTGGATCTAGGAGTTTGGCCAGATTAGTGTTGGATTTCTTTTGATGGCTACTTCATGGATTGTGTTGGGTGTGACTTTTTGACCATATTTCTGAAATTGTGAACCAGGGAGAAGCCAAACCACAGTATAAGCAAGGTGTATTTTCCAGATTTTCCAGGAGAGTCAGTTTTATGATAAGGTTTTTTTTTTTTTTTGGGGGGGGGGCGGGCAACATGCCCCAATGGTTTAATATTTGTAATATTTCGTTGTTCCAAGTGACTTACTCTTTTCTTGAACCTTTTTTTGTGGGCCCAGAGGTATAGCAAAAGGGATCAAATAAAAGGAACAGAAGATTGCATTGGATAGTTGCTTAAAAATATGTACCCATATTGCTTACATTGCTAACACCTGAATGTGTACAAGGATCTTCATATACTAATATATGAAAACAAATTTCTCTTAGCCCTCAGGGCATTTGAGAACCTAGAAGGTTTCTTCTAAGCTTATCTTCCAGCTTAATGCAGCAGCTTATTTTACCTCTGGCTTCTAGCAGTTTAGATGATTATATCCTTTAGAATCTGCTTCTCTACTGGGGAACACTGACCTTTGTTTTTATCAAATCATCCTCATATACTCACATATTGTGGACATGAAGCCAGGCAAGATACATAAAATAACCTGGGTTTCCTGGGTTTCCCAAGGATTGATATTGAGAAACTATGAAATGTCATTTCTGGGTGGAGCCAAATTCTCAAGCATGGGTTGAGAATGAGGAATTACTCAAAGTTGAAATGTCATCTTAAATGATCAACATTTAATGATGGTTTAGGACTGGGTCTTTTTTTTTTTTTTTTTTTTTTAAAGGAGGTATGGGGCATTGAATCCAGGTCTTCATACATGGGAAGCAGGTGCTCAACCACGGAGCTGCATCCGCTCCCAGTGAGAACTGGATTTTTTGTTTGTTTGTTTGTTTGTTTTTAGGGGGGTACCGGGGATTGAACCTGGGACTTTGTACATGGGAAACAGGTGCTCAACCACCTGAACTACATCCACTCCCCTAGGACTGGGTCTTAAAGCCATAACCAGTCAGAGCTCTTGTGGACAAAGGCTGGAACACCTGGGGTAATACCAGATGTACTAAAAAATCAGGCTTTACCTGGTATATGTTGCTAAAGTAATTAATTTTAAAAATGCTGTCTTCAGTTTATGAGAGTGAAAATATATGGGTAGATGGCATTTTTATAATTTTTTTATACAATCTTAAAACTATCACCTTTTAAAAATGACCAAGTATTGTGGGCTTAGTTCTTTTGGGTCACTGGGAAGGATTATGAGATGACTTATTGCTCAGGAAGAATTGTAAAATTGGAAGCTCCCATTAAATACTTGGTTTCTCTGCATTTATCTACTGAGAGATTCCTGCTACACTTAAATCAGATAGCCTTGGCCCCTACGGCTTCTGATCCATGGGTATACTAAATTTTTGGCACTCCCAAAGTTCTCAAGATGATAGCGGTAGGGGGACGGATGTGGCTCAAATGGTTGGGTGTCTGTCTCCCATATGGAGGGACCTGGGTTCAATCCCCCGGACCTCCCAGTAAAAAAAAAAAAAAAAAAAAAAAAAAGATGAGCGTGGTCAATCTCAGATACTAGCTCACCTCCATTTTCTTATTCTTTCAGGACACTTGACTGATAGTGAATGTAATCAGAAGCACACATCCAAGAAAGGGTCACTGATAGAGCGCAAGAGAAGCTCTGGCCGGGTTAGGAGGAAAGGCGATGAGCCACAGGCCTCAGGGTACCACAGCGAAGGCAAGCCACTCTTCATTGCTCCTCTTTCTTCAGTCATTATATCAAACTTCTGTCACACTTCCAGACTAAGTCTTCTCCTTTCTGCTCAAAAGGGCTTAGCTTTCTAGACTTTGGGGTCCAGTTCACTTTAAATATCTGTATTTGTCTTATTCTTTGTGTTTTTAGGAGAAACACTGAAAGAGAAGCAGGCCCCTAGGAGTGCCTCCAAACCACCCGGCAGCACCAATAGGCTAAGAGATTTTAAAGAGACTGTCAGCAATATGATCCATAACAGGCCATCCCTGGCTTCTCAGACCAATATAGGATCTCCCTGTGCAGGGAAGAGAGAAGACCAATGTAACAAAAAAGTTCCTAGGAACCTGCCCTTGCAGACCCAAGACTGGGAAGTAGAAAGTACCAGCAGTGAATCAAAATCCAGTTCTTCTAGCAAGTATCGTCCAACGTGGAGACCCAAACGGGAGTCTCTGAATATTGACAGTATCTTCAGTAAGGACAAAAGGAAGCACTGTGGCTATACTCAGCTCAGCCCCTTTGCTGAGGATTCAGGTGAGGAGATAATTAAGGGAAAAAAAGAGCTTTTGAATAAAGTTGACTTATGTCTTTTAAAAAACCAGGTTTTTGGTAGAATTGTCAAAGTGTATTTTTACCCTAATGTTGGGCATTTTGAGGATGACTTCAATGAATGAGTAGCTGGGGGAGGGATTAGTTATCTCTTGATTTTAGGCAGAAGCTAAATCTACCTCCTTTTCTATATTTGCCTTTGATTGAGATAGCTAAAGAATTTACACCGGATGAACTAAGCAAGCCACCTGCTTACCACATCAAAGTTGGTGGGCCAGGACCCCAACACAAGCCCTGGGGCCCAGCACGGCCTGGCTCTCACCTTTTAGAACAGCACCCTCGCCTACTCCAGCGAATGGAATCTGGCTATGAGAGCAGTGAGAGGAACAGCAGCAGCCCTGTCAGTCTGGATGCAACCCTGCCTGAGAGCTCGAATGTCGGCAGGTATTGTTGTTTGGTCTTAGAATAGAGGCATTGTCCCTCGCAGCAATCTGAGCCACCTTCTTGGGGCTCTTCAATGATGGCTCAGATAGGTGGAGAGATGGATAAGGAAAGTACTGTGCTTTATCAACTTCCTATAGCAACAGCACCCTCTTCTGGGATATAGAGCAAAGGCATTTGAGAAAGGAGAGCAAGAATTTGAAATTTAAAGTGTTAGATAAAAAGTATTTGTTTAGTAAATAGCCTTTAATGAAAGATTGAGTTAATGAATCAAAACATATAATCCTGAGATCAGAAAGGAAAACCCAATTGTTATTTATTCTTGTCTTCTGTTTTGGGAAAGGTTTTGTTTTGGTTTCGTTAAGGTCATCCAGTGTTTTATGAAGCCTATCACATTCGTTGTCTCCTAAGATAATGGTGATACTCAGTTGTGCTCATCGCACACTTCTTGTAAGGCTCAGTTTGCTCTATAACTTTCAGATCTCCATACATTGTTTTTACTGATTTGCCAAAGAGAAAAGTGTCCTCACAATTTCCTGCTTTGAGAGGGGTGATTATCTCTTCTACAAGGGTGGTAACCACATCCTCAAACTCTTCCATTGCTCTTCCCTGGCTGCAGGACTCTGTTCAATTTTACTTATGAGAAGGTGCCACAAAGGTGTAACAAAGAGGAAGGCAATCCATATGAGAGCATATTTTCATTAATTTACTTATTCAGTAATTTGTGAATGCCTACTGTGTGCCAGACACTGTGCTAGATACACAAGATGTGAATAAGGTGAGATAAGACAAGGGAAAGGAGTGGATATTTCAGTTTTTCAGAATTAGTTTAGCAGAAACTTTAAGTATATTAGTTTGGTGTTTTGTTAATTTTGTTGAGGGAATTTAGTTCTAGGAATGTTGCTACTTAGCACTTTCCTGATGCTATCACTAGACTCTTGGTTCTCTCTTCTTTTTTTGTCAATTGTAATGTCTTTTTAAAAAAAATTAATTTAAAAATTTTTATTAGAGAAGTTGTGAGCTTATAAAACAATCATGCATAATTTCCATACATCACCCCTTCACCAACACCTTAAATCATTGTGGAACATTTATTATAGATTATGAAAGAACATGATCAGACTATTACCACTAACTATGGTCCATAGTGTACATTTGATATATTTTTCCATACCGCCCTATTATTAACGCTATGTATTTGTGCTGTACATTTGTTATAGTTCATGAGAGAACACTCTCATATTTATACTGGTAACCACAGTCCATCTTCTACCACATGGTTCACTGTGTTATACAGTCCCATGCCTTGTACATCCTATCCAAAGTGTACCCTCAGTGGCTCTCACTTCATAGAATTGTACAGTCCTTGCCCCAGTAAACCTTTGAACATTTTCTTTAGGCCAAATGAAAAAATCCCATACTCTCCTATTATTGACCCTTAGTGTTGATTTAGCACCTTCTTTGACATTGACATAAGAATATCACAATATTGCTCTTAACTAGAATCCATTAATTGTATTTTTCCCATGCATCACTGTATTCTTACCACCTTGTAATAGTGATGTACATTTGTTTTAGTTCCTAGAAGATTCTTGTATTTGTATTATTAACCACAATCCTCATCTACCTCTGGGTTCACTATGTTTTCAGCGCCTAGATTATTCTCTAGCTTTTTTTTCAGTTGACATTTACATCCCTAGACTACCCCTTTCAGCCACAATCCCATATATAAACCAGTCTTTTGGTTTTCTTTTGAAGGGATCCAAGTGCTAAGAGATCAGCTGGGTTGGTCCCTGCCTGGCGTCATATCCCCAAATCTCACAGCAGTAGCATCCTGGAGGTGGACTCCACAGCATCCATAAGTGGCTGGACAAAGAGCCAGCCCCTCTCAGGTAAGCAGAAAGACACTGGATTTGGAGGACTGGATTTGACTACTAATCATATTTGATAAACAGCCTCACTTGAGCACATTTGAAATTAGAGGACAGTAGCAGTTTGAGTATTCTGTCAGAATGTATATGTGGAGGATTTGAGCTCTGTCCCATCTTTGGATTTATTTACTTTTTGTTCTCCATTCTGACTTACCTGAATGTTTATTTTCATCTTGGAGAAAGCCCTTGTGGGAACAAGAAGAGAGAAATATGGTGGACAGTGTCAGTAGCAGCTCATTCCTCAAATGATTAACTGCTAGGGTCTTCCTTGGTATAGAGGCAGTCTCTTGGGAATTGGCTCTCTTATTGTTTAGTCCTATGACCTAAGATATCAAAGTTGGAAGGGCATGTAGGCTGTGAGAACTGGGAAATAAGCAAGTCAAACTCACCCCTACCTCTGCCTTTATATCTCGTCTGGTATCTCAGGTTCTGTATTGTTTTCCCCTCATATTCCATCCCTCTCAAAATAAGCTCTCAAAGAATGATTTGACCCCTTCACACTAACTGTAAAAGGCTGGAAACAGTTTAAAGTTTGATTTCTCTAAAGTAAACTAGCATTTTAACAAGTCAAAGCCTGAAACTACTAAAGTATAGTGGAATTTTAGGTATCAGATAACCAGCAGTGGAGATTTGAGGTGGCCATAGTGTATATTGCATTTAAGAAGAGACCCAGTCTTAATGATTCAAAATAAATCTTTGATTTACTCAGAGCTGAAAGTTGAGGTAATAACTAGGCAATCTCCCCAACATGGGGTTTCTCTTTGTGAGATGCCTGAAGGAAGGTGATGTGTATCTAATATGGTTTAATCTGCTGAGGCATCCTGGGAAGTTACTTGTCTAAATTAGAGTTTAGCCTTTTCTGAAAGATGTATCATGGTTTCATTCCCTTTTCTTTCTGGTCTCTTAGGTCAGTTGAGAGTAGGGTGGGTGGGAAGAAACCTAATGAGCTTCTGGATGTAGACCTGTGATATCAGATGCCAGTTTACTAGGGAGGGGAGGGCAGAATACACTTGTGCCAGCTGTAGAGATGAGACCAGGGACATTATTGGTCTAACTGACATCTCTTGACAGTTACTTTAGTGACTTTGATAACTCTTTAAAAAAAAAAATTACAGCAGGCCTCAGGTTATTTGGACAATTTAACCCTACGCATGGATATCAGACGAAATCATACAATTTATATCAACAGTATGAATGACAAAATTAAAAAAGAAGAACTGAAGAGATCTCTGTGTGCCCTGTTTTCTCAGTTTGGCCATGTGATAGATATTGTAGCTTTAAAGACTATGAAGATGAGGGGGTAGGCCTTTGTTATATTTAAGGAACTGGACTAGTCCACAAATGCCTTGAGACAGTTACAAGTATTTCCATTTTATGGTAAACCAATGCAAATACAGTATGCGAAAACAGATTCTAATATAATATCTAAAATGCATGGTACATTTGCTAACAAAGAAAAGAAAAAAGCCAAAACTGTGGAACAGACTGCAACAATTGCAAACAAAAAGCCTGGTCTGGGAACACCAAATTCAGCTAATACCCAAGGAAAATCAACACCAAATCCTCAGGTTCCTGATTACCTTCTAAACTATATTTTATTTCTTAATAACTTACCAGGAGAAACTAACGAGATGATGTTATTCATGCTGTTTAATCAGTTCCCTGGTTTCAAGGAAGCCTGCTTGGTACCTGGAAGACATGACATTGCTTTTGTTGAATTTGAAAATGATGGGCAAGCTAGAGCTGCCAGGGATGCTTTACAAGGATTTAAGATCACACCATCCTATGCCATAGACAGATACCCAGATCCACCAATTTTAACATATTTCGCCACATTTGCTATATCATTGTCTGTCTGTCTATTCATTTTCTGAACAATTTAATGTAGGTTGTATACATCGTGCTCCTTGAATGCTTAATATTGCCCATGTACTTTTCCTAAAACAAGGATAATCACTTATGTAACTACTTTGTAGAAATTTAACATTGATATAAAGTTTACATTCTATATTCCAAATTTTTCATGTCCCAGTAATGTCCTTTTGAGCCTTTTCGCCTCCCTTGTTAGATCTTCTCCAGGATCATGTATTGCATTTAATTGTAATTGTCTATTTAGTTGCTCTTTTTTTAAATTGTGGTAACATATATACACCATAAACTTTCCCTTTCCTGTAACAACCACTCCCAAATATACCATTCAGTGGTTTTATGGTATTCACAATATTGTGGTATCCTCACCACCTTCCATTTCTCAACTCCCCAAACAGAAACCCTATAACCATTATGCATTAACTCCCCATTCCCTCAACCCCCAGCAATTTGTACGCTAATCTCTGTGTCCATGGGCTTGTATATTCTCTGATATTTTTAGTTACCATGGGAGTTAAATTTAACAGCCTCATTCTATAACATTCTCATTTGCTTTGATACCAATTTAACTTCAATTGTATACACAAACCTTTATGTAGTTCTTGTCATAAATTACATGTTTGTACATCATGAATCCAAAACTGATTTCTTATTACATTTTATGAACTTGCCTTTTAGGTTCTATAAGAAGTAAAAAGTAGAGTTCCAAACCAAAAATACAATAGTACTGGCATTTATAATTACCCATGTTGTTACCCTTACTGGAGGTCTTTATGTCTTCATGTGGCTTTGATCTGTTTTCTATTGTTCTTTTCTTTCAACCTGTAGAACTCTCCTCAGCATCTCTTATAAAGGCAATCTAGTGGTGATGAACTCCCTCCACTTTTGTTTATCTGGCAATGTCTTAATTTCTCCATTGATTGATTGATTGATTGATTGAAAGACAGTTTTTCTGGATATAGAATTCTTGGTTGGCAATGTTTTGAATATTTTATCCCACTGCCTCCTTGCCACCATGGTTCCTGATGAAAATCAGTATTTAATCTTATTGTGGCTACTCGCTTCTATCTTGTCCTTTTCAGTATTCTCTATCTTTGGCATTTGACAGTTTGATTTTAACATGGCACAGTGTGGGTCTATTTCCATTTGGGTCTAACCTGTTTGGGGTTCTTTAAGCATCTTGTATATGTATATACATGTCTTTTGTTAAATTTGGGACCTTTTCACCATTATTTCTTTGAATATTCTTTCTGCCCTTTTCCTCTCTTTTCCTTCTGGGACTCCCATAATGCATATATTGGTGTGCTTGATGGTACCCCATAGGTTCCTTTGGCTCTGTTCACTTTTCTTCACTCTTTCTTCTCAGACTGGATGATTTCACTTGTGTCATCTTCAAGTTTATGGATTTTTTTTGTCTGTCAGCTCCTATAGTTGAACCCCTCTAGGGAAGTTTTAATTTCTGTTACTGTGGTCTTCAGCTCTGTTTGATTCCTTTTAATAATTTCCATCTTTCTATTAATATTCTTTATGTTTGTTTACGGTTTTCCTGATTTCCTTTTGTTCTTTTTTGGGAGGGGGTAGGTACTGGGGCTGGAAATCTCATATGTGGGAATTTGGTGCTCAATCACTGACCTATACCAGCTCTTTCCTTTTGTTCTTTTTTCATGTTTTCCTTGAGCTCTGAGCATATTTAAGACCATTTTTTATTTTTATTTTTTTAAGTCTTTGTCCATTATGTCCCAGTTCTGGTCTTCCTCATGGATGGTTTCTAATGCTTTAATCTTCTCCTTTGCCTGGGCCTTTGCTTCCTGTTTCTTTGTTAGGTTTGTACTCTGTTGAAACCTGGACATTTTGATATTTCTAAATATAGGGCCTTCCTGATCCTTTCTGCAGACATGCATGTGTGGCCCTAGGAATTTCTCCCATTAACATGGATATAGATGTCCCCTCTTCCCTAGGAAACAGTTTCCTCACAGGCCTAGGCATGGCACTGAATGTCCTATAGCCAGCAATCCCCTATCCCAGGCAGTAACGACTTGACTGTTCTCCCACAGCATTTCTGTAGAAGAGCTCTATGAGCTGTTTGCTACATGTAGGGCAAATTCTGGGATGGTAAGCTTGTGGCAAGTATCCTGTTTCAGTTCCTCAGGTTGCCACCAGTTAGGTTGTGCCAGGCACACATGTTCCTGGTATGTTCCCAAGAGTTACTCTACTCCTCTGGATACAGGATTAGGGACCCACCTTGGGAGCACCAGCCAACTTTGCACTAAGTCAGTGAAGGGTTGGGGGAGGGGCAGCCAGGTGTCAGGAGATCCTATTGTTTTTAGGAAACCTTTTTCTTGATTCAGCACTTGCCCTGTTTCTACAATTCTTTGACTATTTTCTGCAGCTTTGAGAAAATTGTTTCTGCCACTTCTTGCGGGTTGTTCAATGCTACTGTGGGAGGTCAGAGTCCTGAATCTTCTCACTCTGCCATCTAACTTGAGGCCACCACCATTTTTTTTTTTTTTAAATAACCAAATCATACTATTCATGTTACTCTGTCTCTTGAGTTTTCACTAAATATATCATGGGCATTTTTCTAGATTTATCTGGATCCATCTTTTAAAGTTGAAGTTTTAACTACTGTGGATATTTTATTAACTCATTATTAAAGAGATGGTGGAAATTAAGTTGCAGAGTGAGAAGATGACTTGCTTTGAAGCTCCCTGATGAATCACTGATAGCTCCCTAATGGTTGAGAGCATGTTTAATGAATTTAACTTCCTTGACTTTTCTTCAGCTCTGCATATAACATCTGTGTTACCCTGGACCAGTTATTTATCCTCTTTGAGATTCAGTTTCCTTATCCCTAAAATGGGGATAATAATAGTATCTTCCTCATAAGTTGTGAGAATTAAGTGAAATAATATGTGTGTGTTTAAAATTATGCCTGGAAAATAGTAAGTACTTGATAATTGTTAGTTGTCATGTTGTTATTGTTATGAAACACTCAATAAATATTTTTAAAATTATTATCATTATAGTTCACTGCCCAGGTCCCACTCTGAATCTCTTCTGGAGAGTGCTTTCAAAACATTAATTCCAAGTTGAATCAGATTTCCAAAGGCAAAGCTACTCAGTGGCCATAAATTCAACGGGTGCTTAGTCCTGATTATGGAAACATGGCAACTTATCATCTCTCTTGCTTGTATCTCAGGTGGGGAGAAATCTTCCAAAAGTGAACTGGATGAATTACAGGAAGAGGTGGCCAGGAGGGCCCAGGAACAGGAACTTCGAAGGAAACAGGAGAAGGAATTAGAGGCAGCTAAAGGCTTTAATCCTCATCCTAGCCGCTTCATGGACTTAGATGAACTGCAGAACCAGGGTAATTGTTGTAAGAGTTAGATTGTGGGTGATGGGGATAGATAGGGAGGAAAAAATGATCCAAGCTTATAAATTCCCTGTTTTCTCTTTAGCAGAGTTAATATTTTATTTTAATTCAGCCATTCCTGTGAGAGTTAAAGTAGGAAGTGACAAGCCTAATTGATTGGAGATGGGCACTGATTTGGGGACATCTATTAAAAGACTATAGATTAGAGATAGAGTATATTTTTTTATGAAAACTATTTCCCATGAATCTCTATAGAAATTGTAAATAAAGACAAGTCACAATTCAGAAATGGTGGAAAGAGGCAGGGAACCATAATCTGCTTGCTGGCAGAAACATCCCTTTGAGATTTCCCACCTATAGCATTAGGGAAGTGGCTTAGCAAAACAGGAGCAGAGAACAGAGCCTGACTGCCTTTAATCCTGTGATGATTCATCTTTCAATCTCTTACAACTACAACGTGCATGGGCTCTACTTAAGCTTTCCCCCAACTGCACTGTGTTAATTACTTTCTTCCTGGAATTTCTTTAGGATGTCTCTTAGTGCCAGAAGAAACTAGCCTTCAAAATAAGGGTCCAACAAAGCTAAGGTATCTACCTTCAGTAGGCCCTGAAACCTCTATTTTGTCATCTCTCTCTTTTGCCTTCCCCTTCCAACCCCCTGTCAGTGGTGTAGTACGTTGAAGTTGGGGGGTAAATCCATTGGCTATATTTCATTACCAATTCTCCATATACTTTGGTTCACCATCTCCTGGAAGAGCAAGCAATGGAGTGCTAAGATTCTGGAGGATTAAGATTAAAATCTAGTACAGTGATTGATCCACTATAGTTTGCCTAGATCTCTGAAGGGAACTGTCCTTCCTTTTCCTTTTCTCTTTCCCTTCCCCTTCCCCTTCTCTAGCCACCCTACCTCTGACTATAAGGGTTCCCTAGGAGTTGGGGCAGCCACTTTTCTGAAGGTGAGGTGGAACCTGAATGCCCAGTTCTTCAGAACCAACCTGCTCTTTCCACTGTCTTCCCATTGCTGTCCAAAAGCCATGGCGAATTAGGGAGTGAATATTAGGGGTATGAAAGAACCTTTCTTAGCATTTTCAGCTTGAGGTAAGTGAAAGATGGGGGAAATTATAGGAGAAATGACTCATACATTTTGATTATCTTTTTTCTATGACTTCATGAAAACATACCATCAATCCCAATTGCAGGTAAAGTTACATTCCAGATTGCTACCAATTTATGATTATAAGTGAGTCAAGACCAAGAGGGGTACATAAACTTGAGGTTTCTTTTTACAAAAGTTGCCTTTTCAGTACATTCTAGCCTTTTTTCATCTGGCATTGTAGTTGGACTCTTCTGCATTTGCTTTGGCACACTTTCAAATGGGAAGGAATATCCCATGCTCGATGTATGGGAAAATGGCTTTTTGGGAGCAGATTGGTGAGCCAGGGCATAATAAAAGTCTATTCTCAGTAGTGCTAATGAAAGGTACAAGCATACACACCAACAGCAGGGCAGTTCAACTGCTCTGGTAGATAGACTGAGGTTAGGAACTATAGACCACCTGTGCCCAAGAGGTGTACTGATTTTCCAGTTTAAGGTGGTGCAGAGAGGACTGTGGATTGACATAGGAAAGAAGTGGTCTGGATAACTTTCCCCAGAGTGGTAAAACCAGCTTTGCCTTAACACGTTAGTAGAAGTATGTCTGGGGAATTCTGACACAGGTTGGCAAGATATAGCTTGCTCTAAATGTAGAAGAGCAGTTGAGTTCCAGGCATAAAAACCCTCCCTTCTGCTATAGAAAATACTTTGTTCTTTCCTTGAGGGACTCTGTAAGGGGCCTTAGAGTTGTAATATGTGGTAGGCAATGACATGTCCCTCTTTCATGGCCTTGGTAAGGCCTGGGTTAAGGGCAAGAATGGATCTCCTACTAATTTCCGAGAATTCTTAATAGTAATGGACAGTTGGAATAAGGGTAGATCAAAGGATCAGCAGCAAGGATCTGTGCAGAGTGAGGGGAAGCAACTGTATATAGCAGAAGTTGGAAAGAACTCTAATGAAAATGAAAAGTGCTGGCCCTTTCAGGGAGGAGTGACGACTTTGAGAGGTCCCTGCAGCAGGCAGATTCAGTATTTGAAGAGTCACTGCATCTGGAACAGAAGGGAGACTGTGCTGCAGCTTTGGCTCTCTGTAACGAAGCTATGTGTAAGTAATTCTAACTGCTATGCTATGGCACTTTTGACTAACTTCCCAACAGGTGTTACCAGTGTTGTCACTCAGATGGGATGAAAACATCTTTTATGTCTTCTCACCCTCGTCCTCCCAAACTGAGGCACTTTCACTATCTTGCCCGCCAGATTTCTAACTGTGCCAGGCGCTATTACTGAGGCATGTGGGTATTTACTGGAATAACTTCAGCCAAAGTGCACAGATGACTTCTCCAGTCATGCCTACACTTTGTCCCTAGATAAAGTTAGACCTTAAATGTACTTTTTCTCTAGTCACTGACTAGTGAGGTGGAGCTTATGGGGGGAAAAAAAGCTGGAAAAATTGGCTGTGGCTTTCCACTGCAACATTTAATTCTCCTTTATGTTTTCTCAAGTATTCTTAGTATACAATATCACCAGGTTACATATATCAAAGGACTAAGGTTTAGAATTGGTATCTGATTCCTAAATGCATCCAACAAGAAGTTCTGTCCAATAAAGACAGATGTAGGTCTGGATCTTATTACTGCTGTTGGCCATTGGGAAGGGGTGGTTGGGAGCACAGCATAGAGACCAGAGTTAGGCCAATTGCAAAGGACGAGAGTGGTAACCTCTAAGATGGAAACACCAGTTTATTTTCTTAATTTATTTGTTTTGTTTTGTTTGTTTTTAATTTGAATTAACCCGTCTGGTCTCCATGGTTTCCATGAAGGTTCCATATAGCCAGAGCCAGCTCTGTGCCCTGGACAGCATATGCATGATCCATGCCTTTCATTCCTGCTGTATATTTTGAGTTTTACTGCATATCTTTGCTCATTTTTGGTTCAATTTTATTCTTTTTATTTTTGTTTGTGTTTTGTGTTCTGTTTCTGCTATATTTTCTTTTGCATTTTAGCTAAACTAAGACTTGCCCTGCATGGTGCCAGCTGTAGCACGCATAGCAGAGCCCTAGTCGATAAGAAGTTGCAAATCAGTATTCGAAAAGCACGGAGCCTGCAGGAGCGCATGCAGCAGCAGCAATCATCACAACAGCCGTCGCAGCCCTCAGCCTGCCTCCCATCACATGGGGGGGCCCTCCCTGGGGGGGTCCTCCCTCAGCCAACAAGGTAGTACCTGGGAACCACTTTAGTTTATGGATGCCAGGGGAGGAAGTGACCATGGGTGCTCCATAGCGGGAGCTTTCATTGTCTTGATGACTACAGGGGAGAGAGACAAATCCTCTGAAAAGATTTCCTTCTCTCAGGTCAGACATATAGTGAAAAGCTCATCCTTTCCTTAACAGTTCCTAGAAAGATGCAAAAAGAATAACATAACCAATAGGCCACTTGTTCAAATTGCCTGCAGGTAAGTTTATCCCTGGACTTGTGTACTAATATAAGTTATACATATTATGTTCTTAGATATGGCTGCCTGAGCTACATTTCATGTTGAGGTAGCAACCTGCTTTATTTTGGGATTTCAATGTTCCCTATCTCTCATGGAAGCAGAGAAAACAGTATTTTTCTTGCTTTGATTGAACCATAGAAAAGAGAAAACAAAAATTCTCTTTGTTTTGCATCCTTATGATCAGGACTAGGAAAACTGCTAGTAGCCATTGTTGTATTTCTCACATATTAGCCCTTGAATATAATAGATGGACTTAAGTAAAAATTGATTTTGGCTGTTAATAAGCCTGAGTAATTTTCAAAATGTAAATATAATAGAAGCAGCTAACACTTTTCAGACATTTGCCTAGGCCCAGGCACTAAACTAAGCACTTTATGTATTTTATTTTATTTAATCCTTACAATGACCTAGCACATTACCCAGCTAGTAAGTAGAAGAAGCATGGAATTCAAATCCAGGTCTGTTTGATTCCAAAGTCCATGTCCTTAACCATTATGTAGAATTGCCTTTTATGATTCAATTTCCCATGTGAACATCTTAGTTCTTTGTAATATTGTAAGGGTGAGTGGGTAACTACACTCAGGAAAGTTTATAGTATATTATCATTCAAATTTTAAGCTCAATGCAAAGATCTTCCTTTGTCTTTTCTTTTATCATAATGCCACTATTTGAATGCTGATCAGAGAAATCTGATTAGAGTCTTGTTTCGAATATAAGCAATTTAGGCAGCTAAACTCTTTCCAGAAAACTTCTTATACAACTTGATGTATGTGAGTGATTTGAGGTTTTATTTTAGTGCTTGTAACACTGAAATTTTAGCCCCGAAATACAAAACAGTTATTGAAAAACTAAATGCAATTAATTCCTATTCTCATTCCCAAATCTCAAGGCAATCATGGTGAATTACTTTGAGTAATACAACCAAGTCCATGTTATGAAAACACACTTGCAGTGGTTGATTTACAAGAGCTCAAATCACTTTGTACCTGTACATGTTGGTGTCTCGGTTCCTTTGGCTGTGCTGCCTCTCGGGGCCCCAGATAGGATTGTCCTCCCTTTATTGCATCCTGGATTTTTACTGTTTGGTGTGGGTGATTTCCAGGCTTTGCTTACCTTTCATGTCATCTACTTGTGGAACTAGGAATTTTTGTTTGAAATTTGCAAGAAGAATGTGATTGTAATGGGACTTCAGGTAGTGAGGACTATTGACAAGTGCTCCACTTAACATTACCGGGTGCAACTGTGGTCAGGGCATGTAATAAAGAGAGAATTAACCGTGTCTGTTACCTGGGTGTGAGATGACCATATGCCTTCTCTTTTGTGAACCTCTGAACTGTTGATTCTACTTCTTCATGTCTTTCCATTTACTTTCACCATTTCCTCTGTGGATAGCTAGAAATGGGAATGGGAGGGACAGTACTTGTTCTAAGTGTTTTTTTTTGTCAATCAAAGCAGCTCATGACTGGCTCTCTCTATTTATTTCAGTGAACAGCCTATCCCGCTCCAAGTATTGTTGAGCCGGGAGGCCCAAATGGAACCCTGCACAGACATAGAGTTTGGGGCCAGTTCTTTCTTACATTCACCTGCTTCCTGCCGTGAGTCATACTCATCGCTATTCCCAGAATCATCTGCCCCATCTGTCCCACAGCACAGCTCCCCCAATAGATCTGCCTTGAACCTTCTGACTTCTGTTGAGGTGGGCAGCATTGACCTCTCTGCATTCCATAGGCAGTGCTTTCCTAAAACACCTGGAAGGACTGAGAAGAATTCTTATCATGGTTGGGAGCCTTTGGACACACCAGAGGGTAAGCTGCAAGGCTACAGGGGTGACAACAGCAGCTGCAGCAGGGTCTTCCCACAAGAAGGAAGAGATATTGCTCAAGAACAACTGTTTAAAGAAAAGAGGGATCCTGCTGACCCATCCTCGGAGCTGTCTAGGTCACAGCCAGCAGGAACAGTCACCTCCAAGAGAGGAGATGCACACAGCCCAGGCTATAGTCCTTCAAGTTCATCAGCTCAGCACAGCCTTTCCTTGTACAGGGCCTGCCACCCCATAATGCCTGCTGCTTCCTCATCTGTGCTTCACTCTCCTGATCCTGTACAGAAAACTAACCAATGCCTCCAAGCCAAAAGCCTCAAAACTTCCTTGACTTCAAAAGTGGATCGAGGCAGCGAGGAGCCTTATAGGCCAGAGTTTCCCAGCACAAAGGGGCTTGTCCGCTCTCTGGCAGAGCAGTTCCAGAGGATGCAAAGTGCCTCTGTGAGGGATGGTACAGATTCCCAGGATAGAAGTTTGCCATTTAGTCTAAGGAAGAACTCTTCCCCTTCTGACTCCAAGACTTCTTTCCCACAGGATCAAGGGAAAGGTCACTGCCCTTGGGAAGAACAGCAACCATCTCTGGATGGTAGGAATAGACTGCCTTCCTGGGAAGAGCCTGCTGGCCATCATCTTCTTGCTATTAACTCTGTGCTGCCTAATGGTGAAACTTCTAAGGGAGGACAGTTCAGGTTGGCTGAGTCAAGTACTTACCAAGGGAAACCATCCCAAGTGAAAGATACTATGCCTAAGAAGCTAGGCAGCAGTGTTGACTTGGGGACTTCCTTGCCTTTGGATTCCTGGGTGAATGTCACGAGGCTCTACGATTCTCAGCTTAAACACGGAGTCCCTGGGCCAGGAGTGAAGTCCTCTCCCCACGATTCCCATACCTGTGTAGCCTATCCTGAGAGAAACCACATCCTTTTACATCCACATTGGAACCAAGACACAGAGCAGGAGACCTCAGAATTGGAGTCTCTCTACCAGGCCAGTCTCCAGGCTTTTCGAGTTGGCTGTTCTAGATGGAGACAGCAGGATGTGCCCTGGCACCCACTTAGCCAAACAGGTAAGTCTGCAACCAGGGAAGGAAAGCATATGGTGGGAGGTCGGATGCATGTAAAAGCTGAAAGCAAGAGGATAAGAACAGAAGGGGAGTGATTTTCTATCTAAATAGTAGCCCTAGCTCAATAGGAAGTAGTAGAACTTCTAAGTTTACTCATAAAGCCTTCAGGACAAGGGCTAGACATTTTTCTGGAGGAATGAGAAAAGGATTGGCACTTTCAGTCCAGTTCTTTCCTAAAGAAAGAGACCACCGAGTGTCTACCCCCCGGCTCCTCCAGTTTGCAGTGCTAAGGAATGATTCAGAGGTCTTTGGCAGTGATTGAACATGAGGTGGGAGGTAGCTGAAGAGAGGGAAAGTCATCCTTCTATGGCTTGGGAGCTGAACTAATCCTAAGATCCAGCTTCCGGGTCCAACTTGCAATGAGGATATCCACATTGAGCCAAGTCTCTAGTGTCGCATTTCCAGATCATACTCAACCAGCAATATCAAGACCTTCCCTGATCCCTTCAGGAACTGCCAGGTTTAGTATTCTCAGACTTTTGAAGGTGGTATGCTTGCAAGTTAGCTGTTCATTGACCCTCCCAAAGATACTGTGTGAAGAATGAAGATTACACCGCAAATGCATATCACAGACTTATTTCTGGAAATTGAAGACATGAAAAATGTTTATAACTTAGATTGATATATTTGAGAACTCCAAAGCCTGAGCCATTGTCCTGGCTCCAACATTAATTCTCAGTATAAATTTGGACAAGTCATTTAATATCACAAGGCAGAGTTCTTGTAAAATGAGTGAGTTGGTTCAATGACTTTTTTTTTTAAGGTACCTCCCAATGATATGCATGGTTCTATGAAATTGAACCCAGAGAACTTTATCTTCACCTTGGATGAGACAGTTTCCTTAACGGTTCCCTACATGCTGCCAACCTGTGTTTAATCACAGCCAAACAAATGTTTATTGAGTATCTACTGTGTTCCCAGGATACTGCATAAATATACGATTTGATATTACGATATGTTCTTTACCATCTGCATCTTAGAATTCTCATCCAGAGAGATTGTAGACTTTGCAATAATATTTACTAAGTGCTCCTTTAAGATTCTAAAGAATGAGGAAAGGCAAGTCGGCCTCAGTGAGCTTATTAATATAAGGGAAAGAGAAAACACAAATATCAAGTGCTTTAATAATAATAATAAACACATAGAAAATAATACAAAATAATACATGAATTAACTAGATGAATGTCAAACATTACATTACCGTCCTTTCCCACCCCCAAAAAACTGTTCAAAAACAAATGAAAAAACCCCTTATATTACCAAAAATAGCAACAATTTTCATTGTAGATAGTTTGGAAAATAAATAAAATAAAGGAACAAAGTAAAAATCTTTGCTAATCCCACTCAACATTTTAATGCATTTAATTCTGGTTTTGTTTTTTTTATCCATAAATACTATTTTGATTTGTTTTTACAAAAAGCATGATCATTAGAATATATGTATACAGTTTAGTCTCATGGTATTTTTTTCCTTATATATATATAAGAAAAAATATATATACTTAAAAAAATTTTTTTAAAGATACTTAGATTACAGAAATGTTACATAAATAATATAGGGGATTCCCATATGCCCCACTCGCCACCCCTTCCACATTTTCCCATATTAACAACATCGTTCATTAGAAAAATATGGAAACCTTCACAAATTTGCATGTCATCCTTGCGCAGGGGCCGTGCTAATCTGTGTATCATTCCAATCTCTCTGGATGTGCTGCCGAAGCGAGCATTCTCATGGTATTCTTACCTTATATCCATGAGCATTTTTCCTTTGAAAATGCTACTTTTAATGGTTATAATATTCTGCTTATGAGTGTTCTGTAATTTATTCAACCATTCTTCTATTGTTGAATATTTAGGTTGCTTCCAATTTTTTTGATTGTATAGCTTTGTGATGAATATATTTGTATTTAAGTTTGCCCATATTTCTGATAAACTCCTTAGAATGAATTTTTAGAAGGGCAATAAATAGTTGAAGGTTATAAGCTTAAAAAAAATTTTTTTTTGATGCATATTGCAAATTAATCTCTAGGAAGATTTTATTTATTCTTCTGAAAACAGTATGAAAGAATATGTAGCTACTGACCATTAATTTTTTACTTAAGAGTGAACAAAAATAATTTTAAAATTCCATTAGTGAATCCGTTTGCCTCAGAGCTAAACCAGTATATTATAAAAGAATTATTCAGAATCTCAAAATAGTTATCAAAGCAAACTAACCATTATTTTGGTTTGAGTCCTTGGTTTAAAAATAAGCAAATCTACAATAATATTACACCTAAAAATTAATAATTTCTTAATATAATACAGTAAATAGTATTTAAATATTCTCAATTTTCCCATAAAAGTCTTTTCACAGCTTATTTCAAATCAGGATCCAAACAAGGTCCACACATTACTTTTTTTTTTCTTTTTCGGGGCCCCGGGGATTGAACCGGGACCTCGTATGAGCCACATCATATTCCCTACACACATTACAATTTGTTCATATCTCTTAAGGCTTTTTTTCCCTGTAGGATTTCCCTCTTTTTTTCCCCTTGCCATTTTTTTTTTGTTGCAGAAATTTGGTCATTTGTCTTATAGATTTTTGCATATTCTAGATTTTGCTTATTATATTTCAGAAGATTTAAAAATTATTATTAAAAACAAACAAAGAAACATGTTCTACTTAGGGCTAGAAGCTTGATTAAGATCAGGTTCAATTTTTTTAATAGGAATATTTCATAGGTAGTGCAGTGTACTTTATGTGCCTCTTGATATATGTCAATCTCTTTTTTTTTTTCTTTTTTAAGATTGATCAGTAAAAAGACATCATCCTAACCTTCTGTTGAATCCAGGAATCCTCTCAAAAGCATTGCTGACAGACGGTCACTCTACCTCTGCCGAAATTCTTTTTTTTTTTTTAAGATTTATATTTATTTATTCCACCTCTCCACCACCCACCCCCATTGTTTTGTGCTTGCTCTCTGCTGTGTGTTCTGCTGTGTCTGCTTGTCTTCTGTTTTTTTTTTTTTTTTTTTTTTTTTTTTAATTTTACCAGGAGGTCCCGGGGAGTGAACCTGGGTCCCTCCATATGGCAGATGGACACCCAACCACTTGAGCCACATCTGCGCCATGCTTATCTTCTTCCTAGGTGGCACCAGAACCGATCCTGGGGCCTTCTGGAGTGGGAGAGAGGTGCTCAACTTCTTGCGCCACCTCCGCTCTCTGGTCTACTGCGTCTCTTTATTGTCTCTGTTCTGGGTCTATTTTTGTTGCGACATCTTGCTGCGCCAGCTCTCGATGTGCGGGCCAACTTTGCCTTTCACCAGGAAGCCCCAGAAATCGAACCCTGGACCGCCTATATGGTAGACGGGAGCCCAATCACTTGAGCCACATCCACTTCCCTGCCTAAATTCTTTTGAAGGAATCAGAGTTAGTCATTCCTGGAGGACCAACAGCTGCCTCCTTTTCTAGAAATTATACTTGGCTTGATTAAAGGAGTACCAAATTCTAATCATTACAGTTGTACTTCTTAAACTTGGCTGCCCATTGTAGTCACCTAGGAGTGGCTTTTTAAAAAACATGTACATATATAAATACTTTTTAGAAATGAGATCATAGCATACATGCTGATTTTTTAAACACTATTTCCCCACATTAGGCTCCACCTCCCTGGGTAAGTGAAATTAATAATCTAGTGTGCATCCTATTTTTTTCTATTCATATAATTCCATGTAGACCAACATACATGTACATATATAAATAGACAGTGTTTTTTGTTTGGGGATCATTTTTTTTCTTTTAACTTATCAATACTTCATGAAACTCTCTCTGAGTCCCTTAGTTTAATAATCATTCATTCTTTTTTTTTTTTTTTAAAGGTTTAGTATTTATTTATTTCTCCCACCCCTTCATTGTTTGCATTTGTTGTGTCTGTCTGTTGTGTGTTGGTCTTCTTTTTAGGAGGCACTGGGAACCAAATCCAGGTTCTCCAATGTGAGAGGGAGGTACCTGATCACTTGAACCATCTCTGCTCCTTGCTTTGTTGTGTCATTCATGTTTTCTTTGTGTCTTATTGTGTCATCTTGTTGCATCAATTCGCTGCGCCTGCCTGTCGCATCAGCTGGCTGTCTTGCTCATCTTCTTTAGGAGGCACCAGGAACCAAACCTGGGACCTCCCATGTAGTAGGCAGGAGCTCAATTGCTTGAGCCACATCTGCTTCCCCATTCATTCTTTTTAGTGGCTGGGCAATATTTGATATTGAGGATGCCATAATGTATTTAGTCATTCTGCTATAGATGGGCATTCATTTATTTCTATTGGCCACACAAACAATGCCACAATAAATATCCTTATAGATATGATGTTATGAATTTGGTATTTTTGCTTCTATGTGAGAGAGTCCCAGGAGTAGAATTGTTGGGTAAGAGGGTAAATATATTTTTAATTTTATAGAAGATTTCCAGATTACTTTTTTTTTTAATTAGGAGGTGCCATGGATTGAACCCAGGACCTTGTACATGGGAAATAGGCACTCAACCACTGAGCTACATCTGCTCCCCAATGAGAGTTGTTTTTTTTTGTTTGTTTGGTTTTTGTTTTTAGGAAGTACCGGGGAAAGAACCCAGGACCTTATACATGGGAAACAGGCGTTCAACCACTTAAGCTACATCCACTCCCTTCCAGATTGCTTTTTAATTAATTAATTAATTTGTTTTTAAAGTTTTATTTTATTTATTTACCACCACCCCCTCCCATTTTTTGTGGTCACTGCCTGCTCTCTGTGTCCATTTGCTGTGTGCTCTTCATGTCTACTCATCTTCTCTTTAGGAGGCACCGGGAACCAAACCCAGGACACCTCCCATGTGGAAGAGAGGTTCTCAATCACCAGAGCCACCTCAGCTCCCTAGTTTGGTGTGTCTCTCATTGTCTTTCTTCTTTGTGTCTCTTTTGTTGCGTCATCTTGTGTCAGCTCGCCGTGCCTGCCTGCTTTCTCTAGGAGGCACCAGGAACCGAACCTGGAACCTCCCATGTGGTAGGCAGAAAGACTATTACATTTCAGACTTTCTCCAGCAATGTTTGAGGATACCCTTTTCCACATTTTTGGTCAGCCTTTCAAAAATAAAAATTACCAGGCATCAAACACAAAGACTGATTCAGTAATCTGTGGTAAGGTCCAGAAAGCTGTATTTTAATCTAAAGTGTATTGGAGTCACTGTATTTTTTTTTTTTTTTTTTTAAAGGATTTATTTATTTATTTACTTTTATCCATTTTTACACCCCTCCCCCCCCCGTTTTTGCTGTTTCTGTGTCCAATCGCTGGGCAACTCTGTGTCCATTTTCTGCCCTCTCTTCTCATCCTTCTCCTCCTGTCTTTACTGGGATTCAATCCTTGGAATCTCTGATGTAGGAGAGAGGCATCCTGCCCGCGCCACCTTAGTTGCTGGTTTTTCGGTGCGTCTCATCTTGCCTCTCCCTTGTGTCACTCTCCTATTATGTCATCATCTTGCTGTGTGGCTCGCAGGAACTGGTGGTGCACCCGCGCACCGGGCCTGGCGGCCCATGCACCTTCTATATATTTTTAAAATTTTTACCAGGAGGTCCCGGGGATCGAACCCAGGTCCCTCCATATGGGAGATGGACGCCAACCAGATATAGTCCTCTGCTATATCTCTTAAGGTTGACCAGAGATACCTAGAGTTACAGTCTTTTCCCATACAGGATGGTCATATAATAAATCAGGCTTAGTTTATCACCAGCATTCTAAAAACCAGACCTAGGGAGGAAAACGAGGTCTGGGGACACATGCATGGTTTCTAATATAGCGAATGTTTAGCCCACCCTGATTATCACAGAATCAGGGAGTCACTGTATTTAAGCATTAGAAAACATTAAAAATAACTGACACTTAGTGTCATAATATCATACTTTAAACTGTGTGTGTGTATAAGAATTAAAATATCAAATCAAGACATGAATTGGCCATAGTCATGTATATAAAATGTAGGTCAAGGGCATGTGCCTTTTAAGAATGGAAGACTTAATTAGTTGGATTGGGGCAAGCCCCAGGAGAATCACATATCCAGTTTGAAATAGCTGTTCTCTGAACAATCTAGCAAGATTTTGGTGGTGGTTTAGAATTTAAGTGATTGAGAGAGGCTAATGGGGAAAATAAAAGAGCATTACACTTGCCGAACAGCCTCTGCTCTTAGTAATAGGAGGTCAGTAGGTGAGGTGATAAATGTACTGTGCTGAAAATCAAGAAACTTGAATTTTTTTTTTTTTTTTTTTAATTAGTGAAGTTGTGGGTTTACAGAAAAATCATGCATAAAATGCAGCATTTTCATAGTTTTTACTGCCAGGTTCATGTTTTATTAACACCTTGCATTAGTGTGGAGCATTTGTTACAACTGATGGAAGCACATTTTAATAATTGTACTATTAATTATAGCCCATGATTTACCTTAGGGAAGAGACTTGAATTTTTTCTCTCTTTTTTTTTTTTTTAAGTCTGGCAATAATGTTTTATAGTTTCATTATGGAGACTTTATATATCTTTTGTTAAAGTTGTTCCTAAGCATTTTGTGAATTTTAGTGTTATTTTATTAGAGAAGTTGTGAGCTTACAAAACAATCATGCGTAATGTCCAGAATTCCCATACATTACCCTTCCACCAACACCTTGCGTTGTTGTAGAACATTTGTTACAGATTATGAAAGAATATCTTCAAAATATTACTACTACCTATGGTCCATGGCTTATATTTGGTGTATTTTTACCCTACACCCCCTATGATTAACACAATGTATTGTACATTTGTTATAGTTCATGAGAGAACACTTTCATGAATGTACTTTTTTTTTTTTTTTTTTTTTAAAGATTTTATTTATTTATTCATTTATCCCCCCCCTTGCTGCTCGTGCTCGCTGGGTCAGCTAACCACGCCGTGTGGGCGGGCTTGCCTTCACCAGGAGGCCCCGGGAACCGAACCCTACTGATTGAGCCACAGCCGCTTCCCCATGAATGTACTTTTAACCACAGTCCATCATCTACCATTTGGTTCACTGTGTTATACAGTCCCATGCCTTGTACAATCCATCCAGAGTATATACTCACAGGCTCTCAGGTTCATCACAGAGTTGTGCAGTCATTGCCTCAGTAAATTTTTTAACGTTTTCCTTAGTCCAATAGAAAAAAAAATCCCATATCCCTTCCATTATTGACCCTTAGCATTGATATAATACCTTCTTTGACATTGATGCAAGAATATTACAATAATTCTAGTTAAGCTACTACCTGTCAGACCCTGGAACTCATTTCCTTGTTATGTAAAGTGGGGAAGTTAGACTAGACTGGAGATAATAGTACTTTGTTACCACAGACCTTCTATAGAATCCTATGTCAGATAATTTCCTCTCTATATATAACAAGTCATGGGCCCAAGTCTTTGACAGAATCTGACTTTGTTTACAAAAATGAAATGAGACAAGATGGAGACATTCAGCTGTCTGCCCACAAAGCCCCTTCTCTACAAGGTTCTTCAAGGGCTGTGATCTGAGACTCTTGTGGCCTATAGGAAACTGAAAGTCTTTTCTGTTTTTACATTCCAGGAGCACATCCTCCACTGGGCCCAGGGAGTCTGTTTGTTATTTAAGGAAAGAAGAACTCATGCGTTTGTACTGCCAGGCTCAGAGCTTAGACCCCAGGGAGAGAGCGTCAACTTGTATTTGTGTTTTCTTTCTCAGGTTCTGCAGATGGCATGGGGAGGAGGTTGCACTCAGCCCCGGGCCTTGGTCTCTCAAAGACCCCAACAGCAGAAATGGAGTACAGTCTCCGTGAAGCCAGCACAGTGCCTGCTTCTCAGGTAGCAGCCTCAGGTGCTAAGGTGCTGGGCACAGGGTGGTGTGTTGGGAAGGAAGTGTGGGGTGATGTGAATGGTAGCGTTGGGAGTAAGGCAGAGGTAATGTGGGACTGTCAGAAGAGAACAAGGTCTATGACTGGGCTTCTTTTGAGTGAAAGGAGGTTGCCTCATGGCTACTATCTTTTAAACGCATCTAATTCACTGAGACTTCCGCTCTTCTTTCCTCTATCCCTGGGTGCAGGGTCTGTGGGAAAACCACAGGTCTGGTGTTATGTGTCTGCTAGTGTGTGTCTGTGTGTTTGAAGGCTGCACCTTGCCGAGGCCCCAGCAGGGAGTGTGTGAAGGATGAAGAGTACGGTGCAGAGAACTTTCGTTGCATCTGATGCAGTCTCAGTGGCGCAGTTGTCTCAGAGAGGGAGGAGGCTCTGGTCTCTTCCCACAGTTTTGTAAGTAGAATCAGGGCCCATCTATTCAGAACACCCTCCTTCCCTTGCTAGGTAAAAATACAATGCAAATAAAGGAGCAAGGAGAAACTGAGGGCTGTAATTTGGGGGCAAAGCCTTGTGTACTCAACAAATATAAGGACACATAGTTATTACTTTTTTGGCACACATTCAGTTGGAGCCCAGGGGGACATCCCTTTCCTGTAGGAGTTCTAGAAGTGTATGTTACAGTGTTTCCCAGAGTGAGCAGAATCACAAGATCCTTGAGAGGAGTCTCCGAGAAGCAAAGCCTGCTAATTGGGTCAGAACCCATTATATTAATCAAAGGAAGAAGGGAAGAATAGAATGGAGTACTGTTTTGCCTCTTTCTCCCCACCCCAATACATGATTGTGTGGGTTCCAATGTGCTTCCAAGCTAAAGTGAAGCATGTGCATTAGCAAGAAAAGGAAAATGATTTAAAGTCCTTCTCCTTAAGGCTTTTCACATGGTACTAATGCAAGAATCTGTTGGTAGAAGGGGCAGGAAAACCTAAGCCAGCATAGATCAAAAAACCCAGCTACTGACAGTGTCTGTCAGGGGCTGGGTTTAGAGGGAGTTGTGACTTGAGAATTTCACGCATTTGCCAATGGCAGGTTGAGTTTTCATTACAATAGAGGTCAGGATGTAAGCCCAATTGCATTGAAGCTTGCCCACTAAGTCAGTTCAATAAAAATATAAAAACAGGTTGTAAATACATGGAACAAAAATAGAAAGGTACAAAAGGATATACAGTGAAAATTAGGTATCTGTCCCACTAGTCCTTCAGATTCCGTTTTCTTTCTTCACAGGCATTTTTTCCAATTGTTCACGATTTTCTAAAGACCTCTGAACAGTGTACCATTCTTTTTTGGAAAAGGCATCTCTTTGCAAATATTTGTATTCTTTCAGTGAATATTGAAGAATATTTGTATTCTTTCAATGCATTTAATGACAAATTGGTATTTCCTGAAGAGGTGACTTTCTCCTGATTTCTGTATCATTCATTCATTCATTGAGTCATTCTTTCAAACAAAATCTTTTTTTTTTTTACCGGGAGGTCCCGGGATCGAACCCAGGTCCCTCCATATGGGAGACGGATGCTCAACCATTTGAGCCACATCCATCCCCCTCAAACAAATTCTTATTGAGCATATGTTCTAGGTGCTGTGCCAGGTGCTGGGGATACCGTGATGAGAGAGCTAGATACAGTCCCTGCTCTCATGCAGCGTACAGCCTACTGGGGGAGATGGATGAATAAACAAGCAATTATGATATAATGTGATAAGGATTTAATGCTAGGAGACTATAATAGAAGGGACATCTAAACCAGGGTTTGGGGGTCAGAAAGCTTCCAGAGGAAGCAAAAAGAAGTTAGCAGTTAAGAGACTCAGAAGTAAGCATTAACTGAATTAAAAGCAGCACACTTGGGGGGAGTGGTTGTAGCTCAGTGGTTGAGTGCCTGTTTCTCATGTGTGAGGTCGTGGGTTCAATCCCCAGTACCACTTAAAAAAATAAATAAAATAAAATAAAATAAATTTACCATAAAAACAGCATGCTTGGTATAGCAGGAGTATAGTCTAGTGAGGGGAGATGATGGAGAGTGTTGAGAAGTGATACTAGGAAGAATATAAACAAGAGTCAGATCATGGACCATGGGGAGTCCTATAAGTCATAGTAAGGAGTTTGGGAGGATAGAGAGAAGTGGACATATTGGAGATCCAATTAGGAGGTAAAAAATCAATGGGACTTGATGACTGCCTTCTTGGATATGGGGGTGATGGGAAGAATCCAGGATTATACCCAAGTTTTATGGGTTGATGAGGATATACTTAATTGAAATAGGGAGTACAGGAGCAGGAATATATTTGAGGGAAGAGATGAATTCAATTTTATACATATTATGCTTGAGGGGAGACAGCTGGTAGGCCTTTAGGTTTGAGACATGAGCTGGAAATTGAGATTTTGGAATCATAGCCATTGAAAAGCAGAGAATAGAGCAAAAAGAGGAGAGAAGCTAGGACATGTCCCTGAAGAATATCAGATTTATGGTGGTGGTTCTTCTGAAGAATGCTAAAAGGAGATTGAGAAGAAGATGCCAGAGAGATAGAAGGGATACCAAAGGAAGAGTGTTTTAAGAAGAAAGGAGTATTTCACTATCACTGGCTGCTGAGAGGCCACAGCATGGGGAGGCATGGGAGGAGGTTGCAATTAGCCCCTGGTCTTGGTCTCTTGAAGACCCCAATAGCAGCAGTGAAGTACAGTATTTGTGAAGCCAGCACAGTGCTTGCTTCTCAGGTAGCAGCTCAGGTGCTAAAGTGCTGGGTATACAGCTTGGTCCTTAGGTTGTATGTTTAATGCCTTCTGTATGCCAAACTTTGGTAGGTGCAGTGACCACACAGTGATGAAACAATTAAATTTTGTCCTTCAATAGCTTAAATAAGATATACTGGCATAAAGATTATTTTATTTAATAGATTACTTATTAAGTGCCTGTAATGTTCTTGGTGTTATTCCAGGTACTGGAGATACTGGAGTAAATAAGAAATGTGTTCTACTAGGGAGAGACCATAGACATGTAAATAAATGCTGTAATTCCAGACAATGATGTGTGGTGAAGAAAAATAAAACAAGGCAAGAGGGGATAAGGAGTAAAGAGGTAATGGTGGGTATCTTCAGGGCTATTTTAGATAGGGTGGTAACCTAAGGAAGTAACAGTTGATCAGAGACCTTAGTGATGTGAAGGTGTGAGTTATGGAAAAAACATTCCAGGTCATGGGAACAGCATTCCAGGTATTGGAAACAGTAAGTGCGAAGGCTCTGAGATGGGAATGAGCTTGGTGTGTTTGAGGAACATTAAGAAGATTAGATTGGAGTGTAAAAGGCACAGGAACAATGAGAAAAAGTGAGAAAGTTCAGCAGGGTCATCACATAGGATCTTGCATATCATGGTAAGGAGATAGCAGACTGGAGATAGAATGGTGATTGGAGGCTATAGCATTGGTCCTGGTGAATTTAAATACAAAATTCATAGGTAGAAATGACAGTACTTAGCAAAGAAAACTAATGGAATTGTGAATGGGGAGTGGGATCAGGGCAATGGCAGTGTTTGAGTCTGGGTGACTTAGGAAAATGTGGTACTAGGAAAAGGAGTTTGAAAGGATGTTGGTTCCCTTTGGCCATGTTGGTGTTTCAGGTGTTAAAGGAGAGATTCCTGGGAATTTATCACAAAAGTGAGTAGCTGAGTAGCTAATAGAGAATAGAGCAGGGCCTAAGCATCAGTGAGTACAAACTTGACAGGCAAAAGAGGAGGCTTTGGAATGTAGCAGTGACAGTTGGGAAGATGGAGTAGAGTACTTGGTTCTGCATTTAAATAAATATATGTTAATTCCCAATACTTAGAGAGAGCATAGAATTCTCTTTCTCAATCTTTTGGGCTTTTTGAAATTTTCTCTCTTTAAAAAAATTCTGTTTATCTCTAATCTCGCTAATTTTACTTTTAGCATTAAGGAATTTGCTAAAGACCTGGATGGTAAGTTTGGGAAGGTAAGGGCTATGAAGAAGATTGGTTAAGGAAAGAGGATCTCAAGTTTGGAGTCTCCACAAGGCAAGTAGAATATTTCCTAGAGGGCCTAACAGGGAGAGTGGCTGAGTATATTGAAATATTTGTGCTTGTTCCCTCCATCTCCCCCTGCTTGCCTCACTGTGTTTACCCAACTACATCCTGCTGTGTGTTAATCCTCATCTCTATGTTTTTTTGTCTTGTCTCATTATAAGGATTCATCCAACACGAGGAAAGAGCCTTTGGAAACCGGGCACCGTTGTTCCAGCTCCTCTTCCCTCCCTGTCATCCATGACCCTCCTGTGTTTCTCCCTGGTCCCCAACTCTACCCTCCCCAATCACAGCTCCTGTCCCCAGATGTCCTGATGCCCAGCATGGGAGGGGAGCCCCATAGACCCCCAGGTAACTCCTCCCAAATCTAATATTATGTGCCAGAAGATGGAACCTTTCTAGGGTCCCTTAAGGATCAAATCAAATGGGGGAGAGGGTGGTCCCAAAGTGGGATGGTATAAGATATGAATTACTCCTTTAAGATCAAGTATTGATCTAGATGAATTGCTATTGAATCATTTCTTGGGTGACATAGTTCTTAGAGCAAGGGTCTAGATCAGCTCCCCACTAGAATCTGACGAACCCATGAGAATGAACTCCTTCAGTCATAAGACAAGCTTTTAAATCACTAAGAAGAGTTAATACCCAGTCTTTAGGATCTTCCCCAAAACAGAAAGTGTCATCTATATTAGTTTTGTCTTCTTTTACCCTGAGTCTCAGCTGAGGGATGGTTTCGGAGGACAAGGAGTGAATGGGAGACTTGGAAAGACCCTGTACCTGGAGTACCCATGCCATGTGTCCAGACCCATCCAATCCTGGGGCGGGTGGACAGCATCATTCAGGCTTTTTTTGATACTCCATAGCAAAACACTCTTTTTTTCTCCCTCATGGCCTGAATCTAGAGCTTAAGGCCCTGGTTCTTGACAGAGAGAGGTGGGGTGCTACTGGCATCTGGTGGGTAGAAAATAAAGATGGTACTAAACATCCTACAGTGCACAGGACAGCCCTTCCTCCAACAAAGAATTATCAGTCCAAAATATCAATAGTGCTGAAGTTGAGAAACCTTGGCTTAAGGCTATAAAATGTCTGTGTGTGTGTGTGTGTTCAAAATAGAGAGTAGTGTCATTTATGGTTGTGTCCAAATTTCTGAGAGCTTTGGATAAACAGGCCTTCTGGATAATTGGATTCCCTATTAATCAGTGGAGCAACCAAGCAGCTGGCTTCCTTTGACAGTTGTTAGGGGTATCTCTGATCACAGGCAGCATTGATTACAACCTGTTCTACACTGAATGCTACAGTGACTATAGCAGAGAAAGAAGGCAGCTCTCTGGTCTCAAAGAGCTCAGAGTTTAATCAGAATATATATACATACAAACAAAAGTATAGTGCAGCTATTGGTTAATGCGTTATAAAATAAAGAATAGAAAATATTTTTATGTGACTTTTTAAAAAAATTATTTGGTTTGTGTTATGGAAAGGGGAATAAATGTATAGAAAGGGGAAGCGGCTGTGGCTCAATCAGTAGGGCTCCCGTTTGCCATATGGGAGGCCCGGGTTCGGTTCCCGGGGCCTCCTGGTGAAGGCAAGCCCGCCCGCACGGCGTGGTTAGCTGACCCAGAGAGCACAAGCAGCAAGGGGGGGGATGGATGAATAAATAAATAAAATCTTAAAAAAAAAAAAAAAAAAAAATGTATAGAAAGGCATTCCACATTATGTATATGGAAGGAATGGTGTGAACAAAATTAGATATCTAAGAGAATAAGCAAAAAATGTAAGCAAAGTTACCTTAACTGGAGTGAAGTTACAATGTTAAGAAAAGCTGAGTGATATTTTGGAGTGTTAGCTCTAGGAGCAGAGCTGTCATTCTAGTGTGTGTGAGTATGGGGGTGGGGGGGGGAGAGAGAGAGAGGGAGGGAGGGAGGGGGGATGTGTGTGTGTGTGTGTGTGTAGAAAGAAGGATTATAATGGAATGATTTTAATGGTAGGGCAACCATCCAGGAGACTGTTTAATTTGCCCAGGTTGGAAGTAAGAGATGTGATTTTGATAAACATTAGGAATTTTTTTAAAAATGAAAAAAAAAAAAAAACAAAGCTAGGTTGCTTCTTTCCCTTGTGTGTATGCTCTTGGAGGGATGGGGAGTTGGGAGGAACAGCCAGGAATGGCCTTCCCAGAAAAGAAAATTGTTTTCTGAAGATGCTCAATCTTTGGGTTTCTTTTCTTTCCCCAGGAACTTCAAGGAGCGTCCAACAGTTTCTGGCTGTGTGTGACAGGGGTGAAACTTCCCAAGGGATCAAATACACAGAAAGGACTTTGAACTACCGGAGTCTACCCCATTGTTCCAGAACAGATGCCTCCTGGGGACTTTGTTCAGAGGCTAACCAGCATATTGGGGCCAGATTGTTGAACACTCCAGGGTATAAGCCTCAGCGAAACCATACTGCCACACTATCAGAAAGACACCAGGGATTTCAGGTTCCTCATGCTCAGTCCTGGGGAGACCTCTCTTACTCCCCCTCTCATCCTCCCATTGTCCACCATGTGTCTTCACCACCCAGCACTCTTCATGTACCTCCAAGGTCAGCTTGGAATTTGGGTCCTGTTCCAGGGACCCAAGCCCCTGGTCCCCGAAGAGTAGATATGCCCCCAGATGATGACTGGCGGCAAAGCAGTTATGCCATCCAACCTGGGCACAGGAGGACAGGGGGAGAAGGGTTTCTGTTTGTTCTAGCAGATGCCCCTGGCCGAGAGCAGATAAGGGCCAGAACCCTGCAGCACAGCAGATGGTAAGGGTCACCCTTTCCTTTCCTGGAGCCACACATTTCTCTCTAAAACTGTACTGTGGGCAGAGTTGGTACCCTGCATCCCTGTCATGGTTGTGCCAGTCTTATCTCAGCATACAGTTGGCAGTTTCCTCTAAGGATGCCAGGAGCCTCTAAAGAGACCTGGTTCTTTGGAAGGAAATATTTGAAATTCCAACTTCTGTTCACTTAGCAAACAGAGCAACTGCTGTTTAGGGCTTTTTCTGAGCCACTTTAAAGATGAATCCATGATATTTCTCTGGACACTAGCTATTTCTTAGGATCTTAAGGTGATCATTTTATTCCTGGATATTCTATGCCCCTACCTGTACCCAAGCCCTCATCCTCTGTTCCTTACTATAGTCCCAACTTCTACTTTTTGTTTTATCCACCTCTGCCTGTTAACTGACCCTCTGTTTTCCCCATTTCCTATTCTTAGAGTGACCTGTAGCCATGTGGTTATGACCCTGACTACATTATTCAGGGAAGCTCACCTGCCCAGGTATTATGGTCTGTCAGCCTTCCCTGTAACTCCCAAACCTTAGGCCTAGAATGTGGAGCTGCCAACATAATATTCACCCTTCTGAACAGATGGAGTCAGGCACACTAACACACCCTCCCATCTTCAGCAGCAGAGCCATTACTGCCACTTGCTCAGTCGCCATTGTAAACCCTCAGAATCAGCTGAACTATTTTAGGGCCAAACATACTGTTTTTGTAAAGTATTTTTCATTAATAAATCTATAAGATAGTTCTATTTAATCCTTTGTCATTCTTCCCTTTTATGTATTCTTGCTCTTTTGTATTGGGGTGGGGATGCCTAGGCAAGCAAGAAATATCAATTGCCAATGGCCTGGGGCTCCCAGAGAGAAAGCCCTAACACAAATAAGAGAAGAAACACACACACACATATATGAATGAAGTGGCTTTTGACTGAATGAAGGTGAAGTGCAAAGGAGGAGTTGAAGTATATACAGTCAAGGTAGAAGTCAATGGTCCCTAAAATGGAATGACTTGTTACAGCTGTCAGCATGTTTCCTATCCCTTTCTTGCCAGAGACCCTCAGTACATCACTTCCCCTGCTTAGTGAGGTTTTCTGGAGATTTGAGCTCCTTTGAGAAACTCACCCTTGGTCTGTGTGTTCTTGGTGCCCTCCCTCCACTTTTCAGGTTTGTTATATGCCTCCTATCCCTTTCTTGCCCTTCCTTGCTCTCTTCTCATGGGTGCCCCTGCTTACTCCTTCTCTTGTGTAGTTATGGCATTTCTGTGCCAGAAAGATCCCTTTCAACCCTGCCTCACTCCCAAAGTCCCTTCCCTCTAAAAGATATTTTGTGGGTTCCCATTGCAAAGACCATGGGCATTTCCCTCTTTTGTCTCCAAGTCTCAGAATCATTGAAATTGACACACACAAAAAAGAGATAGGGGAAACGGACGTGGCTCAAAGGTTCGGCGTCCGTCTACCATATGGAGAGACCAGGGTTCGATCCCCGGTACCTCCCGGTAAAAAAAAAAAAAAAGAGATAGAAAGGTGCTCTTTGAGACCTTTGGATTACTGCTTACCTATTATATATGACATTTTGAGCAAATGTATTATTGAGCAGGAGGATGGCTGGTAATTTCTTGTCCCATCAAGATATATAGATTTTGGTGTATATGCTGGACTCTGTCCATTATTCAACCCATCTCCTGGTGGCATACACATGCTCTCCTAATAATTATTGACCAAACCATCACCCTGATCATGTCATTTTACCTCTTTCTCCATCAGTTAACCATGGTATCCTTATAAAGTTTCCATAAGTCATCAACTGATTCTGTACCTGCACAGAAATACTTAGGAGTTAATTTCCAAATTACCCCTCTGCCTTCCAAATCTCTATTTTCTGAATGAATCAAAAGGGAGACTGTGTCCTTTTCAGGTGACTTCTGCAGACTCTGAATGAACATCTCTTGGTGTCATACCGTCTTTCCTCACCTGTTTTTTTTGTTTTTTGTTTTTTTAAACCCTTGGGGCTTACTCTGCCTTCTGGCTCTCACTCTAAACACTAGGACCAGAATCTTCTCTCAAACTCCATTTTGATTGGTCAGGTCCTTGGTCTAGAATCTACAATGCCTCATCTATTCTCCTGTCACCTGTCAACACTTCAGTACCTTGACTTGGTACATTTGTTTCTCTATTCGTAGGAGACGCTGAGGTTTGATCACGTCTCTCCATCTTACTGGGAGTTCTTTGAGAGCCAGCGTTGTGTTTTCTCATTCACCGCAGCAACTAGCTATAGACTCCCAGCTCTCCCCACCTTTTGTTTCTGCAGACACAGAATTTCAACCTGATCCCTCGGCCTCGTCCCGTTTCTCTTCTGTCCTCAGTAATTTTGCCCAAGTCCCTAGAGCCTGCCCCGCCCCCGCCCCCGCACGCGCGGTGCATGCCGGTCTCAGCCCCTCTGTAGGGAAAGAGGGTCCGCCATGTTCCCCGGCGGCGCCGCCGCTTGGCTCTGGTAGCCGCCGCCCCCGCCCCCATCCCCGCCCGGCCCAGCGCCTAGCCGAGCCCCGGGCCCAGCATGGCCGCCCCGGAGCCGGCCCGGGCTGCACCGCCCCCACCCCCGCCCCCGCCTCCCGGGGCTGACCGCGTCGTCAAAGGTGAGAGGTGGACGGAGCCCTGGGGGCCTGGCCTGGGGAGCTGTGTGAGGGCGGGCAGGAGACAGTCCCCTCGGGAGCGGGCCCGAAGGGCGGGCGAGTGACTGGCTGCCTCCCTTGGGGAGTGGCCCCTGGGCGGGCTCCTGCTGGGCTGGGTTGGGTCAGTGGCGGTGGCTTTGCGGTCTCCCGCTTGTCTTCGGGCCGGTGCGGGGGTTTCGCTCTCGGGGTCTTTTTGCCGGAGGGTTGAGGCTGCTAGCCGCAGTGAGCCCATTTCCTTTCCCTCTCGGCCTGTCAGAGCGGTCCGGGAACCGCGGTTTAGCTTCCTGCTCCGCGACAGCTGCACGCCTGACTTGCTCGGGCGGACCGAGGGGCTCCGAGACCTTCACCACGCGGGGCCGGGCAAATGAGCAGTCAGAAATCACCTCGGCTTTGGCCCACGCCTGCTCCCCAGTGACAACTGTCGGCCCTATCCGCGCCTGCTTAGCCCCAGCCGCAGGGGTTCGCGCTTGGCCCTCTGGTGCCTCCCGGAGCGAAAACTGGGGGAACAGAGGGGATTGGACAAGGGTGAAGGGTCAAGGCAGGGTTTGGGAGTCAGCACTTAAGTGCAGAATAGAAGGAGAAAAGGCAGCGGGGAAAGGAAAGGAAAGGAGAAAAAAGTCTCGTGGATAGGAATAAGTATTTACTTAGAAAACCGTTAACACTGGTCAAAAGCCAAAAGGGGCTACCCCTTCTCACCAAACACACTCTCAAACAGGAGATCACCCCCTAGAAGAAAAAGTTAAATGTTACCTTTGTTTGTCTGCTATGGAAGAATTTATGAATGTTTACCAACAACACGTCTGCAGCTTAATTTAAAACAGAGACATTGAGGGCTAATTGAGAGTTGCTTAAGATTTCCAAGCCCTCTGGGGGAGTGCATCAACCTCAGAACTGCTATGGAGGTGAAAAACAATTTGAAATGATTTTTCTTTACTGTAATAACTTGGTCAACGAATTGAAATCATTTTTGGATAACTTTTCTTTTATTACGTTTACTTTTAAAAGATAGATACTCCTTTTGAGGCTATTTTTGTTTTTCCTTCAGTTTCTCAAATAAAATGGCATAATGTTTAAGCATTTAGCCTAGTATTTGAAATCTAACAAGATATGTTTACATTAAAATATTTAGAAACAAAAACTTTTTCCTTTGTGTCTTAATTTTCATTTTTCAGTTTAAGTTGATTCTTAGAATCACACTAACTGGTACCCAGGCTTGTGTGGGTTATTTTAAAAAGTAGTGTATCCATTTGGGCCAGGCATTGGAATGAGCTGAGTAAAAAGTTTATGGATTCCTAGTCCTGAGAAATTCTTTTAAAAAGAGAAAAAAAAAAATTTTTTTGGCAGGTTAGGTATTCATCCTATCATGAAATTCTAGAGTTTTTTGGGGGGGTGGGAACAGGGGACATGAGCTGCTGCTTCATTTTCTGACTGTATTTCTCTGTTGTATGTTCATTTCCCTGGGCACTTTTTTTCTTGTCCCTTGTCATATATGTGCTAATGTTTTCCTTCTACTGCCTTAATGCCGTAAAAATAAGATTTCAGTCACAAGGTAGATTCCTTAAGGATGAATTGTGAACCCAAGACACAGTCATATTTGCAGTTTATTGGTAAGGAATAAAAGCCATTTGATTTAGATAAGTAGAAAAGGAGCTTATTGGTACAAAAATATAGTTAAATAAAGCTTATAGATAACATATCTCTTGTCCCTAGTTGTAGCTTTTTCATAGAAGACAACTTCTGTTTCTTTATGGAATTTGTTAGCCAATTGGAATGCCTGATTTGTATCACATGTTTAGAAATGGTGTACAACAGACTAGTATGCAGTGCTCATGAAGTCTCATTTCTGGCTTCCTCAGCAGCCACTGGGAAATCCATCTTTCATATAGGCCCAGAAATCTACTTTTAGATTTCATCTTCAAGTTTCTTTCTTGCTTTCCACATTCAGTAATTGTATCATAATGTTACATTTGATGACAGAGAACACTGGTGACCTGAAGATAACCAGCACAGTGCTGGGGCAGAATTTCAACTTAAGTTTAACTTGTTAAAATTCAGATTTCTTTTAAGTTCAAGATGTACTGCTGGTTTTGCATCTGTACCATTTCATATTAGTAATGTTATGGAAACCATGGTTTGGCATTGAATATAATTAGCAATTGGCGCCCTAAAATTTTTTCTTATTTTCTAAATTTTGTGCTCTTAAACTTGTCAGGAGGCCTATATTTATGGTCACATAGGTTTTGAAAGGGGTATAGATTTTTCTGTGTTTAATATCAGATGTCTGAAATTCACCTCAGGTAGAAAAGTTTGGGAGCTTGGAATTAAGAGCAATCACTTGTAAAACTGACACCTGTCACTGAAATTACTAGTGGTGATTACATGTCACTCACTGATTATGGGTGATTAGGTATGCTGGTTAATTAAAGCAAATTTAGTTCTGAGCCTACTTCAATTGCTGGCTTAGGTGAGATTCTTCCTCTGAAAGTTAATGGAGCCGAAATGATTTTGGTGAGATTGCATGCCCTCTTAACTATTTTCTGTAAAGCATTTTTCTATTCTTTAGCTAAGGTAAGAAATTGGATGTAAGAAGATGGAAACAGACTAAGAAAAACAGCTAAGTCTATATGCATGTGTGCCTTACTGCCACGTGCAAAATTGATGTGGGTAATAAAAGAAGAAAACAGTGAATTTATGTATATTGCTCCCCCTCCCCAAAAATCTACTTGACCTGAATTGTCCAGATACTTCCTTTGTACACAATAATCAGATTCTCTTTAAAGAATGTACTTTTTTGCTGTATTGATTAGGTTCTGGATTTGTAAAGCTGGATTTTCCCTCTGAGATTCTCAAGTCTATTAGTCTTGATAAAAAATTTCACCTTTATCACCTAGAGGGCATTATCTGTATATGTTCATCTTAACTTCTATAATGTGACTCATTTTTATTTTGCATTCAACATTTTTTCTTTATTTCCTATCTTAGTTATTCTTACCTTGCATCTTAAATTATCAGCCTTTCAGAATGGACCAAAATGATGAGATTTGTATGTGTATTACTTTTTTTAAGCCAGTGTATCTCTGATGGGCAGCCTTATGACTCATTTAGGTTCTGTTGCCAGCTACCTTGCTTATAAATCTGAGGTCATTTGGCCAAAGTGGTGTTTTCTAATACTTTTTTTTTCAAATACTATTATCTTTTTTTATTCTCGTTCTTCATTCGAATTTGTCCAGAACATTACAACAGGAATTAAGGGAAAAATAGTTGCATTTTTGAAACTCAAGCTATGAAAACATGGCAGTCATGAAGGGAAAAACAATTGCATTTAAAAAAAAATTTGCTCTGTTCAGGGTAGAATTTATAGTATATGAAACCATGCCATTATCATTATCTCTTGGGGGGAAAAAAAGGCATTCAAACTTTAATTTGATGTTAAGGTTAAAGATGAAGACCAGTCTCCAAGTAAGCAATTTGCAAGGTTTAAGTCGTGGAGTGTTTTTTATTCCCAACATTTTACAGAAATGCTGGCATGATGGGTAAAATGTAAAATATTCAAATTCTTTAAGGTGTCTCCACTAGAATTTAAATAAAAACTAAACTGTATGGGGTCGGATGTGGCTCAACTGGTTGGGCGTCCGTCTCCCATATGGAGGGACCCGGGTTCGATCCCCGGGACCTCCCGGTAAAAAAAAACAAAAAAACAAAACTCAACTGTTGCACAGTTTTAGTGGCTTTCCGTTTCCTGTCTGATGTCAGAAACGTTGGGATAGTCATTGCTGTGAGCTACTTCCATGATTGCTGGCCTTCAGGGCTCTCTCCTGCAGCTTTGTTTTCCAGGCCCATGTACAACCTTCCTAGCTTCAGCCATATGGAGGCCACCTTGAGGGAGTATAAAGGATAATGGTTGGGAGGCGGCTGTGGCTCAATCAGTGGGGCTCCTGTTTACCATGTGGGAGGCCCCTGGGTTTGGTTCCCGGGGCCTCCTGGTGAGGGCAAGCCCCGCCCGCGCTGCGTGGTTGGCTGACCCAGCGAGCACAGGCAGCAAGGGAGGGATAAATGAATAAATAAATAAAATCTTTAAAAAAAAAAAGGATAATGGTTACTGTAGGGCTTAATGATTTTCTGTCTGTATCTCAGGGCTCCTTTCCAGTCCTGCATGTACAAACAAATGCCCATGGCCTGGTACATCATGTGCAACATGTACACGTTACTGTCCTCAAACATGGAGCTCATCTTCTGGCTGAGCTTGCAGATCTCCAGCAGCTCACTAGAGGATTTGTAGTGCTTGGCCCTCCGGAACTCCTCAATAAAATTGTATCCATATCTAACCATGTCACAGATGGCTTCTGCCTTTGGGGGGGATCGTTGAGCTTCCGGATTTCCACCTTGGCTTTATTCTTGTTTTTGGTGGTGCACTCCTGGCACTCACAGGTGAAGAAATATGAATTGCTTAGCCGGTCATTCTTGTCTTCTGTTGGATACAGGAGGTCAGTATAGCTGGTAAAAACCTCATCTGCCAGGCTGATTTTCTGTACTGCTCTTACTTCTGCCAGGGTCCCCTTATAGGGCACAATCACGTTGGGGCAACAACTGTGATTCATCAATGCAACATTTGGAAATATCACTGATCCCAAATGAGAAAGTTCTTCATCTTCAATCTAGAAGCCATTACAGTTAACCTGTGCAAAAAGTACTACCAGTGCACTACTAGGTGCTTGGAGTAAAACTGATGGAGAGAGCAGCAATGTCACTCGGGATCAAATCCTTCTTCTCATTGTCTAACTTATCCAGATGTGATTCCAGATGTGAAACTGTCTTCAGTTTCTCTGAAGGTGTTCTCTGAAGGTGGATTTTCTCTTTGGCCAGAATCCTTGCCTTTAGCCTTACAGCCTCAGAGGCGTTCCAGTTTTCCCCCAAAACAACCATGGTAGAACACCTCAGCTTGTGGACGGGCCAATCTTTCTGACACTCCATGTTGCAGTAAAATGCCTGCTTGCATATTCCACTTTTGGACAATCCTTCTTTCCTGGTGAAGCAGTACTTGCAGTGGTTTCTGCGCTTATTGACAGTGAGCACGTAGGCATAGGCCGGGCAGGAGAAGAGCAAGTCCTGGGAAGGCTGCAGGGCCCGCAGCCCCCAGCCCTTGCCTGGGCTTCAGTACCTCTCAAGGCTGACATCACCCTCCACCCTCATGGTGGCAGCGAGGCCGGTGAGCTAGTGAGTGCAGGTCGCCGGGCTTGGCCTGCGCAGAGGGGCACCTGGCTCCAGCTGTGCCAAGAGCTGCGGCTCCCCATGTACTGTTATTGGAGAAGCATCACCCTGAGCTGTGGGAGGGTGGAGTGGGAAGGCATTGGGCAGACGAGGTGGCTGCCCACTCCCTTCCAGTACTTTTATCTTTATTAGGATTGCTTATTTTCATTACAGATTTTCAGATGGCCTACATAGGTCCTGGGGTTACATGGCTACTTCAGTGTTTCTTGCTAATTCTGTTTCATTATATTTTAAAGCAGCTTGAATTTAATTTTTGGTTACAAATGTTTTGTGACTTACCTATCGAAAAGGATAACTATTGAAAATGATTTTTCTTCCCACCACCATTAAAATGGTAACCATACTAAAATAAATCTTCAGTACCATGTGTCCTAGAGAAAGTAATGGAACAGAGAATATAATGTGTGTGTGTGTGTGAGTGAGTGTGAGAGAGAGAGAACACTGTGGTAACAAGTCATCCTGGAAGGAAAATGCCAAGGAAGAAATACAGCTGCTCAGTAGTGAAGCAGAACCTTCAGGTTCCAGAACTGTTGAATGGATTGGCAAGAGTTGTAAGGAAAAGTTTGATGAAAAGAGCCTTGATTTATTAAATGAGGTGTGTTTTAGTGTCAATCATATGACTTCATTTCACCATAAAAATGTTTGTTTATACACAGAGATGAAATGAACCAAAGCTAATTGGGCATCCTTAAATGGTGTGTAGAGTTTATTTTGGAACATGAAAATAATCAGATAGCAAATATTTATTATACGCCTGTTGAGTGCTAAAAACTGTAGGGAGACAACAGAACTATAAAAGATAAGATACAATCTTGGTTCTTGGAGAAATAAGTACTCATAAAAAGTTAATAATATGTGTCATAAGTACAGGCATGATTAATAATCACCAGATAAATGGCAGAGCCAGTGAGTTGTCTTGAGTTCAAAGGAGATAGTAATGATTCTGGGCTGAAGTGATTTAGGAGGGGTTAGTACAGTAGGAAAGAGGCCTTGAGAGACGGGTAGGATTGAAATAGGCAGATGATTGGGACCATTTATTTGTGCAGTATTTATTGAGTACCATCTCTGTACCAAGCATTGTGTTAAGCATTAGGGATACAGATTTGAATAAGTTATATTCTCTTGGAATCCTGACATCTATTGGGGGAGACATATATTAAAGTAAATAAATAATATAATGAATTAGGTACAAAGTGCTATTGAAGGGGAAGCGGCTGTGGCTCAATCAGTAGGGCTCCCGTTTACCATATGGGAGGCCCCGGGTTCGGTTCCCGGGGCCTCCTGGTGAAGGCAAGCCCGCCCGCATGGCGTGGTTAGCTGACCCAGCGAGCACAAGCAGCAAGGGGGGGATAAATGAATAAATAAATAAAATCTTTTAAAAAAAATAAATAATAAAAATCAAAAAAAAAAAAAAAAAAAAAAGTGCTATTGAAGCTATAGAGAAGATATTGACTATCTTACTTGGAAAGAAAGCATCATTGAGAGGATAATGTTTTGAGGTGGGGTGTGAAGGGTGAGTAGAATTTCTCCAGACAGAATGTAAGGCTGAAGTAGAGAAAACATTTTCTAATAGAAAACAGTAGCACAAAGGCAGGCTTGAAAAAAGCATGAACAAGGTACTTAACATCCCCAACTTTAGTTTTGTCTTATGTAAAATGGAGTTAATAAAGTAGTATAATCATGGAGAATTTGTGAAGATTAGTGGAGATAGTGCATGTAAAGTATAAACCACAGTGCCTGTCCTGGAACATGATAAGTATTCAGTCAACCGTAGCCATCACCATTATTATTATTGAAGGTTTTAAAGGAGAAGAGTGACCCAAGATCTTGGTGTTTGAAAGCTTACTCTGGTGATATTGAGTGGAATTAATTATTAGAGAGGGGAGGCATGAAACAGTATGTCTACTTAGAAGATTAATGGAGTAGTCCAAGTGAGAGATAACGATGAATTAAAGAAGGGAAGGAGAGAAACCAGATATAACACAGATTCCAAATACCATTAGGAGAAGGTAGATTCTACTGGATCAGTGATTGGGTGTGGGAATGAAACAAACGGAGGAGCAAAACTTTTAAAAGAAGCAATAATCAGACTAATTTTGCTTTAGGGATTAATTGAATTGGGTGATTGGAGTAGGAGGCAAAAATGACTGGGAAGGGTCAACTTGAGAATGGCCTTGAAAAAAAAACGTTCAGAGTTTTCTTTTTCTTTATTCTTTAGGCATTAAGACACCACCCCAAATTTTTGAGTAGGTTAATGTAGCTGTGCATTGTACAATCAAGGGGGAAGAAGAGTAGAGATTTAGTTTTTCCTAGTAAACAAAGTGAAAAGTACTTGAACTAGCATTGCAAAAGAAAATGAAGAAAATTTGAAGATTCAGTAGGACTTGGTGTCCAAAACAGAGCAGTGAAATAAAAATGTTAAGTCTGAGTGACAGAGAATGGTGATAACATAACAAAAATAAGCCAGGAGGGAACCACGTTTATTCAAAGAATCACTACCAATTAAGGAATTCAAGGGATACCTTGAAATTTTAGAGGCAATTCTGTTAGATCAGGGGTTCCTAACAAGGGGCTCATGACCTTGAATTGAAATTCAAAAAAACATTATTCTTATGGGGATGTGTTGGTGCAGGTGTGATATTTTTATTAAATAATACACAGTATAGTGTGGACTTATTAAGGGGTCCATGGAACAAAAAAGGTTAAGAACCCCTGCGTTAGATAAATTGAATCTTTCCTTAGAACCTGTGGCCATCCCATGCAAGTGAATGGTTATACCATTTTTCATGATGTAGAGCCTTTTTGTAACCCTACCAGTAAGAAGAGAATTGTCATTGTGCTGGTACAAGGCAGACAGTACTGGAGACCTCACTTTCAACCTAGGCTTTACCCATTATTAGTTGAAACTCCTTGGGCAAAGCACTTAACTTTCCTGAACCCGTTACCACATTTGTGAAACGGAGATAAACTCTACCTTACCAAACTCACATGAGGGCTGTCTCTGATAATCACTTGGGGTTATCTATGTCAAAGTGCTATGTAAATTGTAAATAAGGCACCATATATTATCATTGCTACATAAATTAGTGTCCAGATATACAGGTATTTTAGAGACTATAATATATTACCAGTCCAGTAAACATTTATTACAATCTATGTTTTAATCAATAGGTATGTAGAGATGAAAGACATAGCTCTCTCCCTTCAAGAAGTTCATAAACTGGTAGGGGAGACAGATATTTACAGTACAGTTGATAAGTGCTGTTATGTAGGTGTACATTATATGCCATGTTCTGGACCACAGAGGAGGGGACAACCTTTAACCTAGGCTGGGAAGATCAGGAAAAGTTTTCAAGAAGAGGAACCTGAAATGAGATTTGTATTAGTCAGCCAAAAGGGGTGCTGATTCAAAGTACCAGAAATCTGTTGACTTTTATAAAGGGTATTTATTTGGGTAAAAGCTTAACAGTTTCAAGGCCCAACTCATGGTGTCATAAGAGGTATTTTCTCACCAAAGTCTGTTGTTATGTGTTGAAGCAAGATGGTTGCTGAATTCTGCAAAGGTTCAGACTTCCTCTTAAGGTTCCATGGGCCCAGCTTCTTCTGATCTCAGCTGAAGGCTGGAGGGCTCGTTTCTTTCTGGGCCCCTCAGCTGCTCAGGGCGCTGGTCTCTTCAGCTGCAAACTATCAGACAATTGACTCAACTATCCCCAGGGCTTTGGCTGTTAGAGCCTTCTCCTTTTTGTCACATGGCAGGACTGAAATGAACAAATTCTCTCCTCTTCCGTATCGTCTTCTGTGTATTCTTGTGAGTGAGTGTCCATTTATGTAGCCCACCAAGGGGGTGGGGAATCAACCCTGAGTTACACCCTGCTGATGTGGTGGAATCAAAGCCCTAATCTTAACATAATTTAATCAGGCATCTTGGCTGAATATAATACAATCAAAAGGTATCATGCCCAGAGGAACAGACCAGTTTACAAACATAATCTCTCTTTTTGGAATTCATAAATAGTACCAAACTGCTGCAAGGTTTGAAAATAAGGAGAAGTTAGGCAAAGAATGGGGAGGATAGCATACCCCCAAAAAGCAAGTAAGACATGAAAGTATAGAGATGAAAAGATTGATGTAGTTTAAGAAATGAAAAAAAAAGTGTTAAAGAGTTAAAGTGCCTCTGGAATATTTTGTAGCAAAAAATGTTTGTAGGGGTCGTATCATGAGGGATCTCATATGCCATGCTAAGGTAAAGAATTAGAATCTTTTTTTTTTTTTTTTTTTATTTTTTTTTTTATTTTAAGAATTAGAATCTTATATATTAAAGACAGTCTTGAAGCAGCAGAGTGTTGAGATTTGAATTTTAGAAAGAATACTCTGTATCATGGAGCATGGCCAAAATTGAAAAGAAAATAATGCTAGACAAAAATAAAGTTCTTATTCAATAACTCTTGGGATCAAAGGGACAAAACAGATCAAAGTGTTATTTAGGACCTATTGGCTATGTAGGGTGAAGAAAAGGGAGATGTCTAGGATCGTGGTTTAAAGGGAAAGACTAGGCATTTGATTTTGGACATATTAAGTTTGAGATCTCTTGGAACATCCAAGAGGAGATATTTGATAGTTGAATATGGATATGGTGTTTAGGAGCAAGATCTGGAGTAAAGTGATCTATTTGGGAATCCTTAAAATATAGATGCTAGTTGAAGCTGTGGATATGAATGAAAAATCACTAATTCAGGATAGTGTAAGAGAAGAGGGCCAAGGACAGAACCCGAGGGCACACTGACATTTAAGGACCAGGAAAGGACTAGAAGTCCACAAATAGGCCAATTTGGTATGACTAAGAGGAAAACCAAAAATCAAAGAGAGGAAAGAATTCCAAGGTAGAGGAATGAGCACAGGAGTCAGTTTAATGTGAACTGAGGAGAAAGGATAAAAAGTAGAAAAAATAATTGAGATATCCATTGTAGATTATTCTTTCAAGAAGCATAGTTATCAAAATAAGGGATATTTATGGTAGAAACCACATAGATGAGTAAGGGAGACTTGCTTGTTTTGGTATTTTGTTTCTGCCACTCCCCCCATGGCTCCCCTGTTTGTTTGCACTCATTGTCTTCTCAAATGTTTTTTTTTTTTTTTTTGCTCGTTGTCTTTTTTTCTTTGGGAGGCACCAGGAACCAAACCCGGGACCTCCCATGTGGGAGGCAGGTGCTCAACTGCCACATCTACTCCCTGTGTTTTTTTTTGTTTTTTTTTTTTTCCTCCCTCCAATAGGAGGTGCTCGGGATTGAAGCCAGGACCTTGTACATGGGAAGCAGGCACTCGACCACTTGAGCTACATCTGTTCCCCAGTTGTTGTTTTTTTAAAAGATTAATTTATTTCTTCCTGCCTCCCCCCACCCCACATTGTTTTGTGCTCGCTGTCTGCTCTCTGTGTCCATTCGCTGTGTGTTCTTCTATGTCTGCTTGTTTTCTCTTTAGGCAGCACTGGGAACTGATCCTGAACCAGTCTCTTGTGCCACCTCAGCTCCCTAATCTGCTGTGTCTCTTATTGTATCTCCTCTGTGTCTCTTTCTTCCATCATCTTGCTGTGCCAGCTCTCTGCTCAGGCCAGTACGCCTGCGTGGGCCAGCACTCCGCCTGGGCCAGCTTGCCTTCACCAGGAGGCCCCGGAAATCGAACCCTGGACCTCCTATATGGTAGACGGGAGCCCAGTCCCTTGAGCCATATTTGCTTCCCCTAGTTCTTTTTAAGATTGCAGACTTACCTATGCTTATCTGCTCAAAGACCCAATAGAGAGGAGAGGTAGAAGGGAGGAATGGAATTCAAAACACAGAATGTTTGGTATTGAATGGGAGGAATGCTTCTTCTCTGAGACAGGAAGAAATGTACAGCTGGATATTGGGATAGATACGGATGAGGAGGGGTAGGAAAGTAGAATTTGGATCTGAAGGCCTGAAATTTCTCTGAAATAGGATACAAAATGGATTACTGAGTAAAGGGTAAAGTGAATGAAGGGCTCAAGGAAGAGATGACCTTTTTTTTTTTTTTTTAAGATTTATTTTTTTTATTTATTTCTCCCCACCCCCTCGTTGTTTGCATTTGCTGTGCCTGCTTGTTGTGTGCTGGTCTTCTTTTCAGGAGGCACTGGGAACCGAACCTAGGACCTCTGATGTGGGAGGGAGGTGCCTAATCGCCTGAGCCAAAGAGGTGACCATTTAAATCTTCACTAAGGAGAGGACACAGACTAGAATGTGTAGTAGGATTGCTGCGAAGTACCAAGGGCCAATTGAAGTAGAACACCAAGACGTTGTAGTAGCTCTGGGTGATTTTGGTAATTTTATACTTCGCACCCAAGTTTAGAAATGAATCATTCAAGTATTGGTGCTTTGCCTGGCAGGTATAGTAGAAGGTCAAAAGGGCAAGACAATTCAGGATGTTTAAAAAATGGGTGAATGATGGAATAGCTTCAAAATTGTAGGAAGTAAAGATAACCAGAAAGGGGTTGATAAGTATGGGCTGTCTAGCTTCTTAACACAATTGAGGAACAGATGAGAAAAAGGAAATTTTGATCAGGGAGTGAGAGGCTGGAGTTGAGAATTTCAGAGGTGGAGCTGTAATTATGGCCAAGGCTTTGAGGAGTTGATGAGTATAATTCAGGCTGCTTAATTTTTAAGTTTGGGGTAGGTCATCCATATGGATAATGATAGTGGTGGGACTTAGAGTGGAGAAGGCCTATGAGCCAGGAACCTGAACTTAGGATGAATGTGAGAGATGACCAGAAGTTTAGTAGATGACAGGGACAAAGGTAAACTAGCTAGAAGGCAGGGACCTCAAAGGAGAAGGCTTTATTTTCCTCGGTAGAATGATGATGTGGAAGTGGTAATGGATTGCTAAAGGAAAGCTGAAGCCTTCTCAGCTGGGAGTAGTGGAGTGTGAAAAAATGAGCTGTGTCCACTTTGAAGAGCCTGGGAAGTGATGTCTTTCAGGGGAGCCAAATTTTAATTAAGCTAGAGAGATGAAGGCAGCATTCTCTGAAGGGCTAGCGTTAAGTGTGTGAGTGTGTGTAGGGGAAAAAGAGTGGATTTATTTTGTTAATCTTAAAATGAAATTCTGAAGGGCCCAGGGAAAAGGATTGGGAGGGAGGAGAATAGCCAGAGAATGGCATGGAGTGAGGGAAAAAAATAGAGAGCAAAATTCAGAAGTATAGATGACAGGAGCTTTATTTGGACAGTTGTCAGGGATGGGTATGATGGGAAGCATGGTGGGACCATTTCATCTCAGGCATCTGAGTAATACTTTGGAGTAAAGTTGTTCAGTTGACCCAAGTTACATCCCAGTTGGTATTGGAGGCCTCATAAGGCTAATAGTTTGTAGCCTTTGCTTAGAGTTGGGGTATAGGATTAGTTAATTCCCAGTATTCCTCATCCTATGGTAGAAGCAGTAAGAGGATCTCCATACCCACATCACCCCCATCTCTTGCCCATCCCTGACCAAACTGTGTGCCTGGTTTATATTTCCAACTTCCTAAATTAAAAAAAATTTAGGCCTTGATTTTTAGCCTCCATACATTAAATGTGAGTGACTATACCTTGTGAATGTTATTAATTACTGTACAGATATGCCTGTCATGCCAAAATTTGGGTGAAAGGAAGTTTTTCAACAGTAGTTTGGTCAACATTAATATTACCATATCAAGTTTTCTAGTATTGGTCATTTGGGTGCCCTTGAGGTGATTTTGTAGCTCTTTAGGTTGTTCCAGTCAACCCTCCATTATTAGCCATTTCAGTTTTTGGCCATTTACATGGTTCTGTTTTTTTCCTTATCACAAATACAGAAAAGTAGGAAAAATAGACTGAAAATAAAGAGGAAAAAAATAAGAAAAAAGCCTGGAAGAGGAGGAATAATTGGGTGAAAATGAATTAGACATAAAGAAGAAAAAAAAAGATTTCAACACATGAAAACTAGATAAATATGCTTAAAAATACTTTAGGAGTTACAAAACAATGTAGTAGTTGAGAATATTAATTTTTGGTGAAAAATTTTTGACAACCCACACCCTTCCCCTATTGGCTAACTTATTTTAGATCTAATTCTATTTGTTTACTTTTCTTTTACCTGGTCAGACGACCTGTGCAGCTCCTTTCTCCAACTGCCAAACAGCACTATACATGCCTTTTATCCCAAATTTTCTTGTTCACTGATATATTAATATATATATTCTGGGAAGTGGATGTGGCTCAAGGGATTGGATTCCCGTCTACCATATAGAAGGTCCAGAGTTCGATTCCCGGGGCCTCCTGGTAAAGGCAAGCTGGCCCGTGTGGAGTGCTGGGCCATGCAGGAGTGTTGGCCTGCGCAGTAGTCTGTCCTGTGGAGAGCTGGCGCAGCACCCAAAAAAAGAGACAAAGAGGAGAGACAATGAGAGATGTGGCAGACCAGGGAGCTGAGGTGGCACAAGAGATTGAGTGCCTCTCTCCCACTCTGAAAGGCCCCAGGATCAGTTCCCGGTGCCACCTAAAGAGAAGACAAACAGACACAGAAGAACACACAGCGAATGGACACAGAGCAGACAACAAAGGGGGAGGGGAAGATAAATAAATAAATAAATCTTAAAATAAAAAACCAACCAAAAAAAAACACCTAGTCTTTCCAAACTCCCTATTCTCTACTTTTTTTTTTTTAAGATTTTATTTATTTATTCATCTATCCCCCCCCTGCTGCTCGTGCTCGCTGGGTCAGCCAACCACGCCATGCGGGCGGGCCCGCCCCCACCAGGAGGCCCCGGGAACCGAACCCGGGGCCCCCCACATGGCAAACGGGAGCCCCACCGATTGAGCCACAGCCGCCCCCCTATTCTCTACTTTTTAAAAAAATTAGCATCTATTATATGTTGAGTACTCCTTTAAACAAATGACAAAGAAACAAAAATCTCTGCTTTTTGGTTTTTTACTCTTATCAATTAATTTTTATGTTAAAATGTCAGCAATAATTTATTTTTTATTAAAAATTGCAGCTGTCCCTTTCCCCCCAACACATCGCTTGACATCTGAAGAAGTATTTGATATGGATGGGATTCCAAGGGTTGATGTTCTGAAGAACCACTTAGTGAAAGAAGGTCGAGTAGATGAAGAAATTGCACTTAGAATTATTAATGAAGGTGCTGCCATCCTTCGGAGAGAGAAAACCATGATAGAAGTAGAAGCTCCAATTACAGGTACACTTATTTATGTTTTTGATAACATTTTTATTATACCATTATTTAGTTGCTTAGATATAAAGCTCTTTCTTCTTCAGTCATATTTTATACTAATTAATATTAACATACATTATTTAAAATTTTTAAATTTTCTGTAATTTTTTTTTTTTCTGCTTTTTAGTGAATAAACATGATCATAAATAATCTCAGTTGCAGATGTTAGTCTAATATGCTTTTGTGAAGGTTTCATTAGTTGTGTTGGCCATACTTCAGTTCAATTCAACAATAAGTTATTTACTTTGTTTTATCATTAAAGGCAAATACTTCAATGCCATGTAAGATACTAAAGATTAGATCATTTAGAGGTTCACGGAAAGCATGGAGATTTTACTGCCACCATTGTAATTTTGTCATTCCAAAACTAAAACACATTTTTAAGAGGGGCCTTATAAATTTTCATGAAAATTATCACACCACAAATTTCAATATTTCTGTTACATCTTGTTCTAGATCTTAAGCACATGAGCAGTTGGTTACACATCGTCTTTATTATGACTCTTCATAGACCACTTCCTTCTCAGAGATTTCTTGATAGCATTTATACTATCACTCTTGGGTAAAAGAAATTAGAATTAAAAAATTGTTATTTCAGAGTTTTTTTTGTTTTTTGTTTTCATATCTAATAATCTTTTTGTTTCAGTGTGTGGTGACATCCATGGCCAATTTTTTGATCTGATGAAACTTTTTGAAGTAGGAGGATCACCTGCTAATACACGATACCTTTTTCTTGGTGATTATGTGGACAGAGGCTATTTTAGTATAGAGGTAATAATCATACACTGTCATTTAATTTGCTGTTAAGTGTTGACATAGATAATTTTCATTAATTTCTGTAAAGTAAGTTCCTTAAGATACCTATGTTATGTTCTTTTTAACACCTCTGCATATGCTGGAGTTTTTAGAAAATGCCACTATTTATTTCTCTTGTCTTTCAAATCATTTAATTTATTTCTTTGTATTATTATGTTTATAAAGTTATAATTGCCATTTTTCCCAGTGGAAATCATCAACAGACTGAGGAGTCTTTATTGCCTGTTATTTAGTAGCCCTAAGGATCTAGTGCTGTGCATCTCACTTGTCCCTCAGGACATTAACCCATATGAAAAAAAGATTAATTGAATTCCTTCTGTTTAAATAAAGCATATTATGGTGCTTTTATTGTTTAGTGCTTCTATCCCTCCTTATGTAGCTAAGACCCAAGTGTATTATATGGAATCTCTGTGTATTCTGAAAGTATTTGTTTTTTAAAAAATTTGAGGCTAATTTTTTTTTTTTTGCCTTTTTTCCTTTCTAATTATGTAAATAAAATATGATAAATACAGAACAATCTATTTTTTAAATATATACATCTCTCTTTTACATGCTGTTCACTTTTTTCATATCTCTGCACTATGAATGTCTTTCTAAGTCAGTAAATATAAACCTACAGCATTAGTTTTAATAGCCACATTGTGTTCCATCAAATAAAAGAACTATAATTAATCTCTTCTTTATTGTTAGTCACTTAGGGTTTTCTTGGTTTTCTGCTATTACAAATGATGCTTTAGTGAACCATGTGATTCATGCATCTCTGCATACTTGCCCAGTTGTTTCTGTAAGATAGATTTCTAGAGGTAGAATTGCTGGGTTAGAGCTCTACCAATAGATAACTTTGTATAAATATGTGTTGAACATGTTCTAAGCACTTAACACATATTGATTAATCCTCAAAACAATGCTGTGAATTAAGTACTGTTATTATATCCATTTTATGGATGAGGAAACTGAGGCTTAGGTTAAATAATTTGCCAAAGGTCACATTGATAGTGGTTCAGCCAGGCTTTCTGACTCTAGGCCTGTGCTCCTAATCATCTCTCTGAGTAGCTATTGAAGCCTTACCTGGTGAATTTCTGTACTGGTTACTGTTGTTAATACCACATTCTCCAGTGTTTCCAACAGACCTTTTCTGAGGTGTGCTAGGATTCCCTGTGAGGAAGGGAGTTCAGGGGTCTGTCTGCCCTGTTTCCTTTAGGAATTTTATCATCCTCAATTCTTAATCCCATTCTTAGTTTCATATCAGCCCCCTCAGTCTTTCCTGAATTATTTTAGGGCATCAAGAAAACCAGAAAATGGCTTTTCTAACAAAAGTGTTGGAGACCTTTGATGAAAACAGTAGAATTTGACAAATGATTTTAAGAAGTTTTGTTGGAAACTAAGCATGTTTGTCTGTCTGTATGTCCTTGTATTAAAGTGCTTTGTAGCTGACTTATTTAATACAATGTTTTATTGTTATAAAAGAAATATAAAGAATAAAACAAGCAATAAGGACAGGTTGAATTTATGAAGTATTTCTCTGGTTTTATTACTTTTTTCTCTTGTAAATAAAATGAAGGTGTGAATAGTTACATGTTTCAATATATCTAAACTTGTTAAAAATAAAGTTTGTTTCTTCCTTTTGTATATGATTAGATAAGCCATGCTTATACTAAATGAAGTAGTCCTTCCTTTCCTTTTTTTAATAAAATGTGAGTCTGTTTCTTAAGTTTTATCTATTTAGAGAAGAGCATCTGCTGGTATAAATTAAATTGTTGTACTGTTTGTTTTAATATTCTTTTTATTTAAAATATTGCATTTTCTTTGAATCAATTAGATAATAAATACCTACCTTATGTAAGGCAACATTCATAACTGGGTGTTATGGGTGTTAACAAAACAAACATAAGATGTGAGCCATTCCTTTTATCAGGCTGCATGGTAGAATGCTTACAATCAAAGAATTAGAATTCTGACTCCATTACTTTCAAGTTTTGAGATTTGGGACAAGCTATTTAATTATTCTTTATTTCAGTTTCCTCATTTGTAAAATAGAGATAATAATATATACACTTTATAGGGTTGTTTGAGGAATAAATGAGGGGAATTTATATAGAGCTTGATACAATGTAAATACTCAAATGTTAGCTGCTATTATTTTTGGTTGCTTGTTTTGTTTTTTCTTTTGTTTTAGCTGCTATTATTTTTAACATTGTTATTTTATTTATTAATATCCCTGTGGAGGAGACGAATCTGCTAATTGTTTTTAGAGCAAACAATCTGTAAATCTAAAGTAATTGAATAGATTATTTGACTTATTTATTCAACCAATATTTATTGCTCTTCTGCTGTTTGCTAGGTACTTTTCTAGGCATAGAGATACAGAGGTGAATAAGATGGCAAAATTCCTTATTTCATGGAGCTTATATTCTAGTCAGAGACAAAGAGAGAATAAAGAGTAATGAGATGGTAAGGGTAACAGGGGTAGAAGAAAAGGAGCAAAGATCAAACAACTTAGTTAAACAAAAATACAAGATAAACTCATTGGAAACATTTTCTTTTGCAGTGTGTCTTATATTTATGGGTCCTGAAGATTCTATACCCAAGCACATTGTTTCTTCTGAGAGGCAACCATGAATGCAGACACCTTACTGAATATTTTACCTTTAAGCAGGAATGTGAGTACTGCCAGGAGAAAAGTATTTTACTTCCTTAGTATTCTTTTGGAGTGACATGGGTAGTAAGTTATGAAGACTTCGTAGTGCAACATGTGAGAAAAGGTTTTGCATCTAAACAGATAAGCTTTGAGGAAGTTTGTCAAGAGTGCTCTAGTGCTTAATGGCATTTAATTCAGAGGTTTTCATTTCAATATTTCTTATTAAGCTTGGTTTTTACAAATGTACTTAGGAACAATTTTGAGTTTTGTATATAATATTAATATTACTTTTCCTAAAAGGAAGAATAAAAAGCAAAAGAAAGAAATGTTTCCTTGTTGCATTGGTGACTTTTGTCCCTCAGTCTTGAGATGGTCCTATGAAGATTCTTAACAAATCGTACATCCTGTCAGCATTGCAGATAGTTTCAAACACACTATTAATAAAATTGAAATACTTAACCTACAATGGTTACTGCATTTGTTCCTTAAATTCTTGTAGCAATGGTAATCTTAATAGTGATAAACACCTATTAAGGTTTTTTTTTTTTTTTTTTTTAAGATACTTAGATTACACAAATATCATAAAAAACATGGGGATTCCCATATGCCCTATCCCCACACCTCCTGCATTTTCCCACATCAACATCATTATTATTGAGGCATATTCATTGCAATTGATGAACATATTTTGGAGCATTGCCACAAAGCATGGATTAAAGTTTGCATTGTAGTTTATACTCTCTCCCACCCAATTCTGTAGGTTATGGGAAGATTTTTATAATGGCCTGTATCTGTCATTGCAGTGTCATTCATGACAATTCCCCAAAATGCTCCTGTACATCCCAGAACCTCCAGCGGCCATCGCCTCCACATCGATGACACAATCTCTTCAATTGCTAGAATCACAATAAGTCTATAGTAGAATACGAGTAGGCCTAGTTTAGTCCATAGTTCGTTCCTCAATCCTGAGGATTCTGGGATGGTGATGTGCATTCCATCTCTAATTGAGAGGGTGCTATGATCCCTTAGGCCGATGGACGGGACCCTCCTGCTTAAAGTCGTAGACTCTCTTGCTTCCTTGGTATGGTAGTTGTCCATCATCACCTCCATGTTAGTTGTCCTGGATGAGACCAATGAACTGGACAGTAGATGTTGCAACTCTGCTGAGACTCAAGGCCCAGCTGGCACATCGACAGCCCAAATATCCAAGTCTCTTGGACATACTCCTACCAACTGTAGTACTAATTGTAGGTTCAAATAGAAGGACAGAAGATCCATGTGTAGGGAAACCACAACTGAGTCCAACTCTGTCACTCTGGGAAGCATAAATTCCAAAGTAGGGCCCACTGGCAAGGCACCAAACTCCTGAGCTATCTGCCCTGACTGTAGTGTCTGGATGTCTTCAGAGGCCCCACGAGCCCCGCCACTTGGGGTAGTATCTGCTTTGGCCGTCAAAGAGATCCTGCCGAGACGTGCACAAGCACAACCCCTGGAATGACCTCTCAACTCACCTTGAAGTCTCCCAGCCATACAAACTCTATTAAAAGTTTTGAAGTTAAATTCTAAAAATAGAAATAATTTCAGACTTATTTAGACTCAAAACATGACCCAGTAAAAATCACATTAGTAGAGACTTGTATTAAAAAACGAAAAATATAGTGAAGGATAATGGCAGAAGTGGCAAATTTATATACCCTTCAAGCATCAGGCGGATAACCTAAATGAATATGGAAAATGCTTGTTTGACCTAAAAGCAATTAAATTAAAATTTTTGTTAAATCACAGTGCTGGGAAACATCTTTCAGCAGACCAACACTTTAGAACCTGTAGTTGCTGGATATAGATTTTATCATATTTATTAACTAATATTAAAAAGGGAAATAGGAACTAACCTCTTTTTTTGTTTAGGTAATTAATAAACCACTCATCAAATCATACCCAAAATATAAACTGTCCAGAAAATGAAAGTATAAAGGAGTAAAGGAATGCATGATATTTCCTTGAAAGTAAATAATAGTTTGATTCGGAAGGGTTTCATCTTTCTTGTGTTCCTACATTGGCTTCCCCTTCACTGTCCGTTTTAAGCAGTCAGGGTAGATGAGAGGAACTGTTCAACCCCTCCCTCCAACATATGAATATATTTTCTTTCTTTTTTTTTAATTTGGATAGACCTTGGCCTGTAATATCAATAAAGTAGTCACTGACTCTTAGAATAAAGTAAGTATTAAAGCTGCTTTAGCTTCAAATATAGTTCTATTTTTGCCTTACTTAGCCTATAAAGGTGAAGGGTTGAGCTGTTTGCAGAGATTTTACTTATTTTTAATAATATTACGGCTATCTGCCACATACCCAAAATAATGTTAGAGCAAACATTTTGTCTTCATAAGACCTATATATATAACATCACTTACTTTTCTTGGTTCTTATAGGGAAAGATGCTTGCTTGCTGTCCCCCGCCCTGTTTTTTTTGTTGTTGTTATTTGTTTGTTTGTTTAATTTATATGCATTAAAATTCACTCTTTGGTGTTCGTTTCTGTTCATCTGCATAAAGTTCTCTATCACCCAACAGTCATGATACAGAAAAGTATCATCACCCCATAAATTCTGTCTTGCGTCCTTTTTATGGCCACCCCTTTACCTACCCTCAACCCCTGGCAACCACTAGTGTGTTTTCCATTTATGGATTTTTTGCCTTGGTTTTAATAATAAATTTTATATTTATGTTTTCAAAATGGTCACCTAGTAATACAATTTTCACTTTCTGAATTTTTTTCATTTTCTAGGTAAAATTAAATATTCAGAAAGAGTCTATGAAGCCTGTATGGAAGCTTTTGATAGCTTGCCTCTTGCTGCACTTTTAAACCAACAGTTTCTTTGTGTTCATGGTGGACTTTCACCAGAAATACACACACTGGATGACATTAGGAGAGTGAGTATATATTTTAGTTCCAAGGTTGATTCCTGTTTATAGTACTTTGTTGGGTAGAAAGCAGAAGCTTCAATTTCTTTTCACTGTCAAGATTAAAGAATGGTAAAAATTAATATACTGATATTTTAAGTAAATACCTTCTAATCATTCAGAATAATGTAGTATGAACAGTATTCAAAGTTGGTACCACTTTCCCATGCCATTCTCTCCTCACTGGTGATGAATTATTTCTGTTCCTTGTTTCTTTCTTTCACAGTTAGATAGATTCAAAGAGCCACCTGCATTTGGACCAATGTGTGACTTGCTATGGTCTGATCCTTCTGAAGATTTTGGAAATGAAAAGTCACAGGAACATTTTAGTCACAATACAGTTCGAGGATGTTCTTATTTTTATAAGTAAGGAAAAATATCCAAGATTAATCCCATTTTAGTTGTTAAAATAGCATATGCTTCATGGAGAAAAGCATTATTTTACTTAATTTACTCTTTTTCCCCCACAGCTATCCAGCAGTGTGTGAATTTTTGCAAAACAATAATTTGTTATCGATTATTAGAGCTCATGAAGCTCAAGATGCAGGGTAAGATTTCTGTTTCCCTGACCCAAATTAACACCTTAAATACAAATCATACTTAGTATCCATGATTGATGCTTTACGATGCATATTAAGCTATTTGTTTTGCAGCTATAGAATGTACAGAAAAAGTCAAACTACAGGGTTCCCTTCATTAATAACAATTTTTTCGGCACCTAATTACTTAGATGTCTACAATAATAAAGGTAAGATGTTGTTGATAAAAAAATTGTTAAACAACTTAGCATTTTAATTGACTTTTTTTGTGTGTGAAAATATAATAGAAAGGGGACATTGTTTGATACTGTAACTATCCAAATCTCTATTAAAAACTTAACGATATAAGGGAGGATTCGGAAAAACGAGATAAAAATCCAAAATGTGAAACTAAGTCATATCTAGCCATTCCATAACTTGTCATGCACAAATGCTGTCTCATAAAAGAATCCTGAGTTAGGTACTTCAAGCAAAGCCAAACATGATTTTCTCAAATTCCCCTTTCTTTAATTTCTTTCTCTATTCATCAAGAGAACGTTTTCTTGTTTACCTAAAGCTGCTGCTGCTGCTTTGACCATTTCGTTTTTTGGCACTGTCTAGTTGTTGAGTTTATCATGTTTCTTGTTTTATGTTCTCTGATCTAGGTTCTCTTTCCCTTTCCAGTTCCTTAGCCTTACTTCCATGAAGATTTGTAGTTGAGCCTATGTTGATTCATTCACTCTGACCTCCTTTCTGGAGTACATTCTTCCCTTTCTTTTCTTTTTACTTCTCTTCTTCCCTTTTTTCTTATATCTTTTTTTTTTTTTCTTTACCTTTTCTCCAATGGTTTCCATTCCCTCTTCCTCCTTTCACAGTTGATCTGTGTGCAATAATTGGGTTCCATTTAACTTTGAACATAGCATATTGATGGATAATGCCAAAGGATGTTAATCTGGTTAAGTGTGTGCCAAGAACATTGAAGATGAGATTGGATATGTTTATGTAGTTCATATTTTCAGAAGAGGAAATTAAGATGCCAGTTCCTATTTTGTCTTGACATGTCTGGAATTCCGTGGACTATGTCATAGCTTCTAGGGTCAGACTGGAGTGAATGTGTCAGAAGGAAAGAACAGAAGGTTAAAGACTTCTAAAAATGCATTTAGAGATATGAGGTCATTGTTGCATATGGGTCATGGTGTAAGTTCAAAAGACATGCAGAATAAGAGTGTTTTGGAAAGGGGTTGGTTAAAAGGTTAAAACAGTTGCCTTGAGATCAGACAGTAGCATGTTGGCTAATAACTTTTATAACAGAATATGCTGCAAGAATATATGCTATGTTAATTACTAGAACAGCCATACTATAGATGTTAACTGACTTGCTAATCTTAGAAGTTAGTATCAGTGCAGCTTCTAAAGATATGCCACTGCTTAAATATTATTTTAATTATATTGTGGTTTATAAAATTTGAAATGTCTCTATATAAAATTAATGAAGTGTGGTTTCATTTTTGGGGAGAAGCATATCTAAGTTCCTGCTCCATTCTGAAGAACACAATCTATTGCTACATTTAGCTTTCTTCCAGTGCTCTAATTCCTTAATTGTGAACTCCCCTTGTCAGTATTAAAGGAGCTAGTTAGTGTTCATTGCTCAGTTGATTTAACGGCCTTACTGGTTGTCCTTTGTCAGTTTGAGTTAGGAAGGTAAGGATAAATTTTTTTTAAGTACCTAGAAAAGAAATGCAAACCATTGAATCTGTCTTGTCAAAAATCAAATGTCTCTTAGTAGGTCCAAGTCTGTACATAAAATGTGTTAATGATTTGAGTTTTTATAAGGTGTAGGTATGTTTGTAATGTTTCATTCCATCCTTAGGCAATTTTCTAGATTCTTACTCTTTTTTGTCCTAAGTAAGGTCTGAAAGCTTGGTATTAGCCCATAATTTCTGAGGCTAAATTTAAAAATACTTGTGTTTCACATGAGAAGATCACATATGCCTATTATGTTAGTAAATGGAAAAATGTAGCAGGATTATTATTGACTATATTAGCCAGAATCTTTAATCTTAGAATTTAACATTTGCATTCATTGCTTTTCATTAAAGTGAAAAAAAGTAACCACATAATTATTGTAATATTTACAGAGCATTTTATAATTTTCTGTGCTTTTATATGAAATTCATTCTCTGATCTTAAAACAAACTTCTGAAATAGTGTGAGCATACTCTTTCCATTTTATAAATGAGAAGCAGATTAGTATATGCTAAATATACTAAATAAAGGGCTAAATAAATCCAGCCCTTTTAACACATTGTCCCATAAAGTAAAATAACCAGTGACTGAAATCTATTCACTTAATTTAGTATCTTAATTCAACATATTGGAACATTAGAAAGATACCTGAATTTTCTTTTCTTTTTTTTTAGGAGGTACTGGGAATTGAACCCAGGACCTCATACTTGGGAAGCAGGTGCTTAACCACTTGAGCTACATCTGCTCCCCAAGATATCTGAAATTGAGATGAATACATTACCTTTGGGTTATTTGGATATAATATTTTCTCTTTTGGTATTTGATGGAATTTTTTTTCTAAATGAAGCCATTTCTTTGTAGTAGTTTCACCTGATTTCCCATCTTAAATGAAATAAATACCTTCATAAATAAAATGCTTCAATTGGTATTTTTTTTGCTTTATTATTATTCAGCTATTCTTTTCAGGCTGCCTGCAGCCAAAAAGACCCTCTTAAATTCCTCCAACTTCTTTAAACTTTTAAACCTAGAAAATTGCCTATTTCCATCCTGTGTTTCCTGTAAAAGTTGAGTTTTCACAATTTTGGATTTAGTTAAAAGTGAGTACTCATTGTATTATAAGGAAAAACAAATGAAGAAGAGACTTGAAATTAATAATGAGTGAAGATCTGACTATTGTTTTATATAAAAATGTATTAAAAACAAACAGCAAAAAAAAAAAAAACAAACAAACAAAAATAAACAGCATGCTATTACTAAAAATGAGTTCCTACCTCCCTCTACTGGCCTTGATTCCACTCATCCCCTGACCCCTCTCTACCCCCAAAAAATATTTTTCTGCATTGATGTGTTTTATACTTCTTGTGCTAAAGACAAATTCTTACATTTACATTCAAAACTTATCTTGCAGCTGCTGTATTAAAGTATGAAAATAATGTGATGAATATTCGACAGTTTAATTGTTCTCCACACCCTTACTGGTTGCCCAATTTTATGGATGTCTTCACGTGGTCTTTACCATTTGTTGGAGAAAAAGGTATGATTTTTATTTAATAAACAAATTGTTTCATTCCTGTTACGTTTACTCCAGTTTACTATCACAGGCACATAATGTGCTAGAGAAACTCAAGTTGTAGTTTCACTGTAGGTTCAGCTGTGCTTGTGTCAGTGGGTGTGGATATGAGAGCCTCTAAGATATTTTAGCTAGCTTTTTTCAGCCCCCATGTGAGGGTGTCTGGGGGAATGGGAGGTGACTTATAAATAGCCCCATGTTGTCTTCAGCTGTTGGGTTTTCTATTTTTCTTAAATATTTTATGAAGGAATGGAGTAATAGCTTAGCTTTGGAATGGACCCTATAGCATAATTTAACACCACTTTTGGGGATGTCACAGCAGTTCATGGGAGAATTTAGTTGCCCTCATTTTTGGCAGTTCTGTTCTCTGAGAGAAATGATAAGGAGAAATTCAGGTTCTACACTTATATTCTCATATATCAAAGATAAATATAGAATTTTAGTGGTGATACTTTTCTGATAATTTATAGCAATGCCTATTAGTGCATACCTAATAGGCTTTTTAAGAGACATAAATGCCATTTAAGAAATTTTATATCTATCTTTTCTTTCTAGTTCTATAGGATTCTTAGGATTTCCCTACTTATCACATTTTTCTTTTACATTTTAGTGTTAAATTTTTCATAAGGCAGTACCTCAGTTTCCATGTGTGGAAAATAACAGTATGAGAGTACAGACATGATTGTAAAACATTTTGTTCCATATACCCCTCTGTTTTTTCTCACCTCTTCCGTGTTACAAAATGTTCCTTTCTGTATGAGATTCTTCTGCCAAGGCAGATTTTGGTTCTAAAATTTAGAGTTAATACTGTTTATATTACACAGGTTTTCTGCAGATTGCCTTCTTTCTTTGTCAGTTACTTAATAGGTCCAACATTAAGTTAATATGGAGATAGAATTACTCAGTTTAGCATCTGAGAAGGGAGCCAGTTAAGGGCATAGGGCAAGGGATGTATTACACTTATAACCTTCTATGTTTGGGATATGAGAAATAGTTCAATCATAGCATCATCAGGCTAAAGGGAATTTAAGAAATCATCTTGCTTATTCTCCTGCCTCCATGCTGAGCTGCTACTCAGCCATTTTATATGTAATATGAATGGGGGTTGGGGAATGGGGAGCATACGGGTAGGAGGAAATGGACATTTTATAGATTCTCTTATTTGATTATTCATGCCTCCACAATAAGGAAATACTTCATTATGCCTAATCTAAATATGTACACTATGTGTGTGAAAATAAGGAAGGAAATAGTAATAATAGTTTTTTTGTCAACTAGCATACCTATCAAAACCCAGGGCATCATAGAGTTTTTGGATTTGTTTTTTTTTTTTTTTTTAACCGGGAGGTCCTGGGGATTGAACCCCGGTCCCTCCATATGGGAGACGGACGCCCAACCATTTGAGCCACATCTGTCCCCCGTCACTTTTTATTTTGAAATAATTTCAAACTTACAGGACAGTTGCAAAACTAATACAAACCCATACATTAGAACTCCAACATAACCGCCCACCCCTAGACACCAGATCTACTAACTTTTACCACCTTTGTCACACATTCCTTCTATCCATTCATCATCTACCCATCCATCCATCGATCCATCCATCCATCCATCCACTTTCCAAACACTTGAGAACAAGCTGCACATATCATACTCCTTGAACCTATAATACCCCCTTGCACATTTCCTCACCCATGTAATCACCTTAAACATCATAGAGTTTTGTTTGTTAGTTTTTTAAACTTTTTATTTTGAAATAATATCAAACCTATAGCAAAGTTACAAAAATAATACAAACCCCATACAAAGAACTCCATCATACCCATATCCCTCCAGATACCCAGAACCATCTATTTTAACATTTTGCCACATTTGCTTTATCATTCCAGCTGTCCATCCATCATTCCTTCTGTCCATCTGTCTGTTAGTCCATTTTCTGAATACTTGAGTGTAGGCTGTATTATCATGCTCCTTAAATCCTTAATACTGCCAAGTATATTTACTAAAATTTCCTAAGAACAAGGATATTCACTTATGTATAATATCCTTTTTTTGTTTTTTTTTTAGGAGGTACTGGGGATTGAACCCAGGACCTTGTACATGGGAAGCAGGCACTCAACCACTAAGCTACATCTGTTCCCTAATGAGAGTTGGTTTTTTCGTTTGTTTGTTTGTTTGTTTTGTTTCTAGGAGGTACCGGGAATCCAACCCGGGACCTTGTGCATGGGAAGCTGGCGCTCAACCCCTTGATCTACATCCGCTCTCTCAATAATGTCCTTTTGAGTCTTCTCTCCTTCTTTGTTAGATCCTGTACAGGATCATGTAATGCCTTTAATTGTCATTGTCTCTTTAGTTGCTTTTATTATTTTTATTATTGTGGAAACATAAATACAACATAAACTTTCCCATCTCAACCACTCCCAAGCACAGCATTCATTGGGATTAATCAGTCACATTCAGAATATTGTAGTACCCTTACCACCTTTGGTTACTAAAACTTAACAATCTCTGGGAGGTTGTGGGAGGTGTGGGAGGTGGGGCATATGGGAACCCCTATATTTTTTGTGTGACATTTATCTAAGTATCTTAAAAAAAAAAAGTTTAGCATTTTCTTAGAAAGTTGAGCATAAAATTATCACATAACCCAGAAACCTCATTTCTTGGTGTTTATCCAAAGAATTGAAAGCTAGGATTTAAATAGATTCACATATATCATTGTTCATTGTAGCATTATTCACAATAGGTAAAACGTGGAAGCAATCCAATTGCCCATCAACACATGAATGGTTAAACAAAATGTGTTTAAAAACATTCAGTGGAATACTGTTGTCATAAAAAGAATGAACTTTTGATACATATCATTACATGTATTAACCTAGAAGACATCATGTTGAGTGAAATAAGTTAGACACAAATAGATGAATATTATGTGGTCTCATTTGTAAGAAATACCTACAACAGACAAATTCATAGAGACATATAGTAGATTGCAGTTTACCAGGGTCTTGAGGTATGAGGATAATAGGGAATTATTGCTATCTTGTTACAGGGTTCCTGTTTGAGGAGATGAAATATTTGGAGTAATGGATATTGGTGATGGTGGTAGAATATTGTGAATGTAATTAATGCCAATGAATTGTGCCCTTGAAAGTTGTTAAAATGGGAAATTTTGAGTTGTATATGGGATACTACAAAAAAATTTTTAAAAAATATTATATGTATCAAATGTCAGTAAAAAAACAACAACAAAAAACTTTCCACTCTCCCCAAACAGAAACCCTATACCTTGTTTGCAGTAACTTCCCATTCTTCCTGCCCCCCACCCCTGGCAACCCATACTTTAACTTCTGTCTCTATGAGCTTGCATGTTCACCAGCATTTTCTTTGTATTTACCATGGGGCTTAAATTTAACATCTTAAATCTGTAACAATCTCATTTGCTTTGATACTGTTTTAGTTTGCTAGGCTACTGAAAGCAGATTCCATAAAATGCTTTGGCTTTGAACTATGGGAATTTATTACCAGGTTACAGTTTTGAAGTCATGGCAAAGTGTCCAAATCTAGGCATCATTAAGACAGTGTTTTCTTCCTGAAGACCAGTTGCTGTTGATCCTGGACTCCTCTGTCATATGGCAAGGCACATGATGGTGTCTGCTGGTCTCTCCCTTCTCTTCTGTGTTTCCTTGTTGTCTGCTTCTTGCTTCCATGGATTTCTCAGGGTGTCTCCAGACACCCTGTAAAAGGATTAAGACCTACCCTGAATGACAAGTTAAGATCCTGTTCACCAAAGGATATTACTTACAATGGGTCCACACCCACAGGAATGGATTAACTTTAAGAACATACTATTCTTGGGTACATATGGCTTCACACCATCACAGATAGCAACTTAACTTCAGTAGTATACACAAACTATGTTCCTTTACCCCTCCATCCCTGCCACCTTTGTGTAGTTTTGTCATTACATGTTTATGTATTAAACATTACATATTAATATTACTGATTTCTCATATTTTATGCATTTACCTTTTAGAACCTGTAGGAAGTAAAAAGTACAGTTACAAACCAAAAATCGAGTAGTACTAGCATTTATATTCACCTTTACTGGAGATCTTTATTTCTTCATATGGCTTCGATCTGATGTCTATTGTCCTTTTCTTAAAACCTTTAGCTTCTCTTGTAGGGCCAATCTAGTGGTGAGGAACTCTCTCAGCTTTTGTTTATCTAGGAAAGTCTTAATTTCTCCCTCTTTTTTCTCTTAGGAGGTACCTTGGATTGAACTCAGGACCTCAGACATGGGAAGTAGATGCTCAACCACTGAGCTACATCTGCTCCTGAATGGGAGTTGTTTTTTTTTTGTTTGTTTCTTTGTTTTGTTTTTAGGAGGTACTGGGGATTGAACCCGGGATCTCATATATGGGAAGCAGGCGCTTAAACACTTAACCTACATCCATTCCCTCTCCCACATTTTTTTTTTGCCTTTTTATTTCTCCCCCTTTTTTTTTTTTTTGTTGTTCATAGTAATGCATTCATACAGTATTTGTCCTTTTGTGTCTGGCTTGCTTCACTCAACATAATGTCCTCCAGGTTCATCCATGTTGTCATATGCTTTATGACTTCATTTCTTCTTACAGCTGCATAATATTCCATCGTGTGAATAGACCACAGTTTGTTTATCCATTCATCTGTTGATGGACACCTGGGTTGTTTCCAACTTTTGGCAATGGTGAATAATGTAGCTATGAAAATCAGTCTGCAGGTGTCTGTTTGTGTCACTGCTTTCAGTTCTTCTCGGTATATACCCAGTAGTGGTATTGCAGGGTCACATGGCAAGTCTATATTCAACTTCTTTAGGAACTGCCAAACAGTCTTCCATAGTGGTTGTACCATCCTGCATTCCCACCAACAGTGAAGAAGTGTTCCTATCTCTCCACATCCTCTCCAACACTTGTAGTTCTCTGTCTTTTTAATAGTGGCCATTCTGATAGGTGTGAAATGATATCTCACTGTAGTTTTGATTTGCATTTCCCTAATCATGAGTGATGTTGAGCATTTCTTCGTGTGTTTTTTTGCCATTTGTATTTCTTCTTCAGAGAAATGTCTATTCAAGTCTTTGGCCCATTTGTTAATTGGGTCATTTGTCTTTTTATTGTTGAGTTGTAACATCTCTTTATATATCCTGGATATTAAACCCTTATCAGATATGTGATTTCCAAATATTTTTTCCCATTGAGTCGGCTGCCTTTTCACCCTTCTGACAAAGTCCTGTGAGGTGCAAAAGTGTTTAATTTTGAGGAGGTCCCTTTTATCTACTTTTTCTTTTGTTGCACGTGCTTTGGGTGTGAGGTCCAAGAAACCACCACCTACTACAAGGTCTTGAAGATGTTTCCCTACATTTCCTTCTAGTAGTTTTATGGTCCTGGCTTTTATATTTAGATCTTTGATCCATTTTGAGTTGATTCTTGTATAGGGGGTGAGATAGGGGTCCTCTTTCATTCTTTTGGTTATAGATATCCAGTTCTCCTAACACCATTTGTTGAAGAGACTGTTTTTTCCCATCAGTGTGGGCTTGGTAGGTTTGTCAAAAACCAGTTGACTGTATAGGTGAGGGTTTATTTCTGGATTCTCAATTCTATTCCACTGATCGATATGTCTATCTTTATGCCAGTACCATACTGTTTTTTGTTTTTTGTTTTTTGTTTTTAACTTTGTTTTGTACATTTAATAATTGAAAACATAAGCAATTAAAAACTAAAAAGTAAACACAGATGAATAAATATATACATTTCTCAATTAAATGTAATGGATACATGTAAAAAAGATTTTTTTAAATCAAACAATATATTACACAATATATTTGGTTCATAGTAATGCATTCATACAGTGTTTGTCCTTTCGTGTCTGACTTGCTTCACTCAACATAATGTCCTCGAGGTTCATCCATGTTGCCATATGCTTTATGACTTCATTTCTTCTTACAGCTGAGTACCATGCTGTTTTGACCACTGTAGCTTTGTAATATGTTTCAAGGTCAGGCAGTGAAATTCCTCCCACATTGCTCTTCTTTTTTAGAATACTTTTGGCTATTCGGGTGCACTTACCCTTCCAGATGAATTTGGTAATTGCCTTCTCTAATTCTGTAAAATAAGCTGTTGGGATTTTGATTGGTATTGCATTGAATCTATAAATCAGTTTGGGCAAGATTGACATCTTCACGATATTTATTCTTCCAATCCATGAACACGGAATGTCTTTCCATTTGTTTAGGTCTTTTTAAATTTCTTTTAGCATTGTTTTTTAGTTTTCTGCATATAGGTCCTGTACTTCCTTGGTTAAATTAACTCCTAGGTATTTGAGTCTTTTTGTTGCTATTGAAAATGGAATTTTCCTCCTGATTTCCTCCTCAGATTGTTGAGTACTAGTATACAAAAATATTACTGATTTTTGCGTTTTGATCTTGTCTCCTGCCACTTTGCTGAACTCATTTATTAGTTCAATAGCTTTGTTGTAGATATTTCGGGATTTTCTAAATACAGGATCATGTCATCCGCAAACAGTGAGAGTTTTACTTCCTCTTTTCCTATTTGGATGCCTTTAACTTTTTTGTCTTGTCTAATTGCCCTCGCTAGAACTTCTAGTACAATGTTGAATAACAGTGGTGACAGTGGGCATCCATGTCTTGTTACTGATCTTAGGGGCAAAGCTTTCAACCTTTCCCCATTGAGTATGATGTTGGCTGTGGGTTTTTTGGAAGAGTTTAAACAGGACTGGTGTTAATTCTTTTAGAAATGCTTGGTAGAATTCACCTGTGAAGCCATCTGGCCCTGGACTTTTCTTTGCTGGGAGATTTTTGGTGACGGATTCAATCTCCTTAATTGTGATTGGTTTGTTAAGTTCTTGTATTTCTTGTTGTGTCAGTGTAGGCTGGTTATGAGTTTCTAGAAATTTGTCCATTTCATCCAGGTTGTCTAGTTTGTTGGCATATAGTTTCTCATAATATCCTCTTATGATTCTTTTTATCTCTTTTTAGGTCATTTGTAATTTCCCCCATTTCATTTCTGATTGTATTTATTTGCATCTTCTCTCTTTTTTTCTTTGTTAGTCTAGCGAGTGCTTTGTCAATTTCATTGATCTTCTCAAAGAACCAGCTTTTGGTTTTGTTGATTTTCTCTATTACTTTTCTGTCCTCATTTTCATTTATTTCCACTATAATCTTTATTATTTCTTTCCTTCTTTTTGCTTTGGGATTGGTTTGCTGTTCTTTTTCTAGTTTCTCAAGTTGTTCAGTTAAATCTTTGAGTTTAGCTCTTTCTTGTTTTTTTTTTTTTTTTTAAGATTTTATTTATTTATTCATTTATCCCCCCCTTGCTGCTTGTGCTCGCTGGGTCAGCTAACCGCGCCGTGTGGGCGGGTTTGCCTTCACCAGGAGGCCCCAGGAACCGAACCCGGGGCCTCCCATATGGTAAACGGGAACCCTACTGATTGAGCCACAGCCGCTTCCCTCTTGTTTCTTAATATAGGCATTTAGGGCTATAAATTTCCCTCTCAAGACTGCCTTTGCTGTATCCCATAAGTTTTGATACGTTGTGTTCTCATTTTCATTTGTCTCAATATATTTACTGATTTCACTTGCAATTTCTTCTTTGACCCACTGAATATTTAGAAGTGTGTTGTTCAGTCTCCACACATTTGCACATTTCCTTTTTTCCTGTCTGTTATTGATTTCTAGTTTCATTCCATTATGATCTGAGAAGGTGCTTTGTATAATTTCAATCTTTTTATATTTATTGAGAGCTTTATTGTGACCTAACATGTGGTCTATCCTGGAGAAAGATCCATGGGCACTTGAGAAGAATGTATAACCCGCTGAGTTTGGATGCAATGTTCTGTATATGTCTTTTAGGTCTAACTTGTTTATCATAGTGTTCAAGTTCTCTGTTTCCTTGTTTATCTTCTGTCTAGTTGTTCTATCTAATGATGTGAGAGGGTTGTTGAAGTCTCCGATGATTATTGTAGAAATGTCTATTTTTCCCTTCAGTTTTGCCAGAGTTTGTCTCATATATTTTGGGGCACCCTGGTTAGGTGCGTAGATATTTATGACTGTTATATCTTCCTGGAGGATCGTCCCTTTTATTAATATATAATGGCCTTCCATATCTCTTATCACTTTTTTGCATTTGAAGTCTGTTTTGTCTGATATTAATATAGCTACCCTGCTCTTTTCTGTTTACTATTCGCGTGGAGTATCTTTTTCCAACCTTTTACTTTCAGCCGGCTTGTATCCTTGGGTCTGAGGTGAGTTTCTTGTAAGCAGCATATGGATGGCTCATGTTTTTTTATCCATTCTGTCAGCCTGTATCTTTTGATTGGGGAATTTAATCCATTCACATTCAATGATATTACTGAAAATGCACTATTTATTTCCTCCAATGTATTCTTTGGTTTTCATATGTCATCTTATTTTTGTCTCTCTTTTTACTCTTTTGGTTATCCTTTCTGCTTTCTTTCTTCTATACTCTCCTCCAAGCCTCTCTGTCCTGTCTTTTTCTTTCAGGATCTAAGGCTTCCTTTAATATTTCCTGCAAAGGTGGATTCTTTTTTGCAAGCTCTCTTAGTTTCTGTTTATTTGTGAATACTTTATATTCACCTTCATATTTGAAGGACAGTTTTGCTGGATAAAGAATTCTCGGCTGGCAGTTTTTCTCTTTCAGTTTCCTAATTGTATCATACCACTGTCTTCTTGCCTCCATGGTTTCTGAAGAGAAATCTGCATAAAGTCTTACTGGACGTCCTTTGTACGTGATCGTTTTGCTTCTCTCTCGCTGCTCTGAGTATTTTCTCTTTATCTTTGACATTTGACTTTCTGAATAATACGTGTCTTGGCGTAGGTCTATTTGAATTTATTCTCATTGGGGTACGGTGTGCTTCTTGGACATGTAAGTTCATCTCTTTCGTGAGAGTTGGGAAATTTTCAGCTATTATTTCCTCAAATACTCTTTCTGCCCCTTTTCCTTTCTCTTCTCCTTCAGGAATCCCATGACACGTATGTTGTTGCGTTTTGTGTTGTCATTCAACTCTCTGAGCCCCTGCTCATTTTTTTCCATTCTTTTCTCTCTTCAATTTTAGCTGCTCTGTCTTCAGTATCACTTATTCTTTCTTCTGTCATTTCGAGTCTGCTGTTGTATGCTTCAAATGTATTTTTGACTTCACCTATTGTGTCTTTCATTCCCATGAACTCCGTCATTTTTCTGTTCAGGATTTCAAATAATTCTTTTCGTTCGCTCAATGACTTCTTGATGTCATTGATCTCTTTAACTATATTCTCTTCCATCTCATTAATTTGATTTTGGAAATTTGTGCTCATCTCACTAGTTCTCTCAAGTTCTGCATTTCTTCTGGGACTTTGCTGTATTCCTTTTCTTGGGCCATGTCTTCTATTTTCTTAGTATGGCTCGTAATTTTTTGCTGGTGCTTAGGCATCTGGTTAGTTTGTATTTTACTTAGATGCTCTATCTCTTTCTCTTTTATGGGGTTTTAGTGGCAGGAGGCTGTGAGTTACCACAGCTCTTTGATTTTTGGCTCAACCTTGGTTGTTAGGATTGTTCTGCTGGTTGCTCAAAACTGGGCACTGGACCCAGTAATTGGTTGTAGAGTCGTTTCCTAGGGCCTTGGGAAGGCAGGCTATAGAGGCCAGGGAAAGCCTCTCTTACTTATTAATTTTCTTTTGTGCACTTCCTTGGTCTGCCAGGAGATGGCGCTTGTTGGCAGCTCTCAATTCAATGCCTGGTCGGAGCGTATTTGTTGTGACACAGACCAGATCAATGTGATAGAGCTTCCTGTCTGGGGGCTAGAGCCCTGTGATTCAGACTTTCTGAGACAGTTCTCCAGACTTCTCTCGTAGCGCCCCCCTTTTCCCAGCAAGGAAATATTTCTACTCCCTTCTTTTTTTTTTTTTTTTTTTTTTTTAAGATTTATTTATTTACTTTATCCATTTTAAACCCCCCCTTCCCCATTTTGCTGTGGTTTTTTTGTGTCCATTCGCTGGGCAATTCTCTGTGTCTGTTTCCTGCCATCTCTTCTCATCCTCCTCCTCCAGTCTTCACCAGGATTCGATCCTGGAGACTTCCGATGTAGGTGAGAGGTATTCTGCCACCTGCGCCACCTCGGCTCCTGGCTTTTGGAGCTTTCGGAGCATCTCGTCTTGTCTCTCCCCTGCGTCTCTCTCCTGTTACGTCATCATCCTGCTGGATGGCTTCCTGGGCCTGTTGGCTCACCGGCACACAGAGCCTGGCAGCCCATGCGCCTCCTATATATATACTTTTTTATTTTACCTGGAGGTCCTGGGGATCGAGCCCAGGTCCCTCCATATGGCAGACGGACGCCCAACCATTTGAGCCACATCCTCCCCCGGACCACTCCCTTCTGAATCCTCAACAATCAGTCCCTGTTAGTAGAGGAGGAAATTGGGAGGTTTGTATATCTTTAGCCCCTTGCAGGCTCCAAGGCAAACAATGGTGCAGCCCCACCCAGCCTGGAAGGGTCTGGGGACAGGGCAGACCAAACCTGGGAGTCCAAAGCAGGGTCAGTCCCAGGCTCTCTCTCCCCTCTCCAGTGGAGTCCTCAACAATTAGTCCTGCTAGAAGAGAGGGAGGTTGCGAGCGTTTCTCGCGTCCTTTCTAGGCTCCCAGGGCAAACTGCCGTGTGGAAGGGTCCAAATTTCAGGTCAGAACCTGAGTCAGCCTATGGCTGTGTCCCTCTCTCTCCCCTTTCCGGGAGTGGCAGATCCCTGAAGCCCCCTTTGTCTGTGGTGGCAGCCCCAGAGGCCCGAGAATTCTGAAGAGTGTGGGGGAGGGTGCTGGCAGCAGCAGAAGGGGCTACTTTCAACTCACGGTTCTGTTGTCGCGATTTCCCTCTTCTGTCCCTCTCTCCTCTGGGTGGTGTGCAGCCTTCACTTGCTGTCCTAAACCCTAGAAGATCTTTTTTGGGGCTGTTTCAGCTTGTCCTCTAGTTATTTTTCTGGAGAAGAGATTCCCGTGTCTTACTAGTCCGCCATCTTCCCAGAAGTCTCTCTCTCATTTTTGAAAGACAGTTTTGCCAAATAGAGAACTCTTGTTTAGTACTTTAAATATTTTATCCCACTCCTTTTTTTTTTTTTTTTAACTTTATTTTGTACATTTAATAATTGAAAATATAAACAATAATTAAGAAATAAAAATAAAACACAATTGAATAAAAACATATTTCTCAATTAAATGTACTGGATACATATAAATTTTTTTTAAATCACACAATATGTTGCACAATATATTTGGTTCATAGTAACGCAGTCATACAGTATTTGTCCTTTTGCGTCTCGCTTGCTTCGCTCAACATAATGTCCTCCAGGTTCATCTGTGTTGTCACATGCTTTATGACTTCATTTCTTCTTACAGCTGCATAATATTCCATCGTGTGAATAGACCACAGTTTGTTTATCCATTCATCTGTTGATGGACACCTGGGTTGTTTCCAGCTTTTGGCAATGGTGAATAATATTGCTATGAACATCGGTGTGCATATGTTTGTTTGTGCCACTGCTCTCAGTTCTTCTGGGTATATACCCAGTAGTGGTATTGCAGGGTCACGCGGCAAGTCTATATTCAACTTCTGTAGGAACTGCCAAACAGTCCTCCACAGTGGCTGTACCATTCTGCATTCCCACCAACAGTGAAAAAGTATTCCTGTCTCTCCACATCTTCTCCAACACTTGTAATTCTCTGTCTTTTTCATAGTGGCCATTCTGATAGGTGTGAAATGATATCTCATTGTAATTTTGATTTGCATTTCTCTAATCATGAGTGATGTTCAGCATTTCTTCATGTGTTTTTTTGACATTTGTGTTTCTTTTTTAGACAAACGTCTATTCAAGTCTTTTGCCCATTGTTTAATCGGGTCATTTGTCTTTTCATTGTCGAGTTGTAACATCTCTTTATATATCCTGGATATTAAACACTTATCGGACATATGATTTCCAAATATTTTCTCCCATTGAGTCGGCTGCCTTTTCACCCTTTTGACAAAGTCCTTTGAGATGCAGAAGTGTTTGATTTTGAGGAGATCCCATTATCTATTTTTTCTTTTCCTGTGCATGCTTTGGGAGTAAGGTCCAAGAAACCACCACTTACCACAAGGACTTTAAGATGTTTCCCTACATTTTCTTCTAGTAGTTTTATGGTCCTGCCTTTGATATTTGTGTCTTTGATCCATTTCAAGTTGGTTCTTGTAGAGGGAGTGAAAATAAGGGTCCTCTTTAATTCTTTTGGTTATGGATATCCAGTTCTTCCATCACCATTTATTGAAGAGACTGTTTTGTCCCATCAACATGCACTTGGTAGGTTTGTCAAAAACCAGTTGGCCATAGAGGTGTGGGTTTATTTCTGGACTTTGAATTCTATTCTACTGATTGATTTGTCTATCTTTATGCCAGTACTATGCTGTTTTGACCACTGTAGCTTTGTAATATGTTTCAAGGTCAGGCAGTGAAATTCTTCCCATGTCCCTCTTCTTTTTTAGAATGCTTTTGGCTATTCAAGTGCATTTTCCCATCGAAATGAATTTGGTAATTGCCTTTTTTAATTCTGTAAAGTAGGCTGTTGGAATTTTGATTGGTATTGCATTGAATCTATAAATCAGTTTCGATACGGTTGATATCTTCATGATATTTAATCTACCAGTCTATGAATACAGAATGTTTTTCCATTTGTTTAGGCCTTTTAAAATTTCTTTTAGCATTGTTTTGTAGTTTTCTGCATATAGGTCCTATACATCTTTGGTTAAATTGATTCCTAGGTATTTGAGTCCTTTTGTTGCATTGTAAATGGAATTTTCTCCCTGATTTCCTCCTCAGATTGTTCGTTACTAGTGTACAAAAACGTTACTGATTTTTGCGTGTTGATATTGTATTTTTCCACTTTGCTGAACTCATTTATTTGCTCAAGTAGCTTTGTAGTGGATGCTTCGGAATTTTCTGAATACAGGATCATGTCATCTGCAAACAGTGAGAGCTTTGCTTCCTCTTTTCCTATTTGGATGCCTTTAATTATTCTTTTTTGTCTAATTGCTGTAGCTAGAACTTCTAGTATAATATTGAATAACAGTGGTGACAGTGGACATCCTTGTCTTGTTTCGGATCTTAGAGAGAAAGCTTTAGACTTTCCCCATTGAGTACTATGTTGGCTGTTGGTTTTTCCTATATGCTTTTATCAGATTGAGGAATTTTCCTTCTAATACCTATCTCTTGAAGTGTTTTTATCAAAAAAGAATGCTGGATTTCGTCAAATGCCTTTTCTGCATCAATTGAGATGATCATGTGTTTTTTTTCCTTCAATTTATTAATGTGGTGTTTTACTTGATAGATTTTCTCATGTTGAACCAGCCATGCATACCAGGAATAAATCCCACTTGGTCGTGATGTATAAGTCTTTTGATATGCTGTTGGATTTGATTTGTAAGTATTTTGTATCTATGTTCGTTAGAGAAATTGGTCTATAATTTTTTTTTTCTTGTAGTACCTTTGGTATTAGGGTGATGTGGGCTTCATAAAATGTGTTTGGTCATTTTTTCTCCTTGTATTAGCCAGCCAAAGGGGTGCTGATGCAAAATACCAGAAATGTGTTGGTTTTTATAAAAGGTATTTATTTAGGATAGAAGCTTACATTTACCAGGCTATAAAGCGCAATTACTTCCCTCACCAAAGTCTTTTGCCAGGTGTTGGAGCAAGATGGCTGCCAACGTCTGCAAGAGTTCAGGCTTCCTGGGTTCCTCTCTTCCTGGAGCTCATTTCTCGTTTCTCTCTGGGCTCAGCTGTTCTGCTCTCTCCACAAGGCCAGCTCTAAACTGTCAGGTGAATGGCTTGTCTCTCTTTTCGGGGCCTCTGCTGTGTCTAATGCAGCTTTCTCTTTTTCCTTACGTATCTGCTTCTCTGTGTGTTTTCTTCCTGGGCTCCAAGATCAAAACTCCAACTAACTACTCTGCCTTCTTGTTTTCTCTGTCAGTCGCTGCCCACCAAGGGGGCGGGGACTCAATGTCCTACTGATGTGGCCCAAACAAAGCTTTAATTATAATTTAATCAAGAGTGAAACCTCTGAATCCAATACAATCTAATGTACCCAGAAGAACAGACCAGTTTACAAACATAATCCAGTATTTTTTTTTGGATTTCAAACTGCTACACTCCTCTTCAATTGGAAGAGTTTAAACAGGATTGGTGTTAAATCTTTTTGAAATGCTTCACCTGTGAAGCTGTCTGGTCCTGGACTTTTCTTTGCGGGGAGATTTTTGATATCAGACAAATTCAGTCTCTTTCAATGTGGTTGGTTTGTTAAGTACTTGTATTTCTTGTAGCATCAGTGTAGGTTGTTTGTGCATTTCTAGGAATTTGTCCATTTCATCTAGGCTGTCTAATTTGTTGGCATATAGTTCCTCATAATATCCTCTTATGATCCTTTTTATTTCTGTGGGGTCAGTTGTAACTTCCCCTTTTTCATTTCTGATTGTATTTATTTGCATCTTCTCTCTTTTTTTCTTTGTTAGTCTAGTTAGGGGTTTGCCAATTTTACTGATCTTCTCAAAGAGCTAGCTTTTGTTTTTGTTTATTTATTTTCTCTGTTGTTTTTTTGTTCTCAATTTCATTTATTTCTGCTCTAATCTTTATTATTTCATTCCATCTGCTTGCTTTGAGATTGGTTTGCTGTTCTTCTAGTTTCTGTAGTTGTTCAATTAAATATTTGAGTTTAGCTCTTCTTTTTTAATATAGGTGTTTAGCGCAGTCTCAAGACTGCCTTCGCTGTATCCCATAATTTTTTTAAAAATAGTATTATTGACCATCTTTTTTTTTTTTTAAGATTCTATTTATTGACTCCCCCCGTCCCCGTCCCCCAATGATTTTGCGCTCACTGTCTTCTTTCTGTGTCTTCGTCTGTGTCTGCTTGTCTAAACTTTAGGCAGCACCAGAAACTGGTCCTAGGACCTTCCAGAGTGGACAGAGGTGCTCAAATCTTTTGCGCCACCTCAGCTTCCTGATCTGCTGCATCTCTTATTGTCTCTCTTTTGTGTCTCTTTTTGTTGTGTCATCTTGCTGTGCCAGCTCTCCGCGCAGGGCCACACTCTCTGCGGGCCAGCACTTCTGCACGAGCCAGCACTCTGCTAGGGCCAGTTCGCTGTGTGGGCCAGGTTGCTTTTCATGAGGAGGCCCGGGGAATCAAACCCTAGACCTCACCCTGGACCTCCTATGGGAGCCTAGTCACTTGAGTCACATCTGCTTCCCCACCATAAGTTTTTGTTTTTTAAAGATTTATTTATTTACTTTATCCATTTTAACCCCTCCCCTTCCCCATTTGCTGTTTTGTGTCCATTCCCTGGGCAATTCTCTGTATCTGTTTCCTGCCATCTCTACTCATCCTCCTCCAGTCTTCACCAGGATTCGATCCTGGAGACCTCCGATGTAGGAGAGAAGTGTTCTGCCACCTGTGCCACCTTGGTTCCTGGCTTTTGGAGCATCTCGTCTTGTCTCTCCCCCGCATCTCTCTCCTGTTATGTCATCATCTTGCTGCATGGCTCCCGGGGCCTGGCGGCTCACCGGCACACAGAGCCTGGCAGCCCATGCACCTTCTATGTATATATTTTTAATTTTACCAGGAGGTTCTGGGGATCTAACTCAGGTCCCTCCATATGGCAGATGGACGCCCAACCATTTGAGCCACATCCCGCCCCCCGCCCCCCCCCCCCGCATAAGTTTTGATAAGCTATGTTCTCGTTTTCTTTTTTCTCTATACATTTACTGATTTCACTTGCAATTTTTCCTTTGACCCACTGATTATTTAGGAGTGTGTTGTTCAGCCTCCATACCTTTGCGAATTTACTTTATTTCTGTCTATTATTGATTTCCAGTTTCTTTCCATAATGATGTGAGAAGGTGCTTTGTATAATTTCAATCTTTTTATATTTATTGAGAGCTGTATTGTGACCTAACATGTGGTTTATCCTGGAGAAAGATCCATGGGTACTTGAGAAGAATGTATAATCAATGAGTTTGGATGCAGCGTTTTGTATATTTCTGTTAGGTCTAACTCGTTTATCATATTGTTCAAGTTCTCTGTTTCCTTGTTGATCTTCTGTCTAGTTGTTCTATGTAATGATATGAGTGGGGTGTTGAAGTCTCCAACGATTATTATAGAGATGTCTCTTCTTTCAGTTTTGGCTGAGTTTGTTTCATGTATTTTGGTGCACTCTGGTTAGGTGCATAGATATTCATGACTGTTATATCTTCCTGGTGGATTGTCCATTTTATTATATATAATGGCCTTCTGTTCTGTATCTCATAACTTTTTTGTATTTAAAGTCTGTTTTGTCTGATATTAGTATAGCTACCCCTGCTCTTTTTTTGGTTACTATTTATATAAAGTATCTTTTTCCAGCATTTCACTTTCAGCTGGTTTGTATCCCTTGGTCTAAAGTGACTTTCTTGTAAGCAGCATAAGGATGGCTTGTGATTTTTTTTATCCATTCTGTCAGCCTATATCTTTTGATTGATGAGTTTAATCCATTCACATTCAGTGATGTTACTGTAAATGCATTATTTACTTCCACCATTTTATTATTTGGTTTTCATGTCATATCATATTTTTGTATTGTCTTTTTTACTCTTCTATCCATATCGGACGGAGAGTCCCCTGATCCCAGTTTCTCTTCTTGTCTTATTCTTTCTTTCTCATCCGCGACACTGTTTTAACGGACCCAGGTCCTGACCGGCACCTGACCGGCAACATATGGGGACTCTCTGTCCGATATGAAGAGAAGAGCCCACTCTGGTACTCTCCTCCCCACCTCTCTCTCCTGTCTTTTTATTTCACGTTCTAAGGCTTCCTTTAATATTTCCTGCAAAGGTGGATTCTTTTTCGCAAACTCTCTTAATTTCTGTTTGTGAATATTTTATAGTCACCTTCATATAAGGACAGTGAATAAAGAATTCTTGGCTGGCAGTTCTTCTCTTTCAGTATCCTTATTGTATCATACCATTGTCTTCTCGCTTCCATGGTTTCTGACTGGAAATCTGCGCTGAGTCTTACTCGGCATTCCTTGTATGTGCTGGTTTGCTTCTCCCTTGCTGCTCTGAGAATTTTCTCTTTATTTTTGACATTTGATATTCTGAGTAGTAGTGTCTTGGAGTAGGTGTATTTGGATTTATTCTGATTAAAGCATGGTGTGCTTCTTGGACACGTAAGTTACTTTTTTCATGAGAGCTAGGAAATTTTCAGCTATTATTTCCTCAGATATTCTTTCTGACCCCTTTCCCTTCTCTTCTCCTTCTGGTACTCCCATGACACATGTGTTGTTGTTCAACTCTCTAAGCCCCCGCTCTATTTTTTCCATTCTCTCTCTCTGTTCTTTTTTCTCTTCAATTTCAGCTGTTCTGTCTTTGGTATCACTTATTCTTTTTTTTCCTCTACTTATTATTTTCCCTATCCTTCTGAGTCGTATGTTGGATGCCTCTAATGTGTTTTTTATCTCACCTATTGTGTCTTTCATTCCCATGAGCTCTGTTACTTTTCTGTTGAAGATTTCAGATTCTTCTTTGTGCTCGCTCACTGTCGTCATCTTTTTTTTTTTTTTTAAGATTTATTTATTTATTTTATCCATTTTAATCCACCCCCCACACCCCGTTTGCTATCTTGTGTCCATTCACTGGGCAATTCTCTGTGTCTGTTTCCTGACCTCTCTTCTCATCCTTCTCCTCCAGCCTTCACAGGGATTCGATCCTGGGGACCTCCAATGTGGGAGAAAGGCGTTCTGCCACCTGTGCCACCTCAGTTCCTGGTTTTTCGGCATGTCTCGTCCTGGCTCTCCCCTCTCTCTCTCCCCTGTTATGTCATCATCATGCTCTGTGGCTCGACAGGGCCTGGTGGCACATCCATGTGCAGGGCCTGGTAGCACACGTACCACCTATATATTTTTTTATTTTCCTGGGAGGTCCCAGGGATTGAATCCAGGTCTCTCCATATGGCAGATGGACGCCCAACCATTTGAGCTACATCTGCCCCACTCAGTGTCTTCCTGATGTCATTTATCTCTTTAGCCGTATTGTCTTTCAACTCATTAATTTGATTTTGGAAATCCGTGCACCTCTCGCTAATTAGTTCTCTCAAATCCTATGTCTTTTCTGGGGCTTTGATATATTCCATTTCTTTGGCCATGTCTTCTGTTTTCTTAGTATGACTCATAATTTTTTGCTGTTGTCTAGGCATCTGATTAGGATGTAGTTTACTCAGATGCTCAATTTCTTTTTCTTTTTAGGGATTTCGTGGCGGGAGCCTGTGTGTTACCACTGCTCTTTGATTCTTGGCTCAACCTCAGTTGTTAGGATTGTTCCTGCTAGTTTCTCCAAACTGGGCTCTGGACCCAGTAATTGGTTGCAGACCCATTTCCTAGCCTCTCTTACTTAATTTTCTCATGTGCACTTCCTTGGTCTGCCATCAGATGGTGCTCTTTGGCAGCTTTCAGTTCAGTGCCCGGTCGGAGTGTATTTATTGCAACACAGACCGGATCACTGTGATATAGCTTCCTTCCTGGAGGCTAAGAGCTGTGTAATTCAAATTTTCTCAGTGGTAGTTCTCCAGCCTTTTCTGGCAGCCCCCTCCCTTTTCCCAGGTAGGAGATATTTCCACTCCCCTCTGAGTCTTCAACAATCAGTCCCAGTTAGTAGAGAAGGAGATTGGGAGGGTCATATATCTTTAGCCCCTTGCTGGCTTCCAAGGCAAATAATGATGCAGCCCCACTGGGCCTGGAAGGATTCCTGGGACACAGCAGACCAAATTTGTGGGTCAGAAGCTGAGTAGCCTTATGCTGTGTTCCTCTCTCTCTCCCCTTTCCTGGGGTAGTGGATCCCTGGAGTCCCCTTTGTCTGTAGCTGCAGGCCCAGAGGACTGAGAATTCTAAAGTGTCTTTAGTGTGGAGGAGGGTGTCAGCAGCAGCAGCCGCTGGTTTCAACTCACAGTTCTGTCGGTGCAATTCCCCTCTGTTGTCCCTTTCTCTGCTGGGCAGTGTCCAGCTTTCACCTGGTGTCCTAAACCATAGAAGATCTTTTTCCAGGCTGTTTCAACCTATCCTCTAGCTATTTTTCTGAAGAAGAGAGTCCTGTCAGGCAACTAATCTCATTGAGATTCCCTTGTACATAATGTGCTTCCCTCTTGCGACTTTCAGAATTCTCTTTTTATCTCTGGCATTCAGCAGTTTGATTGTAATATGCCATGGTGTGGGTCTATTTGGATTTATCCTGTTTGTTGTTCATTGCATAACTTAGATGTGTATATTCACGTTTTTCATTACTTTTAGGAAGTTTTCAGCCATTATTTCTTTGAATATTCTCTCTGCCCCTTTCTTTCTTTTCAGACTCCCACACTGCATATATTGGTATGCATGATGGTGTCCCACAGGTACCTTAGCTCTGTTTACTTTTCTTCGTTCGTTCTTCCTTCAGTTGTCTGATCTTCAAGTTCACTGATTTTTTTCTTCTGCCTTCTCCAATCTGCTGTTAAACCCTTCTAAGGAATTTCTAATTTCTTTTACTGTGGTATTCATCTCTGTATGGTTCCTTTTTATCATTTCCATCTTGCTATTGCTATTTTCTTTTGTTCATCTGTTGTTTTCCTGATCCCTTTTTGTTCTTTGTCTATGTTTTCCTTTAGCTCTTCGAGGACCATTTTTTAAAAGTCTTTCTCTACTATGTTCCAGGTCTGGTCCTCTTTATGGATGGTTTCTAATGCTTTAATCTTCTTTGCCTGTACCATTGCTTTCTGTTTTTTTTATGTTTTGTAATCTTTTATTGAAACCTGGATATTTTGATATTTTAATGGTTTTCACTGGAATTTAGATTCTGAGATGTCTGTTTCTTTAGCTTGTATCCAGCCAGTGTTATGACAGAGCTTTCCTTGAATGCCAGGAACTTACAGTAACAACAAAATATATTTTTTGAGTGCTTTCCTTCAGGGCTTATCCATAAAAAGAGTAGAATAGCTTCGGGCCAAAGCATAGGTGCATCTCTGATCTTTTCTGCACATTCCTCTTGTCTTAGTAGGCATGTACATGTGGCCCTAGGAATTCCCAGGTGGTTTACATGGGTACAAATGTTACCTATTCCCTAGGAAATAGTTTTCTCATGGTGTTGGGCTCAGCACTGTATGTCTCACAGCCAGCAATCTTTTGCCCCAGGCAGCATGACTTGACTGGTCTCCCACAGTGTTTTATAAGAGAGTTATATGAGCCACCTTCTTCACAGAAAGCAAGTTCTGGGATGGTGAGTCCTTCAGCCCCCTAACAGACAGATTGAGGCAGACTTACGTGCTCCCAGTATGTGCATGAGGGTTATTCTGCTCCATCTGGAATCAAGGCCAGCTGTCTACACTGGGAGCACGTGTTACCTGTACACTGAGTTGGTGAGGGGTGTGATGGGGCCAGCCAGGGTGCCAGGAGATTGATCCTACTGATTTTAATCACATTTTTTTGTGATTTTGTACTCACCTGGTTACTGCAGTTCTTTAACTATTTTTTGGAGCTTTGAGAAGGATGTTTCTGCCATACCTTGCTGGTTGTTTAAAGCTTCAGTGGGGGTCCAAGCCCTGGAGCGTCTCACTCCACTATCTTGATTGAGGCAGGGCCTGCATCATAGAGTTTTAGAGCTTGTAAGTAAACTTAATCACGTAGTTCAACTCTTTTTGAGAGATAAGATTTACTCTAATTTATTTAGCTCTTTCATAAGTAAAGATGGAGCACTGTAGATTTCTATCTGTGTTTTTCCTACATTTGCCCACATTTGAAGTCTACTGCTAAGTGATCTTTGGTTCTTTTGCCACTCTAAATCATCTGTCTATTATAAGATAAGGAAGTGTTCCAACCTTTTGAACATTTTTGTTGTTTTTCTGTGAATCTTTTTAAAATGAACACTTTTCTAAAAATGTGAAGCTCAGATTTGAACATTATAAGTAAATAGAAGGGAATGGAGATGACTTAAGCAATTAGGCACCTCCCTTCCACATCAGAGGTCCTGGATTCGGTTTCCTGGTGCCTTCTAAAGAAACAAGACGAACAAACACAGCAAGTACAAACAATGAGGGGGTGGGGGGAGAGAAATAAATAAAAATTTTTAAAAAAGTAAATAGAATCCTAGCCTGTGTTGAGCACAGTAAGAAAATTTTCTCAATCTCTTTGCGTATTTTAATATGTTAATACATGTTAGTTGTTCACATAGCCTCAGTATTTGCTGATTGTAATGAAAATTTTCTTATGGTGTGAAAGACAGCATCTCATTTGTTCCACTTTCATACAGCCAGTTTGAATCTGTTATAGTTTCCTGAGAAGCCATTAATCTAGGCCAGAGGCTTCCTGAGAGCCTGGGTTAATTCTAAAATCAGATGAAAGCTGTGTTTTTTAATCTTTTGGGGGATAAGATGCCCCCCCCCTTTGAGAACCCCCTTTAATTTCTTTTTTCTTAAAGTTCTCATGTTGGAAAATTTCCAATCTATGCTTAATATAATGGTTAGTGTAATATAATGAATGATATAAGGAATTTCTATGTATTTATTACTCGATTTCAACAGTTATCAAATCATGCCTAAAATGGTTTTGTTTTATTCCCATCCTCTGCACCCCCCACCCCCCAATAATTTGAAGCAGATCACAGCTATTTTTTATACCCATAAATACTTAAGAATGTATTTCTAAAAGATAACTTTTTTTTTTTTTTTAATAACCATACCTAGAAATATTTATTAGTTTCTTTAATACAAAACCCCTTTGAGACTCTGATGAAAGTTATGGACTCTTACCACAGAAAAATTCACAACTCTTTTCAGGAGGCTTATAGATCTGAAGTGAATTGGTAAACCCTCTCAGGCATATTGGCCTAATTTTAAGAACTTCATTTCTGGAGGGTCCAATGTAGTATGATCTTCCATAGAAGGTCATACATGTAAGATTTATTAATTTACTAGAACTTTTTGGAAAGTCTTGTTTTTTTCAAGGTACTAAGGATACAAAGATATAAGATATGGGTCTTTGACAATTAATAGGGGATTTAGATACATAAATAATAATAAAATGTAATATGGTAAGCTCTCCAAGAGAGATACAAGCATAGTTTTATAGGAATTAAGAGGAGAGCAGAAGTTATTTTTGTTAGAGGGATATAGTAGCATTTGACTTGGGACTTGAAGAATGGTAGAATTTTACTGGTTGATAGGGATAAGGGAACTTCCCAAGCCTGAGTCTGGAAACAAGAAAACATAAGATCTCTTTGACAAATGAGTGGTTCAGTTTGATTGGAATATAGGATAGATTCTACATTAGTAGAAAAATAATGAAAAATTGGGTCAGGGCTAGATCATGAGGATCTTGTTCACCACTTAAGAGAATTTGGAATGTTAATAAATGGTAGGGCGGGGCGGATGTGGCTCAACTGGTTGGGCGTCCGTCTCCCATATGGAGGGACCTGGGTTCGATCCCTGGGACCTCCCGGTAAAATTAAAAAAAATAAAATAAATAAAATTTTTAAAAAATTAAAAAAAAACACACACACACACAAAAAATAAATGGCAGGAGGTGTCATGGATTTTTAAAATTAGTCTTTCATTGTAAATGTCTCAATGTTGATTAACCAATTTTTGCAAGGACTATTACTGATCAAGCAAATAAATTCAACAGCCATTTTGGGGGAAAAATAAATAAATGGCAGGAAGCCACAGAAACAGAATGATAGGACCATGATAGTCATTGGGAAAAATTATTCTGGTAAGATGCACTGGATAGAAAAAAGACTAGAGGTTGGGAGACCTGTTATGAAGTTATATCAGTAGTCAAGCAGAAACAGTGAAACCCTAGTATCATTAGGAATGGAGAGCAGGGGAGAACTATAAGAGCTGTATGAGTAGAATCAGTGGGATTTAATGAGATTGCATGTTTAAGGGGGAGGGGATGGTTGAAGATGTCTAGGATGTTTTAAGTCTGGTATTGACGGTGCCATTAATAGCATTTGGTGAACCCCACCCTACCCGCTGCCCCCCGTTATTCCAGCAATCCCTCATGCCACTGTAGCTGCCCTTCTTCATTAGGATCTCTAGGCCTTTGTTTAGTTTTTTTCCCCATTCAGATCCTCTCTTGCCTCTCCCCCATTCTTTTTTTTTTTTTAAGATTTATTTATTTACTTTATCCATTTTAACCCCCCTCTTCCCCATTTTGCTGTTTTGTGTCGATTCGCTGGGCAATTCTCTGTGTCTGTTTCCTGCCATCTCTTCTCATCCTCTTCCTCCAGTCTTCATCAGGATTCGATCCTGGAGACCTCCGATGTAGGAGAGAGGTGTTCTGCCACCTGTACCACCTCGGTTCCTGGTTTTCGGAGCATCTCGTCTTGTCTCTCCCCTCCGTCTCTCTCCTGTCAGGTCATCATTTTGCTGCATGGCTCCCGGGGCCTGGCGGCCCACCGGCACACAGAGCCTGGCAACCCATGCGCCTTCTATGTATATATATATCTTTGGCAACACTTGTGATCATCATTGTTTTTTTATTATAACTGTTCTAGTGGGTGGGAAGTGGTATCTTATTGTGGTTTTTGTTTGTTTGTTTGTTTTTTAGGAGGTACCGGGAAATGAACCCAGGACCTCGTACATGGGAAGCAGGCACTCAACCACTGAGCTACATCTGCTCCCCAATGAGAGTTGTTTTTTTCATTTGTTTGTTTGTTTGTTTAGGAGTTAACTGGGATAAATTCTGGGACCTTGTACATGGAAAGCAGGTGTTCAATCACCTGAGCTACATCTGCTCCCCCTTATTGATTTTGATTTGCATTTCTCTGGTGACATACGAGCATTTTTTCATGTGCTTATTGCCCATTTGTTTATCTTCTTTGGAAAAATACCTATATTTATTTATTTATTTATCCCCCCCCCATGCTGCTTGTGCTTGCTATCTGCTTTCTCTGCCCATTCACTGCGTGTTTCCTCTGTGTCTGCTTGTCTCCCTTTTCTTGCATCACCTTGCTGCACCAGCTCTCTGCGCGTGCAGCCCGTCAGCTCTCTGCGGGTGCGGGCCAGCTTGCCCTCACCAGGAGACCCTGGGAACCGATCCCAGGGCTTCCCATAGAGTAGATGGGAGTCCAACCACTTGAGCCACATCTGCTTTCCTCTTTGCCCATTTTTTAAAATGAATTACTTCTCTTTTTATTATTGAGTTGTAAGAATTTGTTATATATTCTTTTTTTTTTTTTTTTAAAGATTTATTTTCTTTATTTCTACCTGCCCCCCTTGTTGTTTTTGCTCTTTCTGCTCTCTGTTTGTCTTCTCCTCAGGAGGTACCGGGAACCGAGCTCGTGATCTCCCATGTGAGAGGGAGGCACCCAATCACTTGAGCCACCTCTGCTCCCTGCTTTTTGTGTCTCTCATTGTGTTTCCTCACTTTGTTTCTTTATGTCACTGTGTTGTCTTGTTGCGTCAGCTTGCTGTGCCAGCCCATTGTGTCAGCTTGCTGTCTTGCTCGTCTTCTTTAGGAGGCACTGGGAACTGAACCCAGGACCTCCCATGTGGTAGGCAGGCACCCAACTGCTTGAGCCACATCCACTTCCCTGTTACATATTTTTTTTTTTTTTTTTTTTTTAAGATTTTATTTATTTATTCATTTATTCCCCCCTTGCTGCTTGTGCTCGCTGGGTCAGCTAACCACGCCGTGCGGGCGGGCTTGCCTTCACCAGGAGGCCCCGGGAACCGAACCCGGGGCCTCCCATATGGTAAACGGGAGCCCTACCGATTGAGCCACAGCCGCTTTCCTCTTTTCACTTTCTTGATGGTGTCCTTTGAAGTACAAAAATTTAAAATTTTGATGAAGTCCAATTTATCTATTATTTCTTTGTTGTTGCTTTTGGTGTAATATTTAAGAAACCATTGCCTAATCCAAGTTCATGAAGATTTAAGCCTATATTTTCTTCTAAGAGTTTTATGGTTTTCACTCTTACATTAAGGTCTTTGATCCATTTTTTTTTTTTTTTTTTTTTTTTACTGGGAGGTACCGGGGATCGAACCCTGGTCTCTCCATATGGTAGACGGACGCCGAACCTATTGAGCCACATCCGTTTCCCCATCTTTGATCCATTTTTGAGTTAATTTTTGTATATTCTGTGAGATGAGGATCCACCTGCATTCTTTTGCATATGGATATCTAGTTCCACTACCATTTGTTGAAAAGACTATTCTTTCCCCATTGAATTGTTTTGGCACCCTTGTTAAAAATCAACTGATCATAAACGTTAGGCTTTATTTCTGGACTTTCAATTCTATTCCATTGATCTATATGTCTACTTCATACTTTTTCTAACTTCTGTTTCAAATGCCTTTTCTAAGGGGGCAGTTAAACTCCTACTTCATGATTCCTCTCAAATGTCATATACCAAAAGCCTTCCCTGACTTGCTAGTTATTTGCATACTTTTGTAAACCTCCAACATAGTGCTTATCACTAATTTGGTGGTTGGTTAACATATATATACACACACTCTTTTGTAGCTAGTTACTAAGCTTTTTTGAAATAGCCTGTGCCTTTCATATCTGAATCCCAGAGCCTAGCACAGCACCTGGCATATGGTTCATATATGGAAGGACAGGTTTATAAGAGCAGTATTGAATTTTGTTTTGGATTTGTCATTTCTAGGTTTTGTCAGGACATCTAGGTGATAATATTCCATAGGTACTTCTACTTATTAATTGAAATTTGCTTGTGCCTTTCTTATTTACTCATTTGTCAGATATTTTTGGGTACCTGTCATGTATCAGGCATTGTGCTAGACTCTGGGGATACAATGGAGTGGTACAAAACAATGCCTTATACTTAGGAAGCTTGCATTCTAGTAGGGGAAACAGACAATCTACAAACAGTTTGAGACAGTTAGCAATAAAACCAGCAAGGAAATCTGGAGCCTTAAGGAGAGGTCAAGACTGGAGATAAATATTTGGAATCATCTCCAAAGAGGATACTTGAAATATAACTTTAATAGTGGATGGAATCTCCAAGAGATTGAGCATCTAAAAAGAATAGGACTATAGAAAGAGAATTTTGTAAATATCTAAATTTTGAGATCAGGAAGAAGGGATCCTCGAGAAGATGAGAGGTAAATAATGGTCTAAGAGGTAGGAGAACCAGAAGAGTACCATCCTGGAAACCAAGGGAGGAGAGAAGGCTTTATCAAGGAGGATTAAGCCTAAGAAAGAGCCATGGGTTTCGGTTGTCAGATAGTCATTAGTAATCTCTGAGACTTTTTTGAAATGGTGGAATTGTACCATGATTTGTTGTTGTTTTTTCTCTTACTACTTAATGCTGGGCAATACTTAGACCTGTATCCATGAATGAAAATTTGAAATGTGTACATTCAGATGTTACTCAGATTTGTTTTTATCTCTTTGGGGCTTTATTTTTCCTGGGAGACCTGAACTTTTATTCCATAAAGAATATCTCTCTCTCAGTCTTGCTATTCATTTAATTTCCTTCATTTTGAAAGCCTTTTATACTTTAATTCTATCACTCCTGATATCAGAATGTATTAGTCCTCTTGGTTAAAAATTATATGACCATTTATATGAACAGTTACTATATATGCATTTAGACAGTTGTATATGGTCAGCTAACGTAACTTTTTTTTTTTTTTCAATAGTTACAGAAATGTTGGTAAATGTTCTGAGTATTTGCTCTGATGATGAACTAATGACTGAAGGTGAAGACCAATTTGATGGTATGATTATTCATTTTACTATTTTTTGCTGTGAAATGGTATTTCTTAATTACTCAGTCTCAGTATACATTGTTTTGCACAAAATAGTCATTGCTCTCAAATGGCTATGCTAATTTGATAAGTGAAAGTCACTTTTTTCAGATATTCTTTAGATTTAAAAATAATTCTGTAATTTTATTTTTTTAATGGAGGTATGGGGAAGAAGATGAATTTTGGGAAAAAGGAAATTTGGAAGCAAGAACAGAAGGAAAGGGAAAAAAAAGAACAGAAGGAAAGGAAAATTGATAGGTTTACTAAAGGGTTGTGACACTTCATGCCTATGGATACTGCTTAGAGAAGGGGGGATAAAAGTGATTTTGTTTGGTACCGTGTTCTTACTGCGTTAGAAGCATGCCTGTATCCCCAATGTTGCTTTTACTTTACTTCCAAAAACCAAGGCAATCTCTCCCCAACTTATGAGTGGTTGTTCTAAAAGATCACTGTTTGGGTTTCAGAAAGCATTTTTTTCCATAGAAACAGAGTTATACATGGTTGTTAATTCTTATATAAGCCTAAGTACCTAATAAACATTTGTGGTAGAAATTAATATAGAAACAAAATTTCTTTTATTTATATGTTTTGAAATTTTTATTTAAATATTTTCTATTTAAATTTGTATTTAAAATTTAAATCAATTAAACAAAAAGGCAAACCAATTGTAAGCTTAAAACTCTTTATGTCCTTCCATATTTCCCTCTCATATTTGTTTTAGTATAGTTTTTATGGTTGTAATTAGTATATACATAGTTCTGTGTATTAAATATGGTCTGCACTTTGGTAAGATTTAATAGCGTACATATTTCTAAGTATGTTAACAGACCATAATTTTCATAGTTACAGTCATATTGTTTAGCTTTTGGACTGTTTTAAATTATCCTTATTATGAGTCCAATAAACATCTTTGTACAATAGGTTTTACTTTCCTTGGAATAAATTTCTAGAAGAGAATTACAGAGTTAAAGGAAGAATATGACTTATTTGAGCAATGAATTGCCAGATTGCTTTCCAGAAGAATTGGACCATATAAAGTACCTCTAAAAATGAAATTGTAGCCCCTTTCTCCACAGGCCCTTGTCTTTGGAATTTGTCATTTTTTCTTATTTTGCATACTAGTAAATTATAGCTGATTGAATTTATATTTCTTTGATTCCTATTGATGCTAAGTGAAAAATTACTATTTACTTTTCCTATTGTGAAAGCTGTCCATCTCAGTTAACCAGTTACCAAGTAAACTGAGTAAAATCTATTTAGAAATTTTTCTTTTTACACTGTTGTAAGCCCATTTGTTCAAAGTACAAAGTGACCATGTACAAGTATTTACTATTGCCATCTGTTGGTGGCAGGCAGAGATGTGCTTTTATGCTGGCTTATGGTTGTATTAATAACCAAAATAAGTATACTTTGGTTTGGATAATAAGCTTTAATGAGAGATATTTTGATTCTCCCTTTAACGTTTATGTAGAAGTTTTTAGTTTTACCATATTTCATCATATCTGTCTTTTCCTTAAGACTTTAAATAGTTTTAACTACATATTTCTTTTCCCTGTTCTGCTACCACTATTTTTTTTTTTTTTTTTTTTTTTTTTTTTAAGAGCTAAGTTCAGATTCTGGCATCCCATGGCCTAGGCAAGTTACTTAGCCTTTCCAAGCCACAGTTTTCTTACCTTCAAAAAGAGATAATAATACCTACTTCATAATGTTGTAGGTATTGTGATAGTGACTAAAATAATTCTTTTTACATGGCCCACTTATTTTTTCAGATGATGTTTTTTTGCCAGATAGCTAGTGGGAGTTTGAATTGGTATTGCATCAAATCTATATCTAAATCTAGGGAGTGTTTTTTGTATTGTTGTATTTTAAATGTCATTTAGGCCCAACTAAGGCCAAGATCTCTTGCTCTATATAATTAGTTCATTTAATTTAAATACTCCATTTAATATGTTTAATGTAATTATTCCATTTAAGACTACATTGTTTTTCTTTGGAAAAAATCTGTTATTACCAAGTTAAATTAACACTCCAATACTTCGTATTCTTGTTAGTGTTATAACTGGTATCTTCATTAATATATTTTCCAATGCTGTATAAATGAGTCCATTATATATTTTTGGGTTTATCTTATGTCTGACAACTTGGATAAGCAGAATTATTTCCTATGGTAATTTCTAATTTGTTTTCCTTATTAACTTTTAAAATAATAAGATGTCATTTGTATAAGACTGATATTGTTATTTATTTTCTACCTTTTTACCTTTATTTGTTTTTATTTTTTAGAAATTATTATCAATATGGTCAATAGTGTGTTAAATCAGAGTGGTTATAAGTAATGTTTTAGTCCTATTCCTATAATAAAAAAAGAAATAAATTTCCTTATTAAATCTAATTATAGTACTTGGTTTTAGATACCTATGGTTTATATTAAGATAGATGCTGAATCATTGTTTTGGATTCATTCAGGAATAAATATAAAATTTTATTACATTTTTCTGAGAAGATTTTATGTATCTATTCAATATTTTTCCCATCAATATGATAACTTATGCATGTTTAATCATTTGTGATGTCATTCTTGCATTCCAGGGATGAAATCAAATTTGATCATAAAAAAGACAGTGTGTAGTTTAGTGAAAAGGATCATTGGTTTATGTGTCTTGGCACTACCGTTATGTGTAATTTTGGGCAAGTCACCTAACTTCTACAACTGCCCTCATCCCTAACTGAGGGAATAGAGAGGATGAAAATTCTTTCCCACTCTTAAGTAACTTTTAAATTATCAAGCACCATTTATGGCAATATTTCTATGGGAAAATATACTGAGTTCCAGCTTTGAATACTAGAAACATATCTTCCCTCACTGCCAACATGGCAGGTGCATTAGTCCTCATTTATTTACCCTTTGATTACCAAATATTAGAAGCAGGGACTCCAGGAAATCTTTAAGAACATGAGTCTGGGAGTTTGCATATTGAAAGCCAGTGGTTTGGGAGGGGAAGAACATTGAGGGAACAGAAGAAAGGAGAGAAGATTAGTTTAGATACTGAGGTTAGGATGGGTTAAGAAAAAGCGCTACTAGGTTTATTTTCCCTCCTTATTCATACTTCTTATTTCTTCCCCTTTTCTCTTTTCCTTTCACCATGACGACATGACTTCTGTCCTCTCCTTCTCCTTTTACTACTTAGCAGTTAAAACTATCCTATGGATTAGGCCTGAGGAGAAATCTAACTTTAGAAACAAAGTTAGGGGGAAGTTTCTGTGGAGACAGAATAAAGGTGGGATGAAGAGGAGGGCTTAGCTTTTTTCTGGGAAAGGGGAGAGAGCAGGATTGGAGATTTTCCAGTAGCAGGATGGAAAGAGTAAGAGACTGGGTAAAGGTGTAAGACTCAATTTACTTCTAAGTGATAATACTTTGTTTAATGTATGTGTGGGATTGTCTTTAAAGGCAAAGATTTGCATAAACAAATTGCATATTTAAATGCACATATCGTCTCTTTTAGAAATGTTAATCATAAAAGAGAGTTTCTGAATGCTTTCTGTAATATTTTATGCATACTATTTCTTTCAGATCTTTATTGTTTGTTTTGAGTTTAGTAAACAAAATGTAATCTATGTGTGTTATAGTTTTACTAAACTAAATCTTTGCATTTCCTATAATGGAATCAAGTATCTCAGCATTTGAAAGAGGCTATAGAAAGCTCAAATGAAACCATCTCTGTTGCCCACTCTTAAAGCTGTTACTTGCTTGAAACAATCTGTTGCTATTTCTGCAAAAAGATGTCTCCCAAACTCCCAGATTGGATTGGGAACAGAAAGCACAAATTATTGTTCCTGAGTTTATGCAAAAGTTCTACAATTCAGATTCAGGAAATCATGTACTCTTGTTCTGGAGTGTGGGAGGCTTAGCTTTTCCTTTATTGGGAGTGGGTGAGGTTTTCCACTGAGGGAGTTTATAAAGTTACCTACATTTCTCTGTATATACTACAGATTTTGCAGATGTTGGTGTCATTGAAGAACCACATGAGCTTGTATCTCATTTGTCATTACCTTTCACTTAACATACTTCCATGGGTGACACATTTCCTTAGGGATATCAGTATACATGTGCAAGTGTTGTTAGCATAGTCTTTTATCAGTCTTATGTGTTTTCATGTGTTTTTTTCTGTCCCTAATTATGTCTACTTTCATCAAATATTATAGTCATTCTGTCCATAATTTCTTCTGTACACATATCTTTGAAAAATCTTTATTTTAGCGCTCTACTCAGTGGCATCCCTCTTTTATTCGCCAGATTCTACAGTACTACATTTTTCAATTTTTCAAATATGAGGGTCTTCATTTTTCTCCCTTTCCTTCTACATTCATTCTTCAGTACCACTGCCAAGTTAAATCTCTATCTTTTTATTTGTCTCAACCACCTTTTCTACATCATTCACTTCCTTTTTTCTGGACTCTCCATCTGAAGAACGGCTCATATATGGCAATAAAAAAGGTACAGACCAGACAGAGTAACATTGTTTTGAAATATGACTTCATAAGTTATCCTCATATCCATGTAAGTTAGCATATTCATTGAGTAATGCTTATGCAGAGTCCTTTTGGGCCTTGTGCAAATTTAGTTTAAATTTTAATGGAATTAGTATTTGGTGTTTTCAGAAGTCATATTCCAAGATATCTGTCTTTCTGTGCATGGAAATATTTTTCCCTCTTTTTCATTCCTCTTGTTTTTAAATTTCATTCTTTTGCTTATTTGTAATGTTTTGTACTTTTCCCTGCATGAATAGGGGTGTTTGATTGTCTGTCTTATTCCCAAAGTAATTTTACTGTAGACATTTACTTTAATATTATGCATGATGTGTTTGTAGACTGATTTTAAAATCCTGATTTGTACAGTGTTTTTATATTCCAATGAATTTTTTCTTGAAATCAGTAGTTTACATATTATTTGGTTTACAGATATTTAAATAAAGGCTGAAATATGAATGTACCTCGTTACAGCCATCCTCCCCATCCCCCTACTCCTCACCCCCAATCTAGCTATTTTTGAAATTCTGTCAATTTAAAAAACAAAACATCTACATTAATTAATTAGAAGAGAATCAGACTTACCGTGTGTTCTTGGACAAGTCACTTAAGCTCCTTGTCTATACAATGAGAAGATTACACTATGCAATATTCCTCTTCAAATTTTTGTATTTTATGATTCTGAGATTTTTAGAAAAATTTTTTTTCATCTTAATTATACATGTGTAGTGCCATGGTACCCATGTAATGTTGGACTTATAAAAGCTGTAGCTTCAGTGCTCATATTACTCTTTGGAGCATCATCAACAAGGTCATGGAGCCTGTTTTCTCTAAAATATGTCTTTTGTTTTCATCTTGAAATTGGATTTCTTTTCTGTTTTCTTGTAGTAAGGTCCAGTCATCATCTTAGTTTTTAATTTTATGTATTTGTGGACTGCATGATTTTTAAATGAGATGCTCTATCCCAGAAGACCTATGGTTGTTGAGACCTTTGTATACCTATGGTCCCTTCTGGCCTAAAGTCTTTAGCCTTTCCTTAACCTTCTTCTCAACCCTGGTGCTTCCATGTGTCTGTTTTCATCATGTTGAAGCACAGCTCTAAGGAACCACACTCTTGGGGCCAGAGTGATTCTAGTTGCTATATATGAGATAACAGGACTGAGTTTATTGTTGTTCTTTCTAGAGGTCAAGGGAAGGAAGATATAACCTTTAAGTCTTTCTCCAGCCAAGGATAGAGCTATTGTGGTATATTCTCTTCTGTGTCAGTGATAGGCAGAACAGCTAACCCTTGAGAAATGAAGCCATGGTGATCCTTTAGCCATGTTTCTTAGGGAGTCTTTTTCATTGCTTACTCCCTTTGTGTCATACACAAATGTATGCATAAGCTTGTTTAGGGATGTAAGAGCTTGTATATACTTGCATGACCTTAAAGAAGGACACCAAGTCCACAAAGTTGATATGTGCATAGCATTCAAATGTTGGTATGGTTTTTAGTTAGGAGTCACCTGCACAATAGTCCCTTTAGACCATTATTTTTAGGCCAACATAGAGCAAGGAAGCTGATGCTCTAATAGTATGATGAGATATTTCCAGCCTGCATGTCAAAGGCTTTTATGAGAGTTAAAGAGAAAACTATGGGGCTATTTCCAATTCTTCTGTTAGTCTGTATGCCATAGGCTCCCATGAGAATTAAACAAAGATGGTAGAATTGTTACCTATTTTTTGTCCTCTGGTTTGTAATGTAGGTTGGGCTGTTTTACTTACTAGTCATTGGTATGATAGTTATAAAAGTTGTGGATTACTTTTCATTTGATCTGTATCAGACCCAGTATTAGAACAGTGCTGAGCTAAACATTGAGGGAGGAGAAGCTCTTCAGCATGAGTTTATCTAGTCTTCTCCATGTGAGCTGATGGCAGGGGGCTTGGTGTTGGTGCAGATGAGCGTGGAATAGGCTAATAGAATGATGCAAGTATGGATGCCCTAAACTTGAGCCTTTCTTTCTATCCCTTTGAAAGTAGGTTCAGCTGCAGCCCGAAAGGAAATCATAAGAAACAAAATTCGAGCAATTGGCAAGATGGCAAGGGTCTTCTCTGTTCTCAGGTAATATGTTTTCCTGATTATTTGTTTTGCAGAAATTACTTTTATTGCACTTTGTTACCAGCAGTGTCCTGCTTGACATCTGGAAGCAATATATTAATATTCTTCCTATAAAAGATTTATTTATATGTTGAAGAAAGGAACACAAGTCCCTTTGAAACTAGACTTTTTTTTCTTTATTTTTGAAACGACTTTTTGATCCATGTGATTGTTATTATTATTATTTTTCCATGTGATTAGTATTGCTTGCCTTTGGTAACTCTTACTCTTCTGTGATTAAAGCACTAGGCCTGTTCCTTGAAAATTAGTGCAGGATAAGAAGGAGGGGGTATTTTTCAGAGTATTCCTGATGAGCTTGCTCATCTTATAAGAAGTACCTTTAGCTGGAGCCACAAATTGTTTTCCTGGGGTCAGTTCATGGAGCTCAGGTTTAAGGGTACACATGAATGGGTCAGTCCTTAAAAATTTGTTTGCAGAACTGCTTACATCAGACATTTGGACTTTAGAGTATATGAAATACCATATTTTCTCAATTGTGAGATACCCATTGATGAATCTAATAAAGCTTTTTAGGGATAACTATATGCCTCATTTCTAAGACACACCTTCATATCTGAAGAATTTAGAATATGGGAAAATGTATGTCTTGGAATTGAGGAAAATATGGTAGTAACGATATCTCTTTTAAACTAAGCACTTATTGAAAGTCTGATGTTTGTTATCTCTGTTTTAGGGAGGAGAGTGAAAGCGTGCTGACACTCAAGGGCCTGACTCCCACAGGGATGTTGCCTAGTGGAGTGTTGGCTGGAGGACGTCAGACCCTACAAAGTGGTAATGATGTTATGCAACTTGCTGTGCCTCAGATGGACTGGGGCACACCTCATTCTTTTGCTAATAGTACACATAATGCATGCAGGGAATTTCTTCTGCTTTTTAGTTCCTGTCTCAGCAGCTGACCGCAGGCAGGGTACTAAATGATGGGTAGTACCTGACAAGGGCAAAAAATTGATAGAATGGGTATTCTATTCAGTTGAAAGTAATGGTCAGCCCCTCAGCTTTTCATGAAATGATATGGGAGCAGCTCATATCATAATGTCTGAAATATTTATTTGTTTGTCTAATGCACCCTTTTCTTTTAAAAGCCCCAGTTTGAGAATGTGAATTAGGGATATTCATGTTACTAAAGTGGAAATGTAATTCCATGTTTTCTTTTAGTTTTTATTTTTATTTATGTAATTGTATTAGACTGTGCTTATTTTTTTCACTGGGAAACTTCAAAGACTTAATTTTAGAATTAACAATCTGCTTGGGTCCCAAAATATTACTTATGCACTTCACTTGCCAAAAGATTTGTGCAAGGTATTGTACCCTTCTAAATGATGCCAAAGTTTGTTTTCTGTGGTGTTTGTCAAATGTTCTATGTATAATTAACTGTCTGTAACATGCTGTTTCCTTCCTCTGCAGATGTAGCTTCTTTCCTAAATCTGTCTGTCTTTCTTTAGGTTAGCTGTATGTCTATAAAAGTGTGTTAAATTAAACTACTCTATCAGACACTTGTCTTTTGATGTAGAAGCAACTTTGTAGCACCTTGTTTTTAGGTTAGCTGCATTTGTTGCTGCACTTTGTGCATTCTGAACATGAATGTAACATTAGATATTAAGTCATTGTTATAAAGGGTTGAACTTAAATCTTGTAAGTCAAAATTGAAAGGGTGTTTATTATTAAGTGTGCTTTTATTTTGCATGAAAATAAAAAGAATTATACGTAAAGCATTCCTGTAATCTGGTTCATTGAATATTTTTTATATATTATATATATAAAACAACTTCTTTTTGCATAAATATTTGTGTAAATACTAGATAATTTTTTTGAAATTATTAAAGATTAGATAGAAGATGGTGATGTGACTGTTAAACTATACACAGTAACTCCAAGTCTAGATTTTTTTTCCATGTAGAAAGCAAAAATTGTGATGTGGAAAAACATTAATTTATGTTTTATTGTAGTTACTTTTGACAGCCCTCCAAGGGTCATTGTTCTGTTAAAATAGGCAGCAACACATCAGAAGTCTTCCTTAGTCATGATTAACAGTTTGGTTTTGGTGTTGTAATTATTGCATTTTTTAAAGAGAAAAAAAATAAATTTTACTTTAAATTTTTGAATAAATTTAAATTAGATTGACTTCACAATTTCATTTCACTCAGTCCCATAATAAATGCTTTTTAGTAAAAATAACTTTTCCTGTAGACAATTAATTTTTACTTGTAGCCTATACATGTTCTATTTTATATGTTATTGTGTTGTCTGCTACTACCACTGGTATATGTGAGAAGTTCAACTATATTCTGAAGTTATAGTTTCAGAATTTCATTCTGAATGACGTTTCTGTAGATTAAAAAATACATCTCTGATTCTCTTTACCTTCTGTGCCCTTCATTTTTCTTATTATATTATAAACTCTACAGAAATAAGCTAAAAAAAAATCATGAACATACAGGAAAACAAATTATAAGACTTAGGAAATGATGAATTTTAATAGCTTGAAAAAATGTTATACCCTTTCTTCTCTTTGCTCAGAAAAGGAAAACAAAACCAAAAGGATATCATACTTAAATAAATCTATGTTATAGTCATCTCTCAATTATCCTTGGCTATATTATTACCTTTTCATTTGTATCCACAGCAGACTTTGCTTTCATATTTCACAATTAGCTCCTGTTGATTACACATTTTGTTGACAGCTTAGCCTAGTCCTCCAACTTCAAAACCACCTCCAACTACAGGGAAGGTTTGAAAGACAGCAGCTTTGCTGAGGGGACTGCATAGAGTGAGTTACTGAAGGAACTGAGCTTACACAGGGTCTAATTTAGGAAACTATAGATAGCTCTTTAATTCTGCTACTGATTGCTCTTCATAGTGTAGTTTGAGCATTTGTTTGATTTCCCTAGTATAAGGTAAACTCATTTTGAAACAAATAACAAAAGTCATACAAATACCACTTTTGTGTGATTTTTTTCAATCTAACATTTTTAATTTTAATAAATCTGTTCCCTGATGTTAATAAGAATAACTGAGAGTTAAATATCGTGAAAAGTTTTAAAATTCTAAGACCTCAAACCCATTGTTAGAAAATAAAAATTGTCTTTCCAATAACTTTAAAGTTAATTTGATATATCTCAAGTGTTTTTTACAAACTGCACAACTCTTGGGAGTAGGATTTGATGTTCATATATTATTTTGCATTTCTTCATGGAAATTTGGTTGGGAGCTAGCCCTATGATGCTACCTTCACCAGGACCGACCTATATGGAAAAATATGTGGCCTTCCTTATTTTATTAATGTCAAATGCCTCTTGATATCATATATCCTGTGTAGTATTGAAGAACGCAGTTTTAAGGCAACACTGTGTTCACACTTATAAAGGCCTTGCCACGATGCCTTATGTAATTGAAAACAAATAGAGGAGAAATAGCGTCTTTCAGACAGAATTTTGCAATTCTCTTGATTTTTTTCTTTCCAACTTAATGTTTAATGTTTAATTCAAATGACCATCTTTCAATACTAAGCATTTAAGCTTGACATGATGTGCAGTTTTGAGTGTGATATCGATGTATTCTGGGAAGGATTTAGGAGCATTTAGAGGCCTTAGGAAAGAGAAGAGAATATAATTTAACCTAGAAGATGCTTTTACATGTAAAAGTAAAAGCCTGTAGAATGATTTCGAAAGTATATTGTCACATTTCATAATTTAAAAAATTTATTAGCATACTTTTTTTAACCATCGTGTATAATAAAAATAGATACTAATTCTTAAAGTGATATCACTTTTTATTCTTACTACCATATATAATATAAGCTATGAAATGTTTCATATAAAATGACTTGTTGTAAGCTCTTTAAAACGTATTCTGCATAGGCATTTTATTTTTCCCCCTTTAAATTTCTAAAGTATAAAGAACATTGTCCACATTTGGAAGAGTAGGAGTGCAAGGGCTGATCAAATAGAGGTGGGTCATTTATCCAACAGTTTTCTGTCTGGGTAAAAAATTGCAAGAATATTTTCCAAGTGTACAGGGCTAGGTTTTAAAAACAGTGATTTGTACAGTGATTAAATAATGTGTCTGCTTTGATTTGCAATATAATTCAACAGTTAAGGAAAATTAACTCTTCCTTTGTTTTTTTATCCTGCCTCTTTTGGGTCCCCAGTTAGCTTTATTATCTTGTTAGGATCAACAACCTTTTCTAATTTAGTGTAATGTAGTTCCTTAGATTCATCAGTGTCCTTTACCATTAAAACAGCTTTGGATAAAATATCATTTCTAAAGCATGTTTACTGTTAAAAGATTATCTCAGGAATAATTGTTCTCACTGGCCTTTTTGTAGAAGAAGCCAAGTGGAAGAGACATTGTTGCAAATATTCTGAGTGTATACACTTTGGGTAAAGGTGGAGAATGAGGTGAGGTAATATTGTCCTCTGTAATCTTAGGTCTTGGTGTGAACACTTTATTTATACAGTTTGAGCCCAGAAATTAGCCAAAAAAGAATCTTTGACTACAAAATGTATGACTAAATATGCTGAAATTCTCTAAATGGACCAGTAACAAAGTAGGCCAAGAATGCATTCCTCATTTATATGACCTATATGTATGTTCATGTCCTAAGATAATTAGGATTTATTGCCTTTAAGACCTCAGTTCTATCCCTTGATTCTTCCCTCATTGATAGATGGGTTTGAAAAGATGCTTAGTTATCCTGTTGTGTTTTATTTTTTTTTTTTTACCGGGAGGTCCCGGGGATCGAACCCGGGTCCCTCCATACGGGAGACGGACGCCCATTTGAGCCACATCCGTCCCTGAGTATCCTGTTGTTGAGAGTGCAGGCTGTAGTGCCTGAGATAGGATACTAAGCATCTTTAGCATTAATGATAAACCAAATATAAATTGATTTTTTTAGGACTAGTAGGTGTTAATATTTTTAGGTATTTGGAACACCTATATCAGAATAGAAAGAAACTTTCTAGTAAACAATAGGTGCCCTTTTAGGTTTCCCATAAAGAACAGAGTTACAGAACTGTTGAGTAACTTACCAGGTTTACTGCCCTTAAATTTCATTGTAGCCACACGAATTTTTGGAGCTTATGCTTTGCATTATGAATTAGAAGGGACAGGAAGAGCATTGCTGACCACTTCTAGTTTATATCTTAGGTTCCTAACTGGATTTAAGTATTGTTTCAGTTAGACAAGAAAGAAAAGAATCTCCTGTTTGATTCAATGCTATAACTCTATCATCATAATTTAACTTTAGAGAATTTCTCTTTGATTGTGATGTATGTGATATAGCAAACTTTGGAAAATTCTAAGGCCATCAAAATACTGAATTCAAGATGTGTAATACTAGAGTATATTTGCAAGGGAGCTGAGTTGACTTTGATTAGGTATAGGTCTCTGTGTTCTGTGCTCTGAGTGATGTTGTCATAGTGCTGTGTGTAAATTGTGCTGTGTCAGGAATTGGGGGATTGGATGGGGCTCTCTGATAATGGATACTATTTATGTTGAATTGTAAATGATGATATAGTATGGAGTACTGTGATATTTTAAGTGATCATTGCCTTTTCTGCTGTACAATATGACCCTTCTCATCTCTCTCATTCATTTTGCATGCCTCTGCTCACTTCTGTACAGCCACAGTTGAGGCAATTGAGGCTGAAAAAGGTACGATCAGAGTCCTTGCACTGGGCAGAGATCTGTGGTGTGTGGGTGGGCACCAGAGAATGTCCTGTGGTGTGTCTTAACTCCTATCTTGCACAGCCCAAGATGAATCAGACTCACTGACTCATCAAGTTTAGCAGTCACATTCCTCTTTTACTTTTTTCTTTTTAATCACAAGGACTGATGTCCATAGTGACAGTTTTTTTTTTTTTTTTTTTTTTCCTTTTTCTAATAAAATATTCCTGTTTTCTTTAAAGTATAGCATGCTATGCTATATATATATATATAGCATTCAGAGTTGCCTGTTTTAATGGAAATGACTAAATTGACCCTGCAAATGGAGATCTATACCATATTTTGCATGATTCTGCTACTCATATTTTTTTCCTAACTGAAACCCCTTCTAGATACAGATGTGAGTTTGTTTTTCCTCATTTTTCAGCAATGCACGTGAGAGTGCAAGAACTGTCACTATGATGATTTTCTTTTTTTCCTGCATTTTGGGCTATAGTTTGCTGATAAGATTATATTCATGTATTTCATTGTTGGCTTGATATTACACATTGCTGAATGTTTTGCTGTCCCAGCCATGTGTTTGGTTCACTGCATAGACTGAGTCCCAGGGATTGCACATATTGAGCAACCAGATAATAATCAGTAGTATGGAGATCTTTTCAATGACCATTTTAATAATGGAGGATGCATCATTCCAGATGGACTGAATGAGAACCCTAACAATTGAAGGAGGATTGCTCTTTATTTTGATTTGGGTTTCCAAACATATGTAGTGAATAGCCAGTGAATTAAAAGAAAGACATCACCTAAAATATGAAACTATAAATACTTTTAGCTATTAGCCAAACACAGATGTATCTCCTGGAGATATTTCCCAACTTTTTCATTTCATATTGTTGGTGATGGGATGATGACACGTTGACCTCCTAGATAGTTCTGATCTACTAAAATTTTAACTTGACTTCTTTCTCCTCCTGAGCTCTTGGTGCAGATTTGTACATTGAGGATTAACTCTTGTTGCTGCATTACTGTGATAGTCACTGGTGATCTTAGGGTCTGAGGTAGAAGATAATTGGTAAAGTAGAAGTCAAACTGAGACCCTGAAACCATTGTCTGGAGGTTGATTTGGGGGGGGGGGGGCCGGGTTGTTTTTGTGTTTTTTGAAAGGCTATGCTAATACTTGTCATCTGTGAAGCTATCATGTCTATACTTAGGTTTAAACATTTCACATTTTAAGGGGAAGTCTGGAGTGGGGAATAGGATCCAGTTAAAGTAAGATTTAAGTGTTGTACTTATAGCTCATTTCTGTTTTCTTAAAAATCATTATGTTTTTTAAATCTCAGAAGTGTTTTTCAATTACTGACTTTCAAATTTGCATTTTGTTAAGCAATACGAGGATTCTCTCCACCACATAGAATCTGCAGTTTTGAAGAGGCAAAGGGTTTGGATAGGATCAATGAGAGAATGCCACCCCGGAAAGATGCTGTACAGCAAGATGGTTTCAATTCTCTGAACACCGCACATGCCACTGAGAACCACGGGACTGGCAACCATAGTGCCCAGTGACCCACAGCTTCCCAGGAACTCTCACATCTTGGGCCCCAAATGGACAGACCATCCGAGGAGCCGGAGGGGTCAGCCAAGCTGACTGTAAATGTCACAGTCCCTCTGGAGAAACCATTGTGCTTTTGAGACCCCAGCCCCTTTCCTGGATGGAGGCTTGAGGGCCCTGGGGCATGTGCTAGCTGATAAGAGTGAATCATCGCTGCCAAGGTAGAAAGCAGAAAGCAAGGGGCTTGGGGCAGTTTCCAGTGGAGGGCATCTACACCTCCATTTATGCTTGTGGTTCACACATTTAAGTTTACAAATGAGATTTCTTTTCCCCCCTCAGTAGAATTAGACTTTGTTTCTCAACCATGACTTCAAATACAATCCTAAGAGCTAATGTGGACTTTTTATTTTCCATGAAATGTTTTTAAAGGATGAATTAGCATGGTCTTAAAATACATTTCTGAGGTTACTAAGCTGTATTTTGAATTATGGGCAAAATGCTAAGAAATCCAGTTGGCATTTATACAAAATGCTAACCTCAGGTCTATAGTTCTTAAATGTGGCTAATTCTGTAACATAATTGGGTACTTTTCAATTATGAATGCATTACCTGTTTCTAGGCAGAATTCTCTTACTTGAACACAAATCTAAAAACCAATTTAGAATCTTATTTGCCCAGAACTTTTGAGATTTACCCCAGAGATTTAAGAAGAAAACCTCTAAATTTCAAAATTATAAAGAATTACAGAATTACTCATTTAAGGTACTTTAAAAGAAGTTTGTACATTGTCAAAGTAAATTTTAATTCAAATCATGTCTGTAAAACTTGACGTATTTTGTGTATGCATGTTTTCATTTTGCAAATATTTAATATATAGACCTATGATGTACAGGTACGACATGTATAGGTTACCTAGATGTTATGAGAAATTTTAGTTTATTGTGAGTACTCAATTTGCTTAAATAGCCACCAGGGTGATTTGCTGCTGGCTTTCTATCATTTTTATCTTTTAATGCAAAGGAAATTTTTAAATGTTCTGGAAGTGTTTTTGATTTAAGCAATGCAGCATAGAGGCAATGGTTCTGTTCAATCATTCGGATGTTAGTGGAAGCATAAAAGTCAAGACTGCATGTTGAAATTTTTCTTTTGATAGTTACAGAGTTGCTTGGTTAAACTCAATGGAACCATGTGCTAATTTTTCACAATTATTGACCTGTATCAATTGACACTATAGTTTGGTATTTCCCTTTACTTTGGTGGCCTGCTTCCTTCATGCCCTGGAATACAACTTAGAGCTCCAGGCAGCGGAACCATTTATTGTTTTGTTTGCCAGAAAGTACACCCTGTATGGTCTCCTGTCTAAGTTGGAAATATTATGCATGTGCGGGACTATTTGAGTATTTTATAAACAGTAGCACACAATAAATTCCATGCATGGGCCGCTGCTCCTATCTCTGTGTTGGGTTTTATTTGGAAGATGCAGACAAATCTGACCTTCTTATGTAGATCAGAAAGAACATCCTGGTAATGGAGCTGGGATATATCCTTCAGAGAAGATCATCTCATGGATAGTTCTCAGTAATTTGATGAATTATTTTCTTCATAAAAAAAAAATTTTTTTTTTTTTTAAAGAAGACTTTTGTTACATTTGCTTTATATGAGCATTAGTAATGAGCACTAGAGGACTTTAGATACCTACTCTAGGCTTCCTGCATCTAATATTTAAAATCACTGTTTTCATCTAACTTTAATTAAAAGACAATATGTAATTGTGAATAATATTGTATTTTATCTAGTATTTTGTTACAGTGGCACCGGGGATTTGTTGGGTGTTTTAACAATAAGCAGGAAAAATTTTACCATTTTTTTACATTTCCTACCATCATATCCCTTTCTTCTTTGCCCTAATTAAGTATAAAATTTTGCAAATTGAGGGAAATTAGGATACTGCTCAATATTTTATAAAAATGTAATAATACAAACACAGTTCTCAATGATAATTATAGATATTATAAATAATAGATTTAAATTGTAATGTATATACTTGTCTAGTTAGCAAACAGAACTTCTGAAATTGTTTCTACTTGCTGTAATATTAATTTACACACCAGTCCATGAGCTGTTTCTAAAGTTATTAGATCCTGCATACCTTAAAGATTCTTCTTGATGTTGTTTTATGAAAGCTCTGCATCTCTAAAGTGAGCACTTTGCTAATAAATCAGGTGCCAGGAATTCCTTATTCTGAGGGTCATCACTATGGCTGTATAGTGTTTGTGGGAATTATGAGTAAACGTAAACCATCATTAGCAAATGAGAAGAATTATGGTTTGATGGTAAAAATTGAGTAGAAGGAAAATAAGCTAAAGGAACAGAACTCAGAAAAAGTGATACATGTCAAGAGCAGTAGATATCATCCAGTACCTCGCAGACCACTTCCTACCTGTTAAATAGAAATTTCTTTCTAGTCTTCATAACTAGTTTCATAACGTACCATAGAAATATTTATATTTGTGTTTTAATGGAACTCATGGTGAATGCAAATTGTGAAAACATGAGATCTTTCTAAATTATTAGTTTAAATTACTACCAGAGAAAGCAGGTAGTGATGGTAAAATGTGAATTAATATCATTTCAATAACAGATTTTGTTTCTCCATTTCATCCCACTTTATAATCAAAGATGACACTTCTGAGTTAGAAAAGATGGCCTCTGATATCTTGTGCCTTCTCCAGCTCAGTCATTCTTAACAGAACCCATCTCCTTTGCGGTTCTGCCAGTTAAATTTGAAGTAGGCCTGAAACCTTTGCTCAAAATGAATAATCCCTATTTGTATTCAGAGTTTTTGCCTATTACAACTGTTTTCTGTGTCCACAGATGTTTTACATAATGTTTTGGTGAATAATTAACATTTTTCTTCCACCTTCCCTGCTTGTAGTTTTTGCTTTCTACAATTTGAGGTTCCTTTGGGAATCGATTCTGTGCACATGTTCATGTGTGGATTTGATTTGCCACATTCTGGGACCTCATTGCAAGTGGTTCTATTCCCCAGTTTGATGATGTTCATGGAGGCAGGTAAGTGACAGAGCTGGGGCCAGATCTAAGTAGAAAGCCAGGCTGTGAAGTCATTTAGGACCCTCTAGTAACTTCTCATAGGTTTTAAAGCTTGATAACTCTTAAGTGGAAAGGAACTAGGAATGTCAGTGCCATGAGGTCAGCATCTGTTACAGGAAGGAATGAGGATGGTTGAGTTGATTTTTTTTCATCTTCTGTGTCTATGTTTCTACCCTATCCTTAAAAATAGTATGCATTTTTAGTCATTAACTAAAATTTTGGACTTGCTTTCTTTATTCCAGAAATAAACATTTATTATATTTATTCATGTGTTGAAGTAAACAGGTGGAATGCCCCTGGTGATACTCTTGCTCAGGAAATACCTTTGTTCTCCTTTCAGGGAAAGTGAATTTTGAATTTTCAAATTAATTCTGAGTGTTTCTACCATAATTGATTTCCTTCTGTACCATTAAATGACCATGTCTCTTCTCCCTTTTTGGATACTGTATTTGTACCGAAGCTTAGATTGGATTTTGTTGAATTCTGTTTGAGTAGTGTTTATTGTGCTAAAAGGATGTTGGGCTTGGGGGAACTCCTCTTGGGTCAGATTGGCATCTAGAACTCCAGGGGCTCCTGTTCCCCTGGGCTAATGCCTATCCTTTCGAACCAAATGCTGACTTCTGAGCTAATCACAGGGTTTTGTTTTGTTTTGTTTTCTGAAGTTCTGGACTGAGAACAGAAATGCTATCCTGAGTAAGAGAGGTCCAGGAAGCAGTAAGTTTCTTTTTCCCTTAGCCTGCCTGACCTTTGGTGAGTTTGGGAATATTGTCAGAGTCTTGAACCCTTCTGGCTTAGAAGAGCAACATCCTCAGGCAAGAGACCAGGTCTCCACTTGCCTTGCTAGGGAGAATTCAACCTTGTCTGTGAGGTTGGCGTTGCACACTTAATCCCAGAGGCCCAGCATTTCAGCAGTTTGCCAAGGAAAATTATATGAAAGGACAGCTGCAAGTTAGCCGCAACCTAGATCTGAGGAGATCAAGCATTCACTTGACTTGGGGAAAAGAAGGAAGGAAGCTGAGGGCTTAGCAGGGTAAGTTACTTTTCCATCAACCTGTCTGATTGCTTAAATAATTGTTGAGTGAAGTATTTATCACCCCCAGGGATTCAAGCAGGTGAATGTGGTCATAATAGCAATGTTCATAATATTTCTTCTTTCTCTCTCTCTCTTTCCTGGCCCCCTTTGAGGATCCCCAGTGACCGGCTTCACTCCTTTTTCTCCTCCCTACTTCCCTAAAGACATTTTCTGTTTGCTGGTGCATTAGAATTAGATGGGTCCTCCAAGTCAGAATATGGTAAGATGATTGTGGTTTAGGAACTTACAGGTGAAACTTGTAGCTTCTCGTGGTAAGGAGGGAGAAAGAGCTGGGAGACCTAGGTTTGGGAATAGGCTAATATTTTAAATTCCAATCCAAAGATAAGAGCTTTTTTTAGACAATCCACATCATGTCTCCGCTCCTCTCCGGCTCTTGGAATTCTCTTTCTCACATATATTTTGGGAATGTAGAGCCCAAGTTACTGTAATGACGAGGAAAAAGTTAAAGTGATTCTCTCTCTGGGTAGGGTGGATGCAGGACTCTGAAAAGTTCTGAGGGCTTACTGCAATTCTCAGCTTCTCTCTTGGGTTCCCTCTCTTTTTCTTCTTTGTTTCTCTTTAGTTTCCCCACTGAAACTTGAAGGAGCCTGGAACTCTTTGCAGGAAAGTTAGAACCAGGGAACCTGAGCCTGGGCCTGGAGCACAAATTCACAAGTGAGCCTGGTAATACATATACATATATGCATATAATACATACATACATACATATATATATATATATAAATGCAAAAACCTGGCTCTTCTTTGGATCTTGAACTCACTCTAGACACAGAGGATCTTGACAATGAGGACTTCACTAGCTCCACTAAGCCTCCCTAAGCTGTGATTCCTTTGACCTCCAGCCAGTTTGACAAACCCCCAGAGAGCCACAAGTTAATCTTCATTGGAGGAAGAGCTCTCCTTGGAAATGCGGATAAGTGGGCTAGTACGTTTCTGACCTTAATTTCCTTCCATTGCAGTAGAAAGGCTTATGGTTGAACATCAGCAAGATATTTATAGCTCCTTGGAATTAGGATTCTAGAGTTGTCTTAAGTCAAAGATAATTTACTCCGTATCTATAAAGAAAAGATGCATCCATTCTTTTAAGGTTTAAGGGGGTATTATCCTGCTTAGGGGGCTAGTAGAGCAGTGGGTACATAGAGCAGATAATGATTCTTTCTAGAGTTGCAATGATTCTGGAAATAAGAGAATATGTGGTGTTTAGAGGGAAGAGTCAAGCCAGTTTGTTGCAAGTTGGGTCCCAAGGTGGGAAGAGCAGTTTCATCTACATTTAGTAAAGTGACATGATCCTTAAACCCCAAGATACTCTACTGTCTTCAGATCCAATTCTTTATTAGTGGGAATGCAGAAGATACGGTATCCAGTGAGCTTAGCTATCTCTTTGGTGGACTCTGAAGACCATCCATTCACCTTTGGGATGAAAGGAGAGATTAAAAGCCTGGAAACATAAAAGAGAAAGAAAGTACAAGGGAAAATAAAAATGAATTCCTCCATTATCCCGAGGGCAGGGTTTTGCAAATTGTATTATAAGATATGCATTTGAGCTGGATGATTCTGGGAGTTTGTGTTTTTGCCACCCATACTTCAGCTGACTAATTCTAGGGTTTTTCTTTATGGCTAGACAGATCTGTTCTGGAAGGATCAAAAGAGTATTTTTTGTAACAAGGCATGATCCCTGATCTGAACTTTAATAGATTACAGTAGAACCAATCACTGTCAGCATTTTTATCCTCTGGCATTTTCTTGTCCCTCAAGAGAGTTAATCTGGAGCTTAATTTTTAACCTTTCAAGCTCTATGGATCCTTCCCTCACTCCTTCCCCCCTTCTCCCTCTGCCCCCCTTCCCTTCCTACCTTCCTTCCTTCCTCTCTCTCTGTCTTTTAATTGAAGTGAAATATACAACATAAAATTAATCATTTTAAAGTAAACAATCCAGTGGCATTTAGTACATTCAGTGTTGTGTAGCCACCACCTCTATTTCAAGAACATTTTCATCACCTAATAAAGAACCCATTATGCAGTTAGTTCCCAATACTCCCTGCCCCTGGCAACCATCAATCTACATTCTGTCTCTGGATTTACTTATTTTGAATATTTAAATTTCATATAAATTAAGTCATACGAAATGGGGCTTTTTGTATCTGGCTTCTTCCACTAGCACGTTTTCAAGGTTCATCCATGTTGTATTATGTATCAGCACTTCATTCCTTTTTATGGCTAATATTCCATTGTATGTATATGCCACAATTTGTTTATCCAGTCCTCTTTTGATGACACTTGGTGGGTTGGTTCCACTGTTTCGGCTATTGTGAATAATGCTGCTATGAACTTTCGTGTACAAATTTTTGTATGGACATATATTTTCTTCTCTGTGCTTGGAATTCCTTTTCCCTATCTCTATGTACTTAAATTCTTCCCATCTTTCAGGGTCCATTCCTCAAGCTACCTCCTTCATGAAGTCACCAACCAAAGATGATCTCTTCTTCTTCTGATCTCCCATTAGTGCTTTAGTTTCACTTTTCTTATAGGATTTATATACTGCCTTATCTTATAGTTTACATCTAATGTCCCTATAAGATATTTAAATGTTACATAGATTTCTCATATGTTTCCACATAGTATTTTACAAATAACTTTATTTAATCAATAAATATTTGTTGAATGAATGAATGTTTTTACTTTTTCCAACTTGGTTCCTTTTGTTTACTCAGCTTTTGTAGAAAGAACGAGGGGGAGAAGGAGGAATGGAGAAGGAGGGCATCATTGACTTCAATCTAGGTAGTGGGTGGGTGTGGGCTTGGTTCTACTTCAGAACTTTCCTCTTTAGGACATTCTCCTCATTAATTTGCCAAACTTGCTTTGACTACTTAACTCTAAGCATTGTGGTGCTATTTTGTATTGCATTTAATTTATGCTTGTTTTATTGTTTATAAAAAAGACAAAAAAAACAGCAGTAACTATGGTAGGCCTTTAAAGTCAGTTTTATTTCTCCAACTAGATTAAATTGGCTAATTCTCCAAGTAGATTTAGTTTTGGACAACATCTTTTGTTGCTTTTTCCTCTCTTTTAAGTTGATTTTTTAAAAATATACGAATACTACATGAATATATTCTTGTAAAAAATTGAGCATCAGATAAGTCTAGAGTCCCTTTTGATTAACCCAGCTCTCATCTCAGTGCCTTCTTCCCCTCCTTAGAGTTAATCAGTTACCTGTTGTATATAAGCCCTGCCAGACCTTTTTCTATGCATTTACTCACATATATATTTCTATTCTATAGAGAACTTTATATGTGACCCACATATATGTATAAATTATATCCATATATTATTTCCCCTCTATTTTTCACAATTGTTTGTGGTGATCAATAACCAATAGATACTAAATAAATCTTACTAATAATAAGGGCTTGAGTGTGAGAAGTAAAAGATCAGTTCTAGCATATGTGCACACATCATATGTATTTAGCTTGCAAAAAGTCCATTCCATGTCTGTTCTGTATATGGTTTCCAGGTATCAGTGGACAGGCCATGGCTCCACGGTGATGGCGATGAAGGCACAGGAAATCCCCCTCACCTCTGGCTCCTGTGGTTGTGAACCTTCCCATGGTTGTGACCCCTGTGCCTCAGATCTTCTCAAAACCTGGCCCTAGCATTGATGCCTCAACTTCTTTTTTGGAGTATAATGTCCCCGGCCTATTCCAGCTGATCCTTCAAAAGATGAACATGGAAAGCTATGAAGAATAAAAGTGAGTGACCAATTTTGTGGAAGAAGGATGTATTGTCTCTAGTAGAAGCAATTTTAGAAGATGGAGAAGGAATACAATTTGGGAAGTATGGGACTTTACAATGAGATTTTTTCTCATCCTAACTCTTGCCAGTTTTATTACTATAGAAGAAATATAATTTGCTTAAGTGAAGAAGAATGATGGACATAGGTGGAAATGTATAGGAAGCCAGGTATCTTGGAAATATTCTTGTCCGTTTTGTCACTACTTTTCCATGTTGTCTCTGCAGGTTGGTGTTAGATGGGGGTAACCCTATATCAGGCTTTGGATTCCAATGCCCTCAAGAAATGTTCCAGAGGATGGAGAACACATTCCGAGTCTATGTTCAATGTCAGTCACTCACTATTGGCCTTTCAGACTCCAAGGTCCTCCAGCACTGCAAGAGGTGACTTGTGGAGAGAGAATGGAAGTGACATCCAGAAATGACCCTGTTCTAAGACTTTATTCCTGAAGGAAAGGTGTGAGGGTTTTCATAATAACTTAAGTCCCACTACTCATTTTGTGTGATCCATGCCACAGAGAGATTAGAAGAGGGGTGGGTTCCTGCTTATTTTTGGTGTTTCGGGGGAGTAAGACAGTATAATCTTCTCTGCCTCCTCCTCTTGAGTACCCAAGGGTAAGACAACATCTGTTCTGAAGGATGGGCCAAGAGTCATATCTATAATGAGATGGGAGCTGCACACCTTAAGTGATTTTTTCCTATAAGCAATGTGAAAAGAGAGTTGTTCCAGATAGACATTGAGATGTCACCATGCTCTAAGATAAGAATTATATTCCCAAGCCCTCCTACCTCCCTTCCTCAAACATAGTACCCAAATTTGGTACAATAGTAGTCACTCTTCTCTTATCTTCCCTACCTAGTCATCTTCCTTCCTAGATGCAGAAATATTAGTTCCCTTCCCCAGACATCTCCTAATCACCTTTAGGGTATAGGAATATCTGTTTCTGTGCCTCCTCTTGTTACATGCAGAATGTCTATTACTGTGGTCCAGAGTGCCAGAGGTCAGACTGGCCAGTACCAAAGAACATTTGTCAAGATGTTCCGTCTTGTAGCTGTGTACCGTCTCATGGAATGGCATATCATCACAGGTGGAGTGGTAGTGTTGAGGGACACTACCATAATGGTCTTGGAGAAAGATATGAAAGTATCTTGCTGTGGGGTAGTCCTGATTGGGGGAGTAAACATGAAGGAATTTTAATCATTAGTGAGGGGGAATTTAGAAGCCAGGGAAGGATTAGGTCACTTCTCCTAATCGTTCTTTACTGCAGGTGATTTTATCCTACCCTCAGGACCTTGATCATGGCCACCTGAAGTTGTACAAACTGGAACGTCTGGATTTCTATGCAGGGGTTATAGCTAGGTGCTATACTGGATGCTGTGATAGATAGTCATGTCATGACCACCCTCTGGGTCAGTATAGGATGGCCAAGTCTAGACCCTGATGTCCTGCAGGGCTCTTTGAAGCGGCTGCTGACAGATGCCCTATCATGGCCCTTGACGCTGGACCTAGGGGTCCAGGCCTTGGGAATAGGTGTTGGGATGGCTGGGGGACAGTGCATGTGGTTGGTGCTTCCCATGTGGAGACATTCCTCACTCACCCTGGGGACTATAATGAGCTTGACTACATGTTTCCTGGGCACTTTGGCCTCTATGTGATCATGTTTGGTAAAGATGTGGTTACCGGCTTTTCATAGTGTCCCTCAACTCCCCTCCTGGCACCTGGCATAGTTCAGCTTAATGGCCACAAGGGCCTCATCATGACTTCTGGGAAGAGACTGGGCAGACAGTCCATTCAGATTTGGTGGTGGGATTCTACCCATGTAAGTGTCATTTGTTCAGGGGAATATTGGGTGGCTCCCCTGGGAATATTCCATCCTGATTCTTGTATCTTATATCTTTGGAACTCCATTCATTTGGTCTGGTTAAACACACAGCATGATGATGACTTTGGTTGATCATTAGCGCTACACTTGGGTCCAGAATTTTCCATTGATGAACTTAGGGTGAGTGATGATGCTAATGGAGAGTATCGGAGATAAGCAAAGTGAGGGTTGGAGTAGACACAATCAAAGTATCTGGCTTAGGGTCTCCCTCAGCTTTTCTCCTCCCTTTTGCCATTTCCATTTTTGTTCCATAGATTTCCATGCCAGCCTGAATCTTTTTTTTTTTTTTTTTTTCATTCTGAAAATAATTTTATTATTTTACAGTTGTTTAGGAAAGTTCCTTGGATGCTGTGACCAAGATTTGGTAATCACAGAACAAATGATTACAGCAGAATAGTCAGTCCACTAGTTTTCTGTCTTCTTTGGGTTGTGAGAGCAGGCAGGGGACACATCGTATGTATAAGGAGAAAATAACCTGTGGTGGTGGAGGCATGGAATAGGCACAAACGGAACTCAATCCTGGCTGTCATTCTCAGGCCTAGATTTAAATATATCCTCCCTCCTTTTTACTCAGCCTTTTATTACCACAGGGAGTACACAACCATGGCAGCCTGGATCTTTTTTTTTTTTTTTCCCCCTTACATTTTTAAAAACTTTTTATTGAAGTTTATCATTCATACATGAGCATCCATAAACAATAAGTGTACAATAAAACAAACATGCATATCTTCATACAGGGCTCCCATACATTACCTTACCATCAATTCCTTGCATTTTTGTGAAACAATTGTTACAAGTTATGAAAGTGCATCATCAAAACATCACTACTATTACCTATTTCTTATATTTGGTGTATTTTTCCCGCAACCCACCCAGTTGATAATAGCTTGTTTTAGTATTACATACTTCTTATAGTTCAAGAGAACTTTTCACATTTGTTCTGTTAACTAGACTATCCTCCACCATGGGATTCACTGTGTAATACATTCCCATGCTTTTTACAATCCATTCATTGTGTACACTCCATGGCTTTCATATTCATCACAAGAGTTGTGGTGAACCACCTTAGTCAATTTTAGAATGTTTTCATTACTCCAAAAGGGAAAAATCCCATAACTTCTTATACCTCTATTTTTGTCCCTTTGAATTAATATATCTTCTTTACCATTGCTCCAAAAATACTACAATATTACTGTTAATTATTATCCATGAGTTACATTAGTTGCAATTTTTCCATATATTACTATATGCTTAACATTTGTAAAGGAAGCACATTCTTCATCCACCACCAAAATCACTATGTTATACAGTTCCTAGATTGTTTTCTAGCTTCTTTTCAATTGAGCTGTGACATCCACAGAGTACCTCTCTCAGTCACAGTCACAATCACATTTATAAATCAATACTGCTAGTTATACTCACTATACTGTTTTAAACTCTGCCTAATTTCTTTGATGAGGTATCTGTGCAGATCTTTTGCCCAATTTTAACTGGATTGTTTGTGTTGTTCTAGTTATGTTGTAAGAGTTCTTTGTACATTTTGTATAAAAGTCCTCCATAAGATAGGAGTTTTGCAAGTATTTTCTCTCAGTGTAAGACTTGCCTCTTCACTCCTTTAATTAAAGTGTCTTTAGAGGAGAAGTATTTAATTTCAATAAAGTACATGTTAACATTTATTTCATTGTTCCTGTGGTGTTGTATATAAAATTTATTTCCAACCTCATGGATTCTTAGACTTTCTCCCATGTTTTCTGGTACAAGTTATATAGGCCTGTGCTTTATATTTAGGGCTATGAACAATTTTGTATTAATTTCTGTGAAAAGTTATTTATTATTTATTTTTGTATTTGAATTACATTATAGCATCATTTGTTGAAAAGACATTCTTTCCTTTAAATTGCTTTAGCTTTTCTGGCAAAGTTCAGTTGACTATATTTGTATTGGTCAATTTCCAGGCTTTCTGTTCTTTCACACTGATGACAGTGCCTATTTTTCCCAATAACAAATTGCCTTATTTGTTGTAGATTTAGACTAACTATTGAAATTTGGTTGTGTGTCCTGTTTCTTCACGATTGTATTGTTACTCTATAGCTTTTTTCTTTTAATTAATTAATTAATTTTTTATTGTGGGTAAAAATCAAAATTTTCACAATACATACCAATATTTGTAAAATTATATATAAATATATATGCATATATGTGCATTTGCTTACAAAAATGTTATATATATATATATATATATATTTTTTTTTTTTTTAAGAGGTGCTTAGATTACCTAAATATTACACGGAACCTACAGGGATTCCCATGTTCCCCACCTCCCACACCTCCCACCACATCCCACACAAACATCTCCCACAAGTGTGGCCCATCACCCTCAATGGACTTACACATCCTGGGGCCTTGCCATCAACCATTGACCACTGTTCACATCGTAGACCACTCTCTCTCCCACACAGTTCTGAATGGTGTGTGCTCATTTAAAATGGCCTACATCCATTGCCACAACGGCACTCAGGACAACCTCCAAATCCCGAAAAAGCCCCTGTATTTCAACTGCACATCCCCTCCCTGCCCCGAAAGTGTCCAGTGGCCACTGGCTCCACCTCACTGTTATAATTTCTTCCATTGCTAGAATCACCATATATGTAAAACAGAATACCATCAAATCCACTCTAGTCCATAGTTCTTCCCCCAATCCTGAGGGGACTGGGATGGTGATGTCCACTCCATCTCCAAGTGAGAGAGGGCTTATATCCCATGGATATGGTGGGTGGGATGATCCTGCCTGCAGATGCAGGCCCTCTCCATTCCCTGGGATGGCCGTTGCCCATCGTTGTCTCCTCACCAGGTGACTTGGATGAGTCCATTGAGCTGTAGGGTAGGAGTTGCAGCTCCACTGAGATTCCATGCACACCTGGCACATAGGTAGGCCAGAGGCTCAGTCTCTGGAAGTATGCCTAAAAACTCCAGCATCATATATAGGTTTGAATAGAAGGGACTGATGAACCATGTGCAGGGAGGACTTATTTGAGTCCAATTCTGTCACTCTCAGGAGCACAGATTCCAAAATAAAGCCCACTGATAAGACGTCAGTCTCTGGGGCTATCTCCCCTTATATAGGACCTGGGTGTCTCCAGAGCTCTCAGGAGCCCCTCTGTGTGGAGTGATAGGCACTTTGATGTTCTATGAGCTCCTACTGAGATGTGCGTAAGCGTTACCTCTGGGATGACCTCCCAACTCTCTTTGAAGTCTCTTAGCCACTTGAACTCATTTGTCTTTACCTTTTCCCCCTTTTATTCAAGGTCTTTTTCCAGTTGTGTTGCCAGATGGCACTTGGTATTAATCCCTCATTGCCAGGGAGGCTCATCCCTGGGAGTCATGTCCCACATTGAGGGGAAGGTAATGCATTCATATGCTGAGTTTGGCTTAGAGAGAGGCCACATTTGAGCAACAAGGAGGCTCTCAGGTGCAGCCTAGATCTTGGTGGAGGCTTGGCTGTCCACTCTCTTGCTAGTTTGTGATTATAAGATCCCTACACTGATTACTCTTTACAGATTTTTTTTTTTAATATATTTTTTATTTATCTTTAAAAGATACTTAGGTTACGTAAAATGCTACATAAAAAAATATAAGGTATTCCCATATGCCCTATTGCCCCCACCTCCCATCTTTACAGATTTTGACCTCTCCTTTTTATGAAAGCTCCCTGACTCACACCTCCCTTTGTATAGAAAAGTTCATTTTTCTCCCCCCTTGCTCATCTTCTGTCCTCTCTTCCTTCCCATACTTGGCTTTCTCATTCCCCTGGAGTAAAGTCCTTTGCTACTTAATTGATGATTTAGCAAGACATTTGGGAAAGAGGGATAGCCCTTTGCCTAGTCCAGCCTTAGATAATTCTTGGGATTAAGTCTAGAAATGTCAGGCTCTTAAGCAGTTTTCTCCATCTCTCCCATAATCAGCAGAGCAATTTTTCTTAAAACTCCCTCATAGCCATCAGGAATTGGCAGCCTCTTTGCAGATTCTGGTGGACCTGGATACACACATCACTGCCTATGGAGCTAACCCTTTTACACCCCTCAAACCTGAATAGATCTATTCCAACCCCAACAAGCACCCAATATATGGCAATGCCGACAATATCGTGTTTTTTTGAAGTTCCTGCCAGCTGGATAAGAGGCAATCAGAAGACAAAGTGGATGGCAGGGTTTAAATAGATCAGCCAGAGCCAGACTGGATATCTAGAAAGTGGGGAGGTTATGATGAAATTAACCCTGCTGATGCCAGATTGTTGCCAACTTTGAAAGCTCCTCTACACTAAACCTCATTCACTGTCCAGGTAAGATTCTAAGCTAAATGGGAGTTCTTATATGACATGACTCATTGCTAAGAGGTTAGCCCAAAGTAGCTTCTAGGGGCAGGTTTCCAGATTTAATGGATGGCTAAGGGCCCTGGTGTCTGTCTTTCCAGAGACTAGAGTTCCTAACAATTTCCTTTGTAAGGAAGTTACATCTTTTGACTTGAACCAGATAGCAGTATCCTTTACTGGAGGAGAAGAATGAGAAGACAACCAACTTATTCTTATGAAAAAAGACTTTCTTCTTATCCAACAATTTGAGCTAAGCATTAGAAAAGTATTAATGCCTTGAAATGGTGCAAGAATGGGCAAGTTAGGGAAGGGGTTGGGAACATGGGGGAGGTTATGAGGATTGGTACACTGTTCCATTTCCTGGATTTTTTGAGGGAAATGTCTCATTTTCTCTTGGGGATTTCAGTTCCTAGAGCAACTTTTTGCCCTGATCTTGTATTTTAGATATCCTGGGGTATATCAGACTTAACCTGATTTACTGGAGTTATTTGTTATCCCCTGGTCTATAATAAAATAAACTCAGTTTTGAGCTTAAGCCACTCGCTTGTTTTATCTTATTTCCTATTCACTTAGCAAGTTTTACTCATCTACATACAGCACCTCAATATTGGAGGTTTCTCTTGCCATGGGAGTGATTAAAATGAGCTCTGTTTGGTCCTGCCACTCCACCCTTGTCTCATATCATCCTTCTCTTATCACCTTCTCAGGATTAAAACATTCCCTAGGTATTCATTACGGCAACCTTGTCAAGCACCCCCTCACCCTCATCCTTACCCTCACACACACTCCCCTCAACTCTTATTACCCATTCTAATGAGGGTAATTTTAGAATTCATATATGCATTTAAAACAGTGCCCACCATTGGAAAAGTACTGTATTGGGTCTTTGGGGAGATACAAAGATGTATGACACATGGCCCTTATTCTTAACCTAGGAAGGGAAATAATACGTACACAGAGATAACTTTATTACAAGGTTTAATGTGGAATAAGAACCATAAGAGAGGTTTGTAGGGAAGCAGATGGGACTCAAGCGATTGAGCTCCCACCTACCACATAGGAGGTCCTGGGTTTGGTTCCCATTGCCTCCTAAAGACGAGCAAGACAGTGAACTGACGCCACAAGATGATGCAACAAGAGACAAAAGGGGGAAAACATAATGAGACACAACAAGCAGGGAGTGGAGGTGGCTCAAGCGATTAGGCACCTCCCTCCCACATCTGAGGACCCAGGTTTGGTTCTCAGTGCCACCTAGAAAAAAAGCAAGGAAGAAGAACAGACACAGCAAAGGAAACCAAGAGGGGGTGGAGAGAAATTTTTAATTAAAAAGTCTTGTAATGCTGAGGAAATAGAGTGAAAAGAGATCATTTTAAATGATAATGAAGGTTTTGTAAATTAGAATTTCATAAAAGAGATGAAGGTCAGGATATTCCAGGTGGAAGGAACAAGGGGAAAAGAAGTTTGGGGTCAAATGTTTTGTAGGAGATATTTTTAGGGTACATTGAGGCATTAGTATAAATTAAGTCTGGAAGGTAAGTTGGGACCATACTGTAGAGGGAGCATAGCCTATTGGTCAGAACGTGGGTTTTGGAATTACGTGGATCCGATTATGAATCCTGGGGCAGCCACCAAATATTTTTGTGCCCCTGAGAAATTTAAACTTCTTGAAGTCTTAGTTTCCTTATCTGTAAAATAGGGATAATATCTTGTACCTTAGAGGTACATTAAGAGTTAAAAGAGAATGTTTGCAAAGTTGAAAGACACATGTCCTGATTTTAAAACTGACTACTAGGAAGCAGCTATGGCTCAATTGGTTGGGCTCCCATTTGCCATATAGGAGGCCCTGGGTTTGATTTTCGTGGCTTCCTGGTGAAGGCAAGCAGGCCCAAGCAATGCGGTGAGCTGATGGCCTGCGCAGCATGGTGAGCTGATGGCCTGCGTGGTGCCGTGAGCTGGCACAGCAAGATGACGCAACACAAGGGAGACAAGAAGACACAGAAAAACGCAAAGCAAACAGACACAGCGAGCACAAGCAGCAAGGGGGGGATAAATAAATAAAAATAAATCTTAAAAAGAAAAAAGAAAAAAAAAAACTGACTACAAAGCAACAATAAGACAATATACTGGCATAAGGACAGACATATAGATCAGTGAAATAGACTTACATTTACATTTATGGTCAATTGATTTTCAACAAGGGTACCAAAACAATTCACTGGGTAAAGAATAGTCTTCAACAAATGGTACTAAGACAATGGTTCTATATCCACATGCAAAAGAATAGAGTTGGATCCCCACTTCTTGTCATATACAAAAATTAACTCAAAATGGATCAAAGACCTAAATATAAGAGCAAAAATGATAAAACTCTTAGAAGAAAACATAAATCCTCATGAGCTTGGATTAGGCAGTGGATTATATCTGACATCAAATGCACAAAAGATAAAATAGATGAAGTGGGCTTCATCAAAATTAAAACCTTTTGTCTTTCAAAGGACACCAGCAAGAAAGTAAAAAGACAAACACACAGAATGGGAGAAAATATTTGTAAATCATATTGATAAGGGACATATATCTAGAATATATATATAAAGCAACATTATTCACAATAGCCAAAAAGTGAAAAAAACAATTGTCAATCAACAGATGAGTAGATAAACAAAATGTGGTATAGCCATACAAGGGAAAATTTGGCCATAACAACGAATTAGTGAGCCATGCTATAACATGGATGAACTTTGAAAACATGCTAAGGGACAGAAGCCAGTCACAAAAGACGACATAATTATGATTACATCTATATGAAATGTCCAGAAGACAAACCTGTAGAGATAGTAAATTAGTGGTTGCATAGGGATGAAGAGGGAAGGTAGGATTGAGAAATAATGGCTTAAAGGTATGGGATTCCTTTTGGGGGTATTGAAAATGTCCTAAAATTGATTGTGGTGATGGATGCACAATTCTGTGAATGTACTAAAAACCACTGAATTGTATACTTAATGGGTGAACTGTATGATGTGTTAATTATATCTCAAAGCTGTTAACAAATTAAAAAGCTTGGAAAATATGAAAAAGATAATAACAATGTTAAGTGCTTAACACAGTGCCTAGCACATAGTAAGTACTTAAATGGTAGCTTTTACTGAATACTGAATACATACCACTTTGCTCAGTGACATAAAAGAACTTGAACTGGCAGTACTGTGTAATATAGTTTGGTGATAAGGGAGGCTGTTGTCATAGTTCAGACAAGAATCAACTAAAGTGATAGCAGTGGGCATCGAAAGAAAGAGGTGATTTCTAGCTATGCCGAGTAAATAAGATCATTTTGTAGATAGAATATGAAAGTAAAATTTATAGGATTTAGGTACTGATTTGTGAAGAATGAAGGTGAAACATCAGTTAGGGTCTCATTAGGAGACAGAAAACACATGGTAACAAGTGACAAAAACTTCCAACTTAGATAGTATAGTGGTTGTGATAGTACATAAAGTATAAATGTCTATTTTCATGCTAAATGCTGAGTATTCTAACATGGCCACTGCCCTTAAGGATTTAGGGTTTAGTAGAATACTGACATAAGAGAAATATGTTTGAATTATATTTTCTGAAGTCAGCACATGAAGTAAAAAAATTGTATTGTTAAAAACTACCATTGAAAATCCCTTAGGATAGCACCACATTGGATTCCAACATATCCTCTAGGTCTGTCAGAGCCAGTTTTTCCTCCAGTACTGGAAACAAATCTTCATCTGTTTAGTTGATCAACTAATAAAATAGTTGGCTTGGGTTTATGGGGCCTTGTTGTAGTCAGTTAAATAATTATTGAACACTTACCACTAGGCTCTAGAGATACATGATAGAACCCCTGCTGTCAAGAAGGTTAGGGAGACGAGCAGTAAATACACAGAATTTCATATGCTCTTAAGTGCTATAAAGAAAATTAAATTTGGTAATGAGTATGTGTAACTGGTAGTGGTAGTGAGGTTCTAATGCTATGATGTTCAGGTAATAACCTCTGAGATGACATTTGGGATGACAGTGGGGAGAACATTCCAAGTAGAAGGAATAGCAAGTGCAAAGGTTCTGAGACTCTTGAGTTTGGGCACAAGCTTGGTATATTTGGATTAAAGGCCACTGTGACCAAAGCTTAGTGAATGGGAAGGAAGGTGAAAAGGGATGCAATTAAAGAGGTAGGCAGGGACCAGATTATACACTGCCTAATAGGCCATGGTCAGGAGTTCTGTTTTTTGTTGTCTTGTTTTTGCTAAGTTTGTATGTTAAAATACAGGTAAGTGATATGCTCATATACTTGGACTCCACTGTTAAATGTGCCACAGTGGACATCCATAAAAGGTCCAGCTGGGGGCAAAAAGGAAAGAGTAATTAAGTCTATCCAAGAGAAGGCAAGGAAAAGGAGGAGGAGGTCAAGAAAATGTTCTTGTTATAGGAAAGAGATAGGCAACCTTTGAATGGAGTCTAAGTAGATGAATAATTGTTAAAAGGTAGACAGTGGGGGGCAGATGTGGCTCAAATTGTTGGGTGTCCGTCTGCCATATGGAGGGACCTGGGCTAGATCCCCGGGACCTACCGGTAAAATAAAAAATATATATATAGGGAAGCGGCTGTGGCTCAATCAGTAGGGCTCCCGTTTACCATATGGGAGGCAAGCCCGCCCGCACGGCGTGGTTAGCTGACCCAGCGAGCACAAGCAGCAAGGGGGGGGATAAATGAATAAATAAATAAAATCTTAAAAACAGATGAAAGAACATGGTATATATATATATACATATATATATATATATATAGAAGGCGCATGGGCTGCCAGGCTCTGTGTGCCGGTGAGCCGCCAGGCCCCGCGAGCCATGCAGCAAGATGATGACGTAACAGGAGAGAGACGCAGGGGAGAGACAAGATGAGATGCTCCCAAAGCTCTGGAAACCAGGAACCGAGGTGGCGCAGGTGGCAGAACACCTCTCTCCTACATGAGAGGTCTCCAGGATCGAATCCTGGTGAAGGCTGGAGGAGGAGGATGAGTAGAGATGGCAGGAAACAGACATAGAGAATTGCCCAGTGAGTGGGCACAAAACAGCAAATGGGGAAGGGGGGGTTTAAAATGGATAAAGTAAATAAATAAATCTTTAAAAAAAAAAAAAAAAGGTAGACAGTGCTTTCCTAGGCAGAGGAAGCATCAGGAAAGGACTTCTGATCTTGGAGTGCCTTGCAAACAGGAAAGAAGGGTGAAGTGGGAAATGTAGTGGTAGTGTCTGAACAACAGGCTACTGGATATTTGGGTCTGGGGATAGGAAAGTAGGCTGGAAATAAGGGGTTTGGAAAATATCTTTTGTGGTAGTTTGATATAGTTATGAATTGCAAAAATAGATATTGGTTTATGCTTGTAAACTGGTCTGTTCATCTGGGCATGATTAAGTTATGATTAGGGATTTGATTGGGCCATGTCAGTAGGGCATTGAGCCCCGCCCATTGGTGGGTGGGTTTTCAAAGATAAAAGACATGGCAAAGGACAAGAGCTGGAGTTTTTTATTTTGGAGTTCTGACGCTGAGTTTTAATGCTGGAGCCTGGGGAAGTAAGCCTAGAGAGCCTCAGAGTCTACAGCTGACCTTATGGGGGAAACAGGAGTTAAGCTCGGAGAGAAATGGAGCCCCGGGAAGAGAGGAACCCAAGAAACCTGAACCCTGGCAAACGCTGGCAGCTGCCTTACTCCAACATGTAGCAGCAGACTTTGGTGAGGGAAGAAACTGATGCTTTATGTCCCGGTAACTGTGAGCTTCTACCCCAAATAAATACCCTTTATAAAAACCAACTGATTTCTGGTATTTTGCATCAGCACCCCCTTTGGCTGACTAATACATCTTTTAAAGGTGATAATTAAGGCAGAGGTACGGGTAGGGATGGGATCGCTAAGGGAGTAGTGTAGAGAACAGAAGTTAAGGACAGACTTAGGGAATGCTTAAATTCTGAAGGTCTTAGGCAGGTAGGACAGAAAGGCCCATTATTTGCCAGGTAGACAGACTGGTGGGATCTGGGGAATGAAATGCTGTATACTCAGGGTGTTGTTTTCTGCTGCCATATTTGGTGGTGTCCTGCCTAAATTACCTTCCAACTTCACAAAAACTATGTTTGGGGGCCATGTATATCTTGCTGTTCCCATTGAAAATCCTGTAGCCCATCTTATCCCATCCCACCTGCCATGAGGAAGCTTTTGGATAGAGTTGGAGTATTTGGGGTAGAAAAGCATGTAGAAGAATAGGTTCATGATTCTCAAACGGTAGTGTGCATCAGAACCATCTGGAAAGCTTGTTAAAATACAGATTGCTGGACACTGCTCCCAGAATTTATGATTTAATAGTTCTAAAGTGTAGCCCAAGCATTTTTTTTTTTTTTTACCGGGTGGTCTCAGGGATCGAACTGGGTCCTCCATATGGGAGATGGACGCCCAACCATTTGAGCCACATCCATCCCCCAAGAATTTGTATTTCTAACAACTTTCCAGGTGATGCTGCAGCTGATCTGGGAACCACATTTTGGGAACCACTGTAAAAAGTAGCTGTGTTTTTTTTGCTCTAGAATACAGATTTCTTAATGAGTTTATGATAGTGGTCTGAGTCCTTCAAATAGCCTCAGATGTTAAAGGCTAGTGTGTATGTCAGATGTTAGACCTCCAGGTATTGTACGTGAGGGGAAGCCTAAATGGAGTGTTTTTTTTTTTTTTTTTTTTTAAAGATTTTATTTATTTATTCATTTATACCCCCCTTGCTGCTTGTGGTCGCTGGGTCAGCTAACCACGCCATGCAGGCGGGCTTGCCTTCACCAGGAGGCCCCGGGAACCGAACCCGGGGCCTCCCATATGGTAAACGGGAACCCTACTGATTGAGCCACAGCCGCTTCCCTGGAGTGGTTTTGATTACTTCATTTCGAGTTCCGACTATCTAGGCTCCTCAATAAATATTAATTCATTTCATAGGGGTCTAATAAGACACCATCCCTGTCCTTAGAAGATACTAGGGAGGACTGGGCATTTCAGAGGCCGAGGGGCTGCACCCAGCCTCCCAGTTGCAGCCTCTTTCTGCCGGGGCTTGGGGATCCCCACCAGCGCCGCTGCAACTTTCTAAGTGACTTGAGTGAGCCCAGAAGAGGTAAGAGCAGTGTCCTTGGGACCGAGAAACGTTAGAGAACCGGCTAGATCACCAGAAGGGAGCGCCCTCCGCAGGCTAGCAGCAGGGCGGGGCCCAAGCGAAAGCCTAAGCTGGGGTTAGGTCAGGCAACCCAGCTCGCCCTGCGCGGGACCTCCCTCTCCTGCTCCTTGGGGCGTTCCCGGCTGCAGTCGCGATCCTAACGGGCTCGCGCGGCAGCGCCTGCGCCCCGCCTTCCCCGAGCCCGCGCCTGGTTCCATCTTGCGGGCGACCGGCCTGGGCTGTGGCAAGGCTACCTCGGAGTCGGGTGAGGAACGGCGCCCCCTACCCCCTGCACCCCCTTGTCCCCTCGGTCTCCTCGGTCCCGACCCGCTCTTGGGCCGACCTCCCAGAGGTGGCGGGGCCGTGCTGTGCCCTGCGTCTGGGCGCGGCGGAGGAGGCCAGCCTCGCGGGACCTGGCTGCGGCGCGGACGTTGGGGTGGGATGTGTGAGGCGACCGGCCTGGCGTGCGTACTCTTGCCGCTCTACCGCCCAGAGATCAGAGCGGGCCGTGAGGCCCCGCCCTCAGGCAGGTGAACCACAGGTGGGAGCTGGGGCAGAGGTTGGCCCCGCTGAAGCGACCTCGAGCAAGCCGGAGTAAGGAAACCAGCGAGAAGCACCGAAAGCTAAGTCTGGAGGTTGGTTAGACTTTCCAGTGACACAGCAAATTTAGGGAGACTTGGGAAATTTGTACTGTGCTTAGTGAACCCAGGACAGAATGTCTAAGCCTAAAATTGTACCCCAACCCAGAGCATTCCAGATTTGATTCCTATTTCCAGAACAGCAGTAAACGTGTGCTGATAACCAGCCCCGATCCTGTGCGAACACTTCTCAGTGAAGGAAACCAAGATACAGAGGGTGATGGCTGATGTCTACCATAAAATGATAGAAATTAGAAGAAGGCAAAATGTCTTAAAGTTTAAAGTCAGAACTGCCTTTAAACTCCCTGCTTTCTGCCAACTGGTGGGGAGCTAATCTGATAAAGTAATCTGCCCTAATGAGATGAGTGTAACTCTGGCAAAGAAGTTTCAAGCTTAGATAGGCAGGTAGAAGAGGTAATTTTGGCCACTGCAAACTTAAGCTGCCTTTCAGCCCTCACTCTTGTGACTGCCTACCCTGTCTATGCAGAGGGCTAGTCATACTGCCAGATTATTTATCCAAGGGCTCTAGCTGATTATTTAAATGGTCTTTCCTGACTTGGAAAAATGTATCTGCTGTTGGCCATCTTCAGTCACCCTTCCTGTTTTGTATTTGTCTTGTAAATTTGTAACAGCTGCCTTTTGTGTTCCTGGGCTTCTTGCCATTTATGAGACCCAGCCCTTTCAGTAGTTGACTCACTGGGTGGAGATGGCTTGGAGAACCAAGAATGATTTTCTAGTCTTTTAAAAGTAGTCGTTAACCAAGAATATTAAGAAGAAAACTAAAGGTCGAATTCACTAGGATATCTTTGTATTCACCTACGCAAAGTTGAGTAATCTGTGAGTCACCCTGGGATTCGTTTAGCTTTTACAGAATATTTGTAAATCTATCTTTTGAATAGGTGATACATGCTCATGATACACAATTCTAAAAGGGCTAAACGTACATTGAAAAGTCTCCTCATTATGCCTCAGCTCTCCTCCCAGAAGGCAGCCACTGTTTCTACTCCTTGGGTATCATTTCAGAGATATTTTATACTTATACAAGAACCTCTGTATGGTTATAAACTATCTCTGTATAGTTTTTGACCTTGCTTTTTATTTATTTATTTATTTTATCTCACTGTGTCTTGGATATAGTAAGTACTATCTTGGAAAATATAAAGAGCTGCTCCGTTTTTTTTTTTAAAGATTTATTTCTCCCGCCCCCTCATTGTTTGCACTCATTGTCTGCTCTCTGTGTCTCCTTGTCTTCTTTCTGTTTTAGGAGGCACTGGGCACTGAACCCAGGCCCTCCCATGTGGAAGGGAGGTGCCCAATCACTTGAGCCACATTCGCTCCCTGCTTGTTGTGTCTCTCCTTGTGTCTCCATATTGTGTCTCATCAGTTGTGACATCTTGTTGCATCATCTCATTGTGTCAGCTCGCTGTCTTGCTCATTTTTAGGAGGCACTGGGAACCGAACCAGGGACCTCCCATGTGATAGGCAGGCCCCCAAGGGCTTAAACCACATCCACTTCTCAAGAGCTGCTCCATTTTTAATAGGTGTATCACACTCCATTGTGTGGATACCCATAATCTGTACACCTGTCCCTTATTGATAGATGTTTAGATCGTTTTAAAACTTTTTCTATTACAAATAATGTTGCAATGATTAGCCTTGTACATACATAATTTTGCCCTTGTGCAAGTATTTCTATAAGGTACATTGCTGGAAATAGAAATGCTTTCTAGTTGTTTATATAAGTACATTCTCAAACTCTATCCAAATTCACTTTCTTATAATTGCATTAATTTTTTATATGCAGATAGTCTTTGCTTTATTCTCATTCTGTTTTGAAACTCCTGTTGACATAATTCCACTAGGCCCCTAAAAATAAGTCTTAATTTAGTAGCAAAAGTATGTAGAAACAGGGCCTTGTCACTGGACATTTCATTTGCTTATGGAGTCTGGTACTGTAACTACTTGTTGCCTTTAAAATTATTATTAATTTATCTCCTAAGTTATTTTCAGAAAAATTTCCCCTTTCTTTTGGCCCTAATTTCTTTTTTCCTTGGTCCTTCTGACTATTCTTTACATGATGTCATCCCTCCTTTACTCCTTATACCAACCAGATTAGAGGAGAAGAAAGCAAAAACACTTTAGCCTGTATCCATTTTAATACCAGATATTTGGATTCCAGATGACTATTTTAGAACTGACTGGATCTGTTTTGTTACTGTCTTGTAATCTTATTAATGTATAACTTTGCATATATACACATTTATTCTCAATTTAGCAAGTTTTTGACTTCTGTCCTGTGTTTATATCATAGAGGATGCTGTAACTTAAATTTGTTAATCTCATTTCAAAAGGCAGGATGCCATCCCCCCCCACCCCCAATCATCAGCACCTAGGACAGTGCTTATTACTGCATGGACTCTCAAACATTGACTGGAATTGGAGTTGTTAGGGATATTGATATAAAAAATATGAGTCATTTACAGTTGTCTCGGGTAGAAAAGCCAGAACATATTTAAAATTTACAAAATTAAGAGCAAAGGCAGGTGGTAAACCCAGAAATATCACAGACCAGCAGCATCGGCATCACCTGGAAGAATTGTTAGAAATGCAGAATCTCAGGCCCCATCTCCAAACTACTGAATCAGAGTAAGCACTATAACAAGGTCTCCCTATGATTCACCTACATTTAAAGCTTGAAATGTACTGTTTTATCTAGTACATCGATCAAAGATGGAGAGAGAATATTTGAGCTGGATAAATCAGTTACAAGTAGGAGGGGGGTGAGTAAGCCCAGACTTGAGGCCAAGTCAGATTAACAGTAACAATGGCTTAAGCAAAGGCATGTTGGGAATGGTTCAAGTGGTACAGATTTCACATTGGGGGTTAGCCTATTTGTAAGAGATAGATTGGAGCCAGTACTAAGGAAATCTAAATGTCAAAATGAAAAATTTGTATTTGATATCAACTCCAACAGTAGTCATTGAGGATTTTTGACCTGAAGAGTGGTAAGCTGAAAGAGCAGCACTTTAAGAAAGTTCATCAAGTGCCCAGGGGATTTGGAAGGATGAGTCATTATAAGCAAGGACTTAAATGGAGAAGTAATTGTAGTCAATTAGAGATCAAGTAATGAAAACCTGGTCTAAGCATATGGCCATGAGAACAGAAATGACAGGAAGAATAGACAAGACATTTCAAAGGAAGAATAGAAAATATTGGGTTCCTTACTCCAGTGAAGTAATGGGTAATTTAAGTCGTGGTGTTATTGACAATATGAGATAGTAAGAGTGATCTGGTGAAGGAACAATGAGTAATTCCACACCAATACTGAATGCATCCTACCTGGCTTCTATCTTTTTTTTTTTTTTTTTTTTACCGGGAGGTCCCGGGGATCAAACCCGGGTCCCTCCATATGGGAGACGGACGCCCAACCATTTGAGCCACATCCGACCCCTGGCTTCTATCTTAATCTGCCCCTTCTCTCATTCTATTTTGGTGACCGTTTGCCTTTTGTTCTTCTAATTCCCTGCCAATCTGTGTCCATAATCAATTTCACCTGACCCTTACTGATGGATATTTAATACTTTTTAATACTTAGAAGTCTTTGATTTACTCTCCAATCTTAGTACAGTGCTTTGGATATGGTAGATGATAAATAAATCATTAGTGACTTCATACAGATAAATTTCTCAGGCATATTACATCTGATCACTAATTATATTTTAGGTATGATTGGGCTAAGAAAGGATTTTTTTTTTAATTTTTAATTTAATTTTTTGTTTTTTTTTTTAAGATTTACTTATTTCTACCCCCACCCCCCCATTGTTTTTGTACTTGCTGTCTACTCTCTTTGTGTTCTTCTGTGCTTATCCTCACTTTATTTTTATTATTATTATTATTATTTTTTCCCTTCCAGAGTCGTGCCTTTATTTATTTACAGGGCTTAGGAAAGGGGAAAAAGGGATTAAAAAAAAAAGGAGATCTGCAAAACCAGGCTTCAGAAAGGGCTCTGGTGGCGTGAGCAGCTGTGCTAAGGCGGGTTCAGAGCCCCGGGGCTCCCCTGGGCCTCACTTCCAGGTGGTGAGGGCAGTTCTCCCCTAGTCTCTCAACCGGCCGCCCTTGGGCCCCAGCAGCTGCCCTGGGCGACCTCTCAGGTCGTGGTCAGCCCCGTCGCCCTGGGCCAGCTCCTCGTCGTACAGAATTTCATAATTTCCTAGAACTTCCTTCGGGGGCGACTTGTTCCATTTGCAGTCAGGAATTTGGCCATTAGGGACTGCGATACTGAGGGTGTCATTAATCAAGTTGTATTTGAGGATTCGGTTGTTGGCGGTGCTGGAAGTAAGAGATGGGGATGCATTAACCTCGATCAGCCAGGGCTTCAGCTTGTCGTCTATGATGATGTCGTAGCCTTGGCGTTCAAAGCAGTGCTTATCGTTGTTCATCACCGGCGCCACGGCCTTCAGGGACAGCTTGCCGGTGACCTCCATGCCGCGGGTGCTCTACAGGTAGAGCCGCAGATTGTTCACTGTCCACTTGCCCCCGTGGATGTGGTTGTAGTCGTCCCCATGTTTCTGAATGGCCACATTGGTGAGATGAACAAACGTTATACAGCTCACTGGTACTTGGTGTGTATTTTACTGTGCAAAATCGGCAAAATCCAAGTTTATACATGTAACAGCACAGGGGGCTGTAGGTAGACACCAGAACATACAAGCGCAGGTCAAATTTCCTCCCACCAATCAGCAGCGGTTGTTAATATAAAGAGAGATCACGTAGGCTTCCTTGGTAGACTGAGACACAAACGAGGAAGTTTTGCTGTCCCGGGACCACTTCTTGATTTGGGAGAGTTTGTTGATAAGAAAGATACCCTTTCCCTGGGCTTTGCCACAAGGTTTCATGATCCAGGTGCTGGAGGGGCTTTTCCTGAACTCCTCCACAGACAGGTTGTAGTCAGCCGGCAGCATGTAGGTGACTGGAACAAAGTCCAGCTAGAGGTATTTTCCTTTTTCGTTTTTTTCAGCCAGAGGACTCCCTTCTTTCTCCAGCTCCTTCCTGTATCTTTTAATGTTCTTCACCATCAGATCCTTCCGCGTCAGTTCACAGTGGTTTGTAAAATGGTTGACTATTTGGTCATCTGAGAGCCGATATCCAGTTTCAACGCTAAAAACATTCCGGATTGTTTGCACACTCATCCTACTAGTGGTCAGCTAAGCCCACGGTATAGAGCCATGCGATACTCAAGGCACAAGGAGGAATCAGTGTCTCAGCCTTTTCCTTCACAGCTCTTATAAAACAGGATAAAATCTTTCACTTTACCAGTAAAAATTCCAGTCCTCGTTTTCTGCCACTTGGACCCATCCTCTCTTTTCAAAATTATTTATCAGCACTGACTTCTCGATATCAGTGACCCATTTTACTTTTCCTGCCATAATCCTGTGGGCTCCGAGCGCGGAGGAGGGCGGCGGAGGGCCGCCCGGGCCGGCCTGCACCCCCAGCCCCAGGCCGGCGCTCGCAGGCAGACACCCGGTGCTGCCTGTCTGCCTGGCTCACCCTGCGCCACCCTTATCCTCACTTTAGGTGGCACAGGGAACTTCCAGAGTGGGAGAGAGGTGCTCAATCTCTTGCACCACCTCAGATCCCTGGTCTGCTGTGTCTCTTATTGTGTCACCTCATTGTCTTTTTTTTTTTTTTTTTTTTAAGATTTTATTTATTTATTCATTTATCCCCCCCTTGCTGCTTGTGCTCGCTGGGTCAGCTAACCACGCCATGCGGGCGGGCTTGCCTTCACCAGGAGGCCCCAGGAACCGGGCCCAGGGCCTCCCATATGGTAAACGGGAGCCCTACTGATTGAGCCACAGCCGCTTCCCCTCAGTGTCTCTTTTTGTTGCATCATCTTGCTGTGCCAGCTTTCCTGCGTGGGCCAGCTCTCCTACACAGGGGAGCACTTCTGCATGGGCCAGCACTCCTGCGTGGGCCAGCTCGCCATGTGGGCCAGCTTGCCTATCACCAGGAGTCCCCGGGAATTTAAACCTGGACCACCTATATGGTAGATGGGAGCCCAATCGCTTGAGGTACGTCCATTTCTCAGGATATTCTTTTGAATGTTTTTTTTCTCTGTTTATTTGTGTTTGTTTTAAGTTAGTGTTCTCTTCAAATGCAAAAGGTAGATATATAAGTTTATGTCCACAGTACATTTGTTTTGAGTTTTTTTTTTTTTTTTTTTAACTTTATTACAGAAACATTTAAATGTACAAAAGCAGACAGAAGAGTATACAGAATTCCTGTGTATTCATCACCCAGTATAAACATGATCAACTCATGGCTAATCTTTTTTCATCTATACTCTCCCACAATCCTGCCATATATATATATATATATATATATATATATATATATATATATATATA